>JANVCC010000034.1:15437174-15565523 GCA_025345505.1 Todiramphus chloris collaris
CCTTCCTTCCTTCCTTCCTTCCTTCCTTCCTTCCTTCCTTCCTTCCTTCCTTCCTTCCTTCCTTCCTTTCCCTCGGGAAAAAATATGTGCCCAACATCTGCCACACACCTTGCTCCTTGCTATTCTGTTTATAATTGTACTCTCGATGTTACAAAATGTTGGCATTACTTGCCCTAAGCAAGAGTTAGTCCTATTTTTATAAATAGAAATAAGCAGTGTTAAAGTAGAAGAGTAAGAGGAAACTCTGTGCCTAAAGCCAGTTGTCATAATGATATATTTTGGGTGTTTTACAATTTTTTTTTTTTTTTGTCATTTTACTCTTAAACTTGATTAGGCTCTGAATATGTCTTGTGTCCTGACCACTAGGTTGTACCCTGAATCCAGTTAACAGTGTAATATTAGTTAAATAGGAGATGTTCGAGTTAATGATTCCATTACCTTTCTTCACCAAAGCTACCATTAGCAGAAGGGTCAGAAAGGCAATTAGTTATCTTGTGGGAGAAAGAAGTTTTTAGGGTTTTTTTTTCCCTTCAGCTGTAGGAACAAATTTTTCATTAAAAGAGTAGGGAAAAATCTATGCGGGTGTCAACAGAGACTTAATAGCAAATAAAAATATGCCATAAAATTATCCAATTCAAAGGTCTAAGGGCAGTATATTTGAAAACAATGTGGCTTGTGTCTGTTAGTCACCTTGTCATGTAAGGTTAAGGTCATTTTCTGTTTGCACTTGAATTTCCTTTTGTATTGGGAGCTTAGAGGTGGAAGGGTTATTGGTGGGTTTGGTTTTGTTTTGTTTTGGTTTTTTGTTTGTTTTCATTTGGTATAAATTAATAAATTAATAACAGAGCAAATGCAGCTTGCCAAGTAAGATTAGATAGCCACTGTTTATTACTATATTGTTTAAAGAGAATGTTGCTTTGTGGAAATTCTGGAATTCCTTTCATACTTCATGCAGAATTTCTCATTGGTCTGGAATGATAAGTGTGGTGGCTCTCCACCAGTTCTTGTAGATATTTTTTAATTGTCAGGTACTAGCATGGAAGCTGAGTATTCAAAAAGAAACATAAAAACTGTAGTCTTAAAAAAACCATTCCTAGTGAAGTTAAGCAGTTCTGGAAAGAACGTTCATGTCAACAGAATTAATGTCTGTGACTGAATTAGAAGTGTATGAACCAGAAAGGCATTTTGTCCATGGTTTTGCTAATGTCCTAACCAACTAGCTGTGTTTTCCTTTTATCTCTCTGAAAATCATATGCCTTTCATGCTGACTATCTTGCAATCTGAAAGTACCTGTTTATAGCGAGCCAATAAACAGAAGATTTCAATGGCAAAGCTTGTCCTCGCCTCACGTAAGAATGTTCTCTGTGGCTTTGACATTCCTCAAAGAAATTCTTTTGTGGTGTGTCTGTTAAATGTTGAGATTTTCTGATCAGTGTTACTGTACAAGATGCTCTTAGATATATACTTGTCATCCATAGCCTGCAATATTTCCATGATAATAAAAAACCTGCCATAAAGTAAGTAATGTAGTGGAATATTCCACTGGAGGATAGAGGGATTTCACAACATGATTTGCAAATTAGCAAGTTTGTTCTTTAACAGAGCACAAAGTGACGAATTCTAGGATTACAACTCCTGCAGTGTCGTGGTGTACATGTCTCTGATGTAATAACTATTTTGACTCGTTTCCAAGGCTGACCACTGACGCAAAATTCATAGTGGCTTTCAAACTGTCTGGTCCAAAAACATTGTGTGTTTTACTAATGATACTTGTTCTAATTATATGCTTTAAAAGTATTTCTAGGAACATATTGTACTTTAAAAGAGGTAATACTGCTACTGTGGGCTATATCTCTGCAGGAAAGTATTTTTGCTTTTGCAATTTGTATTTAAAAAAAAAAAGAAAAGAAAAATAAAAGCTTCACCGCTTTTCTAATGTGCTAAGAATTATAAAAATGCTAACCAGCTTTCTCTTTCTGCCAGAGTGCCACACTGGCTCTTTGCTGAGCGTAACATGTCAGCCTTTGGGCACATGGTCAGAGTAGACAGATGTGTTGGAACAAGAGGTTTGTGGCTGGAAAGTCATAATTCCAGTTGGTTTATACAGAGCTAATGAGCAAGTACTTTTCCCGAAGTATAGATGAGGGGAAAATCTTCAAATAAAAAAATGTATTAAACATGTATGATGAAAGACAGTACCTGTCTGTACATGAGCATTTCCTGCCTCTGGCATCAGCGCTCTGATAGGAGATGTTCAGGTCACAAGTTACAGATTTAGAATTGGCCATCCTTGAATTTGTTTAGGATATGCTCAAACTTGCAAATAGAAATTTCTTCACAAACTCAGCAGTTCTTTGGAAGCTTAAATATTTGTTTATTTAGATCTTATGTAATGTTTGAGAAATTTTCTGTGTCTGTCTTTTGTCTTCCTGTGTCTATCATGTGCCCATCTTAATGCCTGTCTTTTTATTTAATTTTAGCAACTGGAAAAAAAGTATCTAAAAGTATTTTTATTTACAGATAACTCAAATTCAGAGGGAATTATGATGGAGACCAAACTGTAACAATCTCCCTATTGCTTATGTGATAGAAATACTCCATAACAGGTTGACTTTACCTGTGTTGGACAAACACACACCACAGAATCTTTTTCATTTTGATTGTTTTGCAGAATATGCAGTTTCATTCACCTCCTTCATATTCCTGCAGATATAACACTGCTCCTTTTGCTGTTCCTCTTAATTTTTTGCATTTTGTCATGCATTACATACATGTGAGAAGAATGGCATTGTCACTGAAGGAGCATATTGAGGAATATTGAATACAAAGGCTGAGTATTTTTTAATTGACACTACAGTATTGAGTGACTGATTCATCTTTTAAAAGATTAATTCAGCTGTGAGAGTTAAACAAAATAGTCTTCAACATTCTCTGCATGGCAGTTTCAATGAAAAAATGGATTAAATGTAATAATCTTCATGCATAGATAACTACCTATTACCAAGTGACCAAGAAAGTATTAATCTCTTTGGCCATAATAATAGAACTTCCATGCTATTCAGTGCTTTCTGAGTTGTTCAGTCACTTAACATTCCTAATCAATAGTATTTGTAATTGGGTTTTGGTTTTGTTTTCAGGGTCAAAGGCCTTGTGAGGTGAGGGAATGGATAATGAAGTATCTGCCCATTTCTAACTGTCTGTCACAGCTTGGTCTTGCAGAATATTGCCCACTCTTTGAATAATATGATGGCATAGTGGTAAGAATGGGCTTTTCTGATAAAGTTCATGAGAAAATGTCCAGCAAAATGATATAATGTGAATGATTAATGTTCCATGATATGATAATGGAGCAAAAAACATAAAGGCTGATAGTTTGCCTTTGTCTGAGGAAATGGGAAAATAAAACCAATGTCTTTTGTAAGTGCACTAAAACTCACAGAAAAATAGAGTCACTTACTGGTGAGCTAGTTGAACATTTTACTGTTTCTAATGCTGCTTGCCATTAGTCTTTACTGTCTCAGATGTAGCAAATGGGCACATTCACTAGAGCGAGAACAGATAAATAACTTCTGCAGAAGTTAACAAACAAGTCTCTTGCTTAAAATTCAGAACTAGATAAATTAAAACTTACATGCCAATTGTTATATGAAGTTGTTTATAGGTAAATGGATACTCTGAGGCTTAAGAATAATCTTCCCTATTGAGTAAATACCACATTACAGAAGAACCTTACATCTGTCGTCTTGAACAACCCTAGGAATTTATTAAGAAATTCTTAGGAAGCCCTTTTTCCACAGGTCTTACTCTATCAAAATTTCCTCTATTGTCCATTTTGTGTTTTCAGTTCTTATTTATGTACAAATTTATTGACATTTACATACTACATCTTTTAAGGTCAAGGCCATGAGTCAGAATTTCAGTTCTGCAATATCTGTAGATTTCAAGATTTCTTAGTTCCTCAGCCAAACTGAACATTTTCCTGAAACAAAACTTTAATTTGAGGAAACACCTGACTTACTTACCCTGACTTCACGTACTTACTAACCTACCTAATACTAGGCATATGCTTTTAAAAACCATGATGAACCAAGTTCTTGAAAGTCTAAGTAATAGCCTTTCATGTCTTCTACTTTTAAAAATAATTACTAATAACTATTTACACTGGGGTTTTATCTCTGCAGTAGAAGGTATGATTATATCCATTTTACTGAGGAGGACAGTGGTGCACAGTTTCATGAATTAAATTGTTCTTAGCTAAGTAGTAAAGTCATGGCAGCAGAAGACCAGGTTCTTGGGTTTCAATCAACTGCTCTAGACAGTTCTTAGGCCAGACCAGATAGTACCTAAGATCTTGAGCGAAGAAAGAAAACTTCAAGGTGGTAGACTGTTCTCTCTCACGGTATTTCCACATATTAGTGTGTTCTGCTGGAAAATGCAGCAAGTTCTTTAAAGATATTAAACCCAAATGTGTCGATAAAATCTCCCACTACATGTGCTGTTCAGTGCTGGAGTTAACACCAACCCTTTTTGTATTCCTTCTTGCAAGCTCTTTGCTCAAGTTTGAAGAACAAGCACATTTCTTTTGTATGATTTTATGTGTGCTCTTTCTTGGGGTTTGGGGTGTCCTGGTTTGAGTTAATTAGAACTAATTCTGTGGGTGTGGGTTTTATTGTGAAAAACAGAACCTTTGTCATTGTTGCTAAAGATGAAAAGTTCTTCCTGCTGAAATGGCAATTCATCATCAGCACCAGTGTTTGTATTTGGGTAAACATAGAAAGGCATAAAGTAAGAGTAATAGTTATTCAACTCCTTTCTCCAAAACCATTAGATACATATGAGGTATCATTTGAGAAACATTTAATATGCCATTTTCAGGCACAGCTAAATTTCCCTAACAGCTTTTGAAACAGTTATAGCTAGTGACATAAAAAATTGAGGCTTTAAACAATTACAGGACTACTGAGTCTAAATCAAAGAATGTCACGCAAAAAGCAGTGCTTTTAGTTTGAAAGAGAGATTTTTAAATGACAGTTTCAAAAGCAGTGGCTCACTGTAGAAATTCTGTGTCTGTCTTATGTACACAGTGAAACAATATGATTTTATATTTTAAGGTCCTAGGCTTGACTTGTCACATCTCCGTGAGAAAAGGTCACTTTTAGTAATATGACTTGCCAGTAACAAAATGGAGCATATCCTGTGAATGTCTTTCAGTCTGATTTATAGTGAAAATACAGAACAGTAAAAATAAAAAGAAATGCATTTGATCATAAATATTCTGTTTTGGATGGGTTTTCTTTTTGCTCTGAAAGATGCCATCATCAAATGAAATTTTGTACGTACTTAAATATCAACATCAAATTGAAATGTTGTACTGACATAAATAATGAAAATAAAATATTAATAATTTTGTGTAGACAAAGGGGAACAAAAGAGAACAGTTCGAGTTTGATTTCCCAAATGCATTATCTGGAAATTCACGTTCTTCAGAACCGCGTCACAACCCATATTATCTATTAATTGCACTAAATATTCTCCTGATTATCCAAAACCTTCCTTTCCAATACTATTATGCCCCTCAGTTAACTCAGAGGTTTATCTTCCTTCATTAGCTTAAGTGCACTTTTGTGGTTTGTTGATTTATTTTTTTTTGTGTGGTTTGTTTTTTTTTTTAATTCAAAGTAGTGATAGCTTTGAGAAACTCTCCAGCTATCTTGACCACTTTTGTTTTGAAAAAAAATTTAGAGATGAGGAATTGATGTTTTAAAAGATAAGTTCTTCACCCCTTCAGTGACATAGCTTATTGCAACAACAGGGCTTCATATGAAACACAAATATATTTAGATTTGCTGTTATGTAGATTATGGTATAAGAAACAAACCTGTCTGAAAGAAATTTGAAATCTTATGAACCAATAGCTATAGAATGTTCCTTACTTTGGCGTTTGCTACAGGACTTACTGCATCTTACAGAAGCTGATCTTAGAAAAATGGGAATTGAAAATCAAGTCCACTGAACACACATCATTTCTGATATCCTGCTGCTTCACAAGGTAGAGAAAGAGAGGTAAGATTTCCGTGTTGTCCTCTAAACCTCTAAAGCCTGGGAGAATTAGTTAAAGCAACCTGAGCTTTTCTGTTACAGAGATGATAAATTAATACTCTGACTCAGCCTAGGATACTGCTCTGAATACAGATCACAAGGGTACTTTACACAGACAAGAAGAATAGCTAAACATTAATCTTTCAGCAGGGTTTTGAAAAAGAATATAACCTGTACCTTTTTTTTAGAGGTTGTCATTTAGAGAAGACTTCACTTCTATTTCACTTTCTCTTGCTCTCACAGTCTTCAGTTTAATGAGATACAGTAATGTTAACAGACCATAATTGATGAAAGACTGTGTCTCAAATGTCTTCCTCACTTGGAAAGGTTGTATCAAAACATCTAAACCAAACTATTTTGTGTTCCTATCACATCATCCCTACTGAGGAGAGGAAGAGTGTTTACACAGGCAGTCCTGACCTTCCTTTTCCATATGCGGCTTTGCTATGAATTAAGCTTGATCACTACATCTCATTGCTTTTGTGATGCTTTTTTCAGTTCAGTGTCAAAATCCAACTCAAGTTTGTGAGAGCTGGAATAAAGCCTGTAAGACATTCTATTCTGAGTGGAAAGGTACAGTGAGATGTTATTCAGCTATGACTTACTCTGTAGGATATTTCAATAATAGCTTACCAGATACAAGTATTATGCAGTCAGACCAATAATTCTAAAGATCACTGCCTAAGGCTTTTACAAATTTAATGTGAAGCAGTGATTTACTCAGCTAACATTCCTGATTTTACCCTCTCTTGGTCAAGTTAAAAAAGACTTTTGAGGCACCTGTAGAAATCAAATATTAATAAAATGGGTTTACTTCTTTTTTTTCAGAAGAAACTAGAAATGGTTGTGTGCAAGTAAATCAGGGTATTTTCACAGTGTTTTCTGAGGAGTTTAAAATTGGTTTAACAATTACATAACTTCTACAATTCATTGGTTTAACTTTCTTTAAAATAATTTTATGTTCATACTTTGTAGCAGCTATTGTGAACAGATTATGAAATTACTCAAATTTATTACTGCAGTAAACCAAGACATATTTCAATTAGAATCTATTTTCATGTGGCTCTGGGACTGTTTTGTAACCTCTTCAGGTACTGGAGTGAGGAATGTATTACAGTTCTCAATGTAACTTTTTTTTTTTCAAAGGCAAGGACTGTTCAAGCTGTCACTCAGGTGGTGAATTGATGTATAGATAGTTGTGTAACATTTCAGTCAACTCACTGGAACATTCCAAATTCTATTAATGTAGCTAGAACTTGTGATTGTTCAGCTTTAGGTATGTTGAGCTAAATCTAAGCTTGACATAATGCTGGTGATTTCAGTGGATTTGAATTTGAGTCAAACATTTTAACTTCAAACTGGAGCTTATATATTTTTTTTGACCTTCAGACATACATCTTGCAAGGTGCCAGCAGGATGCCAAGTGCTAGATTTCTTTAAGCTAAGTTCTAGTGAAAGTAGTTGTGGCTCATATTTCTATGGGCATTTATCTTGGCAAGCAATGTTTTTGTTCACTCTCTGGTTTTGGCTAATAAAAATAATTACGTGTATAATTTAATTATGTGCTTGAAAAACTAAAGCCAACTTGATCTCTGAGTTGTTCTGTTTATGCCTGGGTATTTACACCCTAGATCGCTTTGTCTGTTGCATTAAAGAATTCTGAGAAGGCTGTGACACTGCTCAGTTCAATCAGTCATACACGAGTGCAGACTGTTTTGTTTTCACAGTAGGGACTAATGGTTGTTATCTAGTCTCCAGCCTATTATTAAATGTTTTTGTTTTGTGTCTTTGACAGTGTGATGTGTCCAGGAGCAAAGTGCCTAATCAATGACACTGAAATGCTTGTTTTCCAGCACTGAACTGTACTGAAGTCAGATGTTAGAAAAAAACATTAAAAAAAACCCCAACAAACTTCCATTCTATTAAATAAATACTAATGGTCCTGCTAATGTACTTACCAGTACAGAGCAAAGGCTATATTTTTCTGTTTGCTGTTATTTTAAGCTTTAAAATAACAGCATCATATTTGTTGCTGGTTCAACAGTTTCCAGACAGTGCTTGATAAGTTGCTTTAATATGTAAGCATTTTCACAAGGTTATTTTGTAGGAGGAAGCATTACTTTGTACAACGAAGTTCAGCTTTGGAAAGTTTTGACAAAACATTTTCTGTTTTCTAAAATGCTATCTGGTTCTGAAACTACTTTTAACAGAACATGGCTCAGTGCTCTAAGGTTTGGATTCATCTGGTCTAACCCTAGCTACTCAGGCTGTGTTTCCACAGCAATTAATACCAAGATCTGTGTGTTAACATAAAGCCCGGCAACACATTTGACCTGCATCAAATATGTTCACATGATCACATATCTGTTGAATTAAGCAGAGTACACAATACGAAGTTCACTACCTGAGTGCTTTTACGCTATCTTTATGCTAGCCAGTGGTAGGGAAGTGATTAGAATAGCTGGTTTGATGTGAGTAGCATTAGCTATTCAGTAGAAAAATAACCATCCAAAATAGTTAAACCACTTCAGTCCAGCAGAATGAATTTTATAGTGGATCAGTGTTTTGAATAATGGGGCTCTGATATTTTTGATCAGTATTAGAAAACTGAAAGGCTGCTTGTGCTGTTGACCCTTGACCTTAATTGAAGCTGGGGTTCCAAAATGTCAACCTAAGCAGTCTGTGCCCTCTTCAGCTTTCATCTAGCTGCTTTTGCCCATTTCTGTATCATTCCTTTTGTTGTCAGTAAAACTATCCCAGAGTTGCTTAGCTGAACCCATTGGGAAATTTCTTTGGCTGAAAAACAACTTTTTTTTCCCCTCATGTTCATCCAGATAAGTCCCTGTGCCAGTTTGCTGTTCAGCTGTACAAACACTTGTACAAGTATAATTGGCCCAGGAAGAGATAGCAGAGGTGAGCCCTGGCTGAAATGGCCCTTCTGCCTAAAGTGAAAGCACAGCTGAAGCTGTTCTGTGAGGAAGCAAGTCACTCTGTGTTCCCTCTATGTATCAGAAAGAGACAGATGAATTCAGCAAGTAATTGAGTCCACTTTCAATTTGAATTACCCTATATAGGTGTCTATGGGGTTTCTTTGTTGATTGTTGAGAGATCCCAGGATAGCTGACTTCCTGGCAGATCACTCGGCAAGTGCTGATAGCTGGTGGAATGAATTTAGGCATAAAATATACAATTGCAGTTGGCCTGGAACATTTAATATCCTCTTTTGCATGCAGCCTTCCAAATAGCAAGAAAGTGTTTCCTTTTTCTCAAATCCTGACATCTCAAATATTTGCTTAGGGCTTATCACCATATTTCATTTCCTTGAAAATCGAAGTACATGAGTGGAAAAATGTTTCCAGTTTCTACAAACTTTGTTCCTAAGTACAAAATTGTTCTCAATTCTGAACATGTTTCCTACCACTGTTTGATGAACAGAAGACCTTATGACTGCAGTATGTCAGCCTGATAGTTGCTAAAGTCCAGGTAGTGACAAAGTAGATGTCAAGTGAAACATGACACATCACACCAACCCCTAGCGATGCTTTCCCAGAATACTGTCTCAGCCTCTAAGCATTTAATCTAACAAAAATGATGTTTATAAAAGGTATGAATGTGAAGAGTCATAAATATTCTTTACACAAGCCTACTTTTTGAAGTGCACTGCAGCACATTCTGGATCTTGATGTCCTGCCATCTAGGCTGGTATCCATTCATGTTTTCGTGGCGTGTTGTGACTCCCTTGATGCGTACCTTTTGTTTTCCGTTCCAGGGGAATTGCAGAGTTGGGGGCAGGGCTTGCATCTTGCCTGGGCTTGTCCCAGTATGGATTCAAGATGCGTCCAAAATTCAGATACTAAACCACTCCTAAGTAAAGGAAAATATGGGTTGTGATTCTGTGCTTATAGGAAGTTTAGTGGGTAGCACATTTTTGTAGTCTTAGAAATGTTTATTTGGCATCACAGAAGCAAGGAAATTAGCATACCCTCTGTTAGAAGTAGCTGCTTCTGGTATGAGAGAAACTGATGACAAATTAGGTGTAACCTGACTTCTGTATTACAGAAAAAGATCTTCCTTCCCAGAGCATAAGGCTTAGCGCTCCGTGCTGTAACAATCAGCAGCTCAAGATAAACATCCTAAAAGCTATAGCCCAGTACTTGTAAGGCAGTGCTCCAGGAAGGAACAGTGATCTTCTCAGTATCTTCTAGTACAAGTAAAGCAGGATTTGATGCTATGTGGGACTGGGTCAGATTGATTTTTAATCATGTTACCTTATCATGCTATAGTCTTTAGGAGTGTGGAGTTGTTATGACTTCTTATGACCTATAGTAAAAGAATAACTCATACCCATCATGATATGACCAGCTCCTTTAGTGCAGTAGAGATGTTACCTATAGAGAGGGTAATATAAATGTAGAAGCACAAATGTCTGTTTTGATGTAATAAAAAAAATACCATGGATATTGTCAGACATGGAAGATATTTCTTGGTTTCTTTATAACTATTAATTTAAATACAAAATTATTTTGGAAAGCTTTGTATCATTTGACCACTGAAATGTTTATGTACATTTGTAAACATTCATGCTGTACTTTTCTATACATCATTGGTTGAGTTGTGAGTGGAAAGATACACAGAAAGCTAAGTGACAAGAAGTTGAGGGTTTTTTATGAGGTGTTCTAAGAGCTAGAACTTTATTGTAATTTATTATATAGAAGACCTAAGATGTGCTATTAAGGAAGATGAGCAAGAAGTATAGATCCTTGCTTGTGCATGTGACAATGTAAATAGAGACAAGTCCATCTTCAGAGAAGGTGTAAAATAACGGAGGGACTCCCTTGTGTTTTTATTAGATGGCCAATACAATTAGCATAAAGCCACAACATAGCCCTTTTACTCGTTGTGTTTGTTTGGGGTTTTTTTCCCCCTCTTTGAACCACAAACACAACCAGAGTGCTTTGGAGCAGTGGTATGTAGTGTCAACCTGGCAGATTCCAGTCTAGTGCTAAAATATTCTGGTAGCTTTGCCAATTGATGGAGGGGGCTGCTTTGAACACTTTCATCTGCATAACAGGTAGAGGTGGTATTGCTGTCTGTGTGGTCTATTTTGCTCTCACTGAGAGAAGAATTTGAAGGTTTTTGCCATTTCTGTTTGAGGAGGTTGGAAATGTATACACTGTTACAAAGTTGTAAACGTACACCTCAGACTGTACCATGTCATCTGTTGAAAGTTCCAAATTAGTTAATTGCTACTTCCTTAGCCTTCTGTTTATCCTTGTCTCTGCATCACTTATGTTCTAAATGAAAAACTCCCCGATATCACATGCAAAGAGAGGCTGTTCATTCTCCTGTATCTGAGACTTTTTATAGAAGCAGATAAACAGAAGCTTACAAGAAAATCTTAGCTCCGTGGTTAAGAGTTGTTCCAGTCTATAAGCAAAGAGAGGAAAATAGAACCTTTGGTAAAAAGGAAACTATAAAACTTTGTCCAGCCTCTTTCTAGTGTTGTCTTCCAGTTTACCGTGACCTTCACCAAAACTAGTCAATAAAAGAAAGCTGGGTTTAGTGCAGTTTCACCTATATATTTCAAACTTTCTGAAGCGGGCCTGTTTAATCTATGCTAGCACAAGTTGCTTGACATGATTTTCAATAACAAATTGAAGGGTGACAGGGAAGGGGAGAAACACATGTCGTTGTCAAGGAATATGTGCAATAATTAATTTTTACAAATTTTGTATTACTAATTTTTTGATAGTTACTCAGTTTTCTTGTATCTGACAAGACCTGTACTTAGGGTTTTTTTGATTCTAGCAGTGGTTGATATTGTCTGACTCAAAACACATGGAATTTTGTAGCTCTGAGAATTTCTGATAGCTACAGTGAAAGGTTTTTTCCAAATCTTTCCAAAAGTTTTGGTTTCTTTCTCGTGTAAGACTTACAATAGTAAGCTGCAGATTAGGTGAGTTTAACAGTAAACCATTTCCTACTGGAAAATACTGATTGGTTAGAACTACAGTTTTTAACCAGCAGTAAATGAAGCTCATCTATCTGGTATTCTATGTACACAGTTTGTACTTGTTTAGGTCTGCAAAAATTAAATGTGCTATAGCTGGAAACTCCAGCAAGCCAGAGCATGTTCATGCTTCAGTTTGTCACTGAATGATTTAAGGTTTATAGAACTTCTCAAACTCTCTAGCTCTCCTAGAGCATTATTTCCAGGATGATCAGCTAGGGGACATTTCTGCTTGCAAATCTTTCTGAAGCTAGGCATTGTGAGGCTTCTTGACTCTGACTAATAACG
Organism: Todiramphus chloris collaris; assembly: GCA_025345505.1. Taxonomy (NCBI): domain Eukaryota; kingdom Metazoa; phylum Chordata; class Aves; order Coraciiformes; family Alcedinidae; genus Todiramphus; species Todiramphus chloris. The sequence goes on from JANVCC010000034.1 coordinate 15,449,572, forward strand.
GATAGCTCTTTGGGAGTTCCTGAAGGACCTTGGGTCTCCAGAGCTGTGACAGACCAGATAAGGATACTGGACGTTGGCAGCTGGAGGGCGGGGGTCTGGACAGCTGCTGACTGAACTTCTCTGTTTCAGCTGGCAGCCAGGGAGGACCTTAAAAAGCACAGTTGTCAGAGCTCATAGTTTTCAAACTAAATATTGTCAGATTTCAAGTACTGGAGCTTTTCTCACTTTGTGTTGTTATTCTAGCTTGGCCTGATATGTCTTTGATTAGTTTGAAAATTACCAGCAAATAAACTTGGTTTCCTAGCCAATGGTTATGCCGATCATTATTTTTCCTATGTGGCTTCTATGGGAGTTGTAGGAACTCCCATTGACATTTTGTTTGTTTGGATCCTTTCTCTTCTAAGACAAGACTGCAGCAGAAAATTGCACTAGCTTTTGTTTATCGGGGAATGTACAAGAAGTGAAGTGTGAGCAATCCATGCCTATTGTGTCCTCATCTTGTGTAGCTACTCCATTTTATCATTGCAGCTGCACAGCAGTGCTTTTAGAGTAGATATATTTTCTCCCATTTATTTTAGGAAGACTAGAATTCCAGTGTTTAAGGTAAAACTGAGAAGTTCCAATGAGTCTTCTTGTTTTATCCCACCATCTCTTTGTTACCATAACACAGGCACATTTTGAAAATGGCAAGTGCTGGCAGTCAAGAACTGGCAAGTGTCCAACTCTTGACACAATTTAGGTACGCAAGCTACAGCGTCACAGGTTGTGAGAGCTAGGTCCCAGCTACGTTCCTCCTTGCTCATCTGTTTAGATAGCTGCTTGTATATGTGTTTTTGCACTAGGTGGAAAGATGTACCTTTACATACTCCATTTCTTCAGAAAACAGAAGTAAAAGGTGACCATAGAAGGTCATAGATGTGTATGATGCATGGCCGGCATTGGCCAGCACACTACTGGTTTCTCAGCCTCCCCTAGGCTGATGTCACAAAGGACAGCACTTCACTACTAACGTTTCTGTGGCAAGGTGATACACAGACAGCATGATGCCATATAGATAAAGAGGTGCTTAAGCGGTATGGTGGGCCAACATGGAATGCTATCAGGGAGGGCTTGATAAGAGGTGCTGTGCTTATTTCAGGGCATTGGTGCTTCCAGACTTCATCGCACATCTCAGTTAAACCCATTTCCAAGTAGATATAAAGTATGAAAACACCAAAAATTTAGTGACGAGGAGTCTAATCTAACTTAATTCAAAGTTACAACTGATGTAGCCAGTGTAGGCATTCTGCATTCTTACAGATTGCAGGCAAATTAACAGCTCTGCATCACATATGTACAAAGATAGATTGTGTAAATCATCATATGTAAAGACAAAAACCAATTTTCAATTTCATCTGAAGACAGAATAAAACTTCTAGGAAAAGGATATAATGACTCATGCAAGAGTAATCACAATTTATGCAGGGCTGCCCAGTTACCAGTCCTGTTACTTACCATGCAGTCATGTTACTAAGGAAGTTACTACTCCTTTGCCAGTTCTTACTCATAAAACATGACAATGAAGCATGACATTCCTTCCTATGTAATTACAGGCTTTGAAAATTTCATGAATTTTTTGAATCAGCCAACAGAGACCATCTTATATGCTACCTGATCTGAGTTTTTGGCATGATTTTGGAATGTTGTTTACCTGAATTGTGGAATGTATGGTTTAGATAGAGAAGCAAGACATTTTCCTTTATGCAATGAGGAAAATAATACTATGCTCTTCTGTAGCATCTTCTACTTAATAAGCTGGTAAAGTACAATATAGTGAAAAATATCTACTACTCTAATGCATGTTACAAAAATGTAAGTACAGGTCATACAGAAAGTTAAGTGGATTAAAATACTAGAACTGAAAATATAATCCAGATAGCTCAACTCCTCTTTCTGTATTCTCACCATAATTCCATTTTTCTTGCACAGGATGTATTAGGCATTTTGATGTCCAAGATAGGATCGCTATCTCTTGGGCTTTTTGGTTCCTTCCTCCTCCCCTTGCTCTTCCCCTCCCTTTCCCAGATATACTTTGAAGAACGATTGTGCCTGAAATATTCTATGGGAAATCTCCATAGATTGTTACTTGTGTCAGTGAAGTTCTAGAATCTGTCACTGTGCCTGAAACATTTATGGTTCCTCTCTGTCTTCAATACTTACCTGGTTTTGCACAACTGGCAGTCAAAAAAGGTGGAGTGCCACCAGCTATTCAAGATTTGCTAGCTTTCCTAGTTCGTATGTAGCTCAAATGTCATCGCATTTGGGGCAAAACTTAACTGAAAAAAGATGGGAGTGACTTTTTGTTACGCTTTTAGGCCTCCTTTTATGTGAAATTGGTTTGAATTTAGAACTTAGCTTCAAGGTTCTGTTCAGTGTCAGTATGATAATTCTCTGTAATTTGGGGGGAGAAAGTTATGTAAGCATACCATCAGTACGCCCCAAGTGACGACTTCTGTCCTAGCATCAGTGAATGAATTATTTTGGAAACTGTTTTCACATTTACCTCAACTTTTCTGGTTTGGAAGTTGTTATTGTAAAAGGTGTGTGGCAATACCAACAGTGATAATGCTTTCCTACTGCTCATGCCTGACTGGAGAAAACAAAGTGGGGTTGCTATGGGCAGGGGAGCACCAGTCAGAAGTCCCTGTGTGAGCTTCCTTTACTTTGGTCTATTACAGTCCTTAATATTCTGTCTCCTTTCCTTCCCTTACTGTATATTTGAGAGCTCTCTGCCTTTATTTTTCTCTCTTACGTTATAATAAAATTCATCTCACTTGAACTTTTCTTATGCAAAGATTCTACTCATATCCATGAAAATTTCCAGACTTAGAAATTCAAAGAACCTTCCTGTCCCAATACCTACTTCTGCAACATACATGATGGCTAAAGAAGCTTGTCTTGATGAGATAAGTGTTTCTTAAGCTCTAGCTATGCTTTGAGGGAAGGTCCAAGTGCTGTTTCTATCTTGAATTGCTTCTGAAGAAGAGGTCCCTTCCAATGCAAACCATTCTGTGTTTTTGGTTTTTTTTTTAACAAATAATTTTGCTGTTAGATATTTTAGATAGCTCAGGCACAAAATTCAGTGCTCTGGACCATGCATAAAAACCCAGACTACAAAGAGTTCGATGTCCTAGCTCTACACAGTACCTAGAGATGCCACTATTGTAAGACACCACGTGGAATTTTAATCTTACATCGGATGTAGCTTAACTTGTTCAGAGTGAGAATACCATAGTTTAATTTAATGATTGGTTTGATAATACTTAGAGGTCTTGGAAAATATGCTCTTTCATGACATTTATCATTTAGATAGAGTTTAGGACCACAACTTCAGCAACATGATGTAGTCAGGCTCTGAAGCAGATCCATCAGGAAAGTGTATTAAAGCTAGCCTTGGTGAAAATGGAAAAGAAAGTGAAAGGATTGACCATTAGTGTGAAATGAAAATATTGCATAAAAGAGAATCTCCCAAAACAGAAGGCCCATACAACTGCTAGGGATCAACTATTTCATGTCAAAATCAATTAAATATTTGGTTAGGCAGAGAAATATTTGCCTCTGGACAGCTAATACTAATCGATAGCTGTGAAGAGGTCTGCAGAATGTTAGCTCATGAATTCTAGTGAGAGGGAAGGAACGGTGTTATCAAAATTGCTTTAGACAACTGGAATAACTGTGGCAAAACCGGAGGAATTGGTTAGGCAGCCAGGACTGAGCCAACAGGAAAGAGACAAGAACAATGGTTCAGAAAAGTTGAAGCAAAAGCCCTATGGCTGAGTCAGCGGTACAGCTGAAGGTGCCTGAGGTCATGCGTTAAAAATGTTCTATCTGTAATTATCTGATTTCTTTAAAAGGTATACTTTAAAGAAGGCTAACTAGCCATCTATTCTGTCAGTAGCTCTCGATCCTTTACAGCCGTTTGACCCTTTGTTTTAGAAAATGCGTTTTATCCCACTAACTTGTTGCACAGCTAACGTCATACAACATGGTGGGACCAGGGGGAGCCTGCTGATGTAGGTAAATTCATTGTGTCTGTAAAGTACGTATGAATCGTTCGTGAACAGGGGGGATTTAGGGACCTGCTCATTTTTGCTGTAGTGCTCATTTGTGAGGCGAAATAATGGAAGTTAAGGTCTTAAGTCCGTGGAAAAGGGCACGGGGAGGTCACTGCGCGCAAGCGGCCGGGGTTCCGGCGAGGCTCGGCCGGAGCAGCGGGCGGAGGGGTGTGGTTGGAGAGCCGTAAATCACGGCTCGGCGCTGGCTGCGCTGCTCAGAGCGCCTGCGGCCGCGGCTCTGCCTGAGCTGCTGCACGCAGCGCACGGCCACGGGGGGCTGCAGGGGCCGGCCCGGCGCCACCTCCCCGCGCTCGCCAGGTGAGTGGCGCCCGGGAGTCGGTCTCGTTTGCTGGGGTGAAAACGGGAGAGTCGCGGAACCGGATCCGTACTTTGGCGGCTCGGGCCAGTGGGCGATAAGGCGCCTTTGGAGGGCTCCGGCTGAGTCAGCCTTAGTTTAGCTATCGCGAACTGCTTTTCCTTAGAGCAGGCTGCTGTGGTACGAGGCGGCTCCTGCCGCGGCGCGGCCGTACCTTGGGCTTGCTTTCCCCAGAGCGTCCCAGTTCGCTTACTGGAAGCGCTCCCGACCGCTGGTGTTTCAAGTCCGGGCTCCGGCCACCCGTTCCTTCTGCCCGGCTGTCCGCTCCCCTCGGGTCCGCCTCCCGCGGGGCTCCGCAAGCCCGAGGGACTTGGACGGGACTTTCTGCCGGGAGATCGCTTGGCGGGACAGACTCGCCAACAGATCCTCAGAAAGCCTGGAAAGAGGCAGCAGTGATCAGACTGGTAACTGTGGGGACAGCGTTGCCCCCTCGGGCAGAGAACGCAAAGTTGGGTCCGTGTGTGTGTCGGAGCGTCTCTGCCCCTCCGTCCCTGTCAGGGCAGGGAGCAGGGCAGCAGGGCGAGCCCGAGCTTGTGGACAATGAGAAATGCTGTAGCGGTGGCAGGAGCTGCTGAGACCTTGGATCCAATGCTTAGGTTTGGTAGGAATGAATCCTGTGGAAATCGGTGAAGTCTTCGTAGAGTATAATGCACTGTTATACTCGAAATAACGAGACACTTCACTTAGTAGAGAGAAAGGAAACGTTGTGTCGTTTTTGTTTTGTTTGTTGGTTTGGGGGTGGGTTTTTTGGGGTTTTTTTTTTAATATATTTTTTTTTTGTTGTTTTGGTTTTGTTTGTTTATTTGTTTTTGTGTGTGTTTTGAGTTTTTTTGTGTGTTTTTTTGTTGGTTTTTTTGGGGGGAGGCAGGATTTATTGTCAGTTGGAGGAGCATATAAAAGCTCTTCTTTCTGCTCGAATTTTTAAGTCTGTTGTTAGTTCAAAATAATTAAGTGCATACTTTATGCTGAAAAGGTTTTTTTTTTTTAAATACTTCATTTTCTGTTAGGGTGCCTTGTTTAGTGGTTTGGTTTGGTTTTTTTTAGTAACATCGTGGGAACAGAGAAGCAGGAAAAATAATAAATTACTTCCTATTCTGAGGAGGAACAAAAGCTTGTATTTTGAAATATTAACTGAAAATCACCAAGGTTACCATCAAATCTAACTGAAGTCCTCTATTTCTGTCATCGAAGCAGGGAGAGAATGTTTTATTTCAAGTCAAGGTTTCGTACTGTTCAGGATTACTCAGCTAACTGATTGGGCACTTAAATTTCTGAGATAATTTCATAGTAAGGCCAAATGAGGAGGTCTCTGCTTGTTAGTGAATCCTCTTCAGTGATCACTTTTTCATGGCATATTTTTGTAGCTATCTGTGTAAAAACTGATGAAGAGAAGCAGGGAGTTTTTCTCTCATCTCGAAACAGAGAAACTTCAGAGATAACGTATGCTGGCCTGTGTGCTTTCTGTTGTCTGAGAATCATAGTTTAAAATACCATTTTAATTGTCGGGTTACAGTGCAAGGGTGTAGGGGGGACGGAAATTGTATGACATGTATAAAGAGAGAGAGATGTTTAACAGACTCATGGTTTTTTTCTGATAGTAGTTTAAAGTCTTTGAACTATTACATATGCTTTCTCTGTGTATTGTAACAGGCTGTAGTTTTCTGAACCTTAATATTCTTCTAACGTCCAGTGACCTGTTTGATAGAGAAGCTAATGCATCAGTTTTGGTTTGGGTACTCCCCCCCCCCCCCCCCCCCCAAAAAAAAGGCGGAAAATACAGCTTGTAGAAAATGCCTTCTAAACCATTTTGGGAGCAGGAATCCTCTCCGTTTTGTTATGGTAATGAAGAAGACTACATTGCTTCTAGGGAGACAATTAACATGAAATTTACCTCCAGTTTATAGTGGCTATAGTTTTACCTCAGTTTCTTCCTATGATGTTAACTGTAGTGGCTTTTCAGTCATGTTTTTTCTTTTTCCCTAACTTATTATCTTATTACACAAAAACTAAATCTGAGGAAATTGATATGGTTTTTGGCCTTAACTTGACTTTCTTCACCATTAAGGTTGATCACTTTCATTATTTATTGTGTGCGTCTGCTTAGTGTATACAAATGCACCAAATAACTTAGCGTAGAGAAATGAGTAATGTATCTCCCACTCATAATTTACTGTTACTGGCTTTGAGGGAGGGAGGCCAGGTGGGTGGGAGGAGGTTGAGAGAGGATTTGCTGTGTCAAAAGTAATTAGGGTTTTTACAAAAGTTGATTCCATCTTGTAAAGACCTGAGAACATAAGGCAGTTGTTCTTCAGTTGGATGTATTAAACCACATTCAAGCCCTTTTAGCTTCGTAGCATATATAATGCTAAAGGCATAGTAAGACCGAGTATTGTAGCATTGGTGATGTCATACCACCAGGTGTAGACGTCAGAAAGTTTGATCTGAGAGAATCACACAGACTGCAGATCAGTAAGACTTTGAGAGAAGCGTGAATTTTTTTAATGTCTAGAAGTGGTTTATGTATACCTCAGAGTTCTGAGATAGCTTGAGTCTGATGTGGAACTCTGAAATGGCTTTTCTGTATGCAGTCATTGCCACTAGTTGTGTTGTGGTATGGGAGGGGAGCTTATTCTTGTACCTGTATCAGGTTCAACGAACCATCAGAAGCTTCAGATTGTGTGAACATCAGAAGTTTTCATGAAGACATGCTGAGCCAGAAAGTTTGTAATTGCATCCCAAAGCCAAGAAGGCATGATTAGAAGGGTATTTTGTATGTTGATTTGGGGAAGCAAAGGCTGTTTGTTTCATTGCTCTGAGCAGTGATGTGAAGAGATGCACACCCCATTGGATTAGAGTTTGGTGCTTGTTTGGTCTTGTCCACTGGATATGTATTTTATTCTGTGTCCATCCTCATACAGTTTTCCAAAGTGACGTGTTGATTTTAAAGACTTCTCTGTTTGTATTCCTTCATTCATAACAAAAAACTAGAGCACGTCAAAAGTTGCCTTGAAGCCTTTCAAGCCATCACAGTCTGACTCCTGCTAATTTCATTCCCATATACTTTCCCAAATTACAGGCTGAAGAAAAAGAAAAGTGACTCTATATATAAGAGTAAATTCACCTAGCATTTTTAACATTATATTGGCATATGTCAATCTTCTTTGCATATAGTTAGGGGAAACTTGTATGCCTTCCAAAGTGCTCTGTTTTGTTAGGTACTGCGTTTTGACAAATAGGATCATGGACAATTAAATTCCAGTTCCTTTTAGGCTGTTGTTCTATAGTTTCTACCATTTCCATTGTGGATTGCATGATAGTGGATGTTCAAAGCACACTGTCTCGTATGGAGTAAAATTTTCAGAGTTTCTATATCTAGTAAAGTCAAACATTCTTTGTATCATATGCTAAAGTATTTAAGACATTCCAGAGTCTTCAGCTGAGGAGGCTCCCTGCTTGAAGTGTTTACGTTCAATATGAGAAAAAATGTATGGATAGTTTGGCTGGACTTTCGTTACTGAGCTGATTGTTGTAGTTCTTGGTTTACATTTATGAAGAATACATAGTACAGTGGCACATAGGCAAGCAGCTAAATTTCTGAGTAGAAGTTAGCAGACCTGTTTCTTTCAGGGTTTGGGGTTTTTTTTGGATTTTGTTATGCTTTTTTTTAGGGGCTTTGCTCGAAATATTATCAAAGCTTCTGTACACATGTAATTGTGGCTAAGTGTCTTGCAAGTTCTTGAACATGAGGTATTTCATACTAACTTTGGAACTCTTGATTCCTCAAAAGGCAGGTGTGAATTAGAGGATTGGATATTGAATTTGTAAACAGTGGGATGTTACTGAGAATAACCTACAAGGTGAAATGATTAAGACATAACTGAGGGAATTTGGTTTTCTTTCTTAAGAATGGCTTCTTAGGAGGGGAGGTTGAATGGAAAATGTTGTACTTTAGAGGGTCAGTGGTTGGTTGTTGAAAATTCTCAGACGGTTGGATTGGAAACCTACTGGATTGGTACACTAATTATCCTGTGATTGGGTTAGGAGAGGGAATTCTCAGCTTTCTTTGTTTCCTCAAACATGAAGGGATTGACAGTTTACTGTCATTGAAAGTTTTTTGTGTACTCATCTAGTATCGGCTATTAAACCAAAGCTTTCACTGGTTGTGTTTATAGCTGCTTGGTTTTGATAACCCATTTGCAAGAAATGTCGTGTGTTCCATTTTGGCGTAATGGTGGTGGCCTTGCAGGAAAGCCTAAGGACAATCTCTGTGAATGGATAACCTGCCCTTAAATAGTCAGAATTTAGAGTTTTGGAGATGTTTTTTAGAAACCATTAAGAAAATATGAGTAGTAAGTACAGAATCTCAGCAGCTCCCAAAAGGAGAATAACAACTTGTGTGCAATATGGACAAGCTAGCCTCCAGTTTTTCAGACTCTATAAATGGTGTTTGTTGCCTTACTACAGTAAACACAAAGTTGAGTTCTTGAATGATTGTGTGAATTCTAAGAAGTTTTGGGTTTTTTTTTTTTCCTCTATTGTAAGTAATATTTATCATTCCTCTTTAGTAATAAAGCTGATTTTACTGGAAACAAGTTCTGTGAATTTGCTTCAGCTATAGGAGGTTGTAACTTTGGGATTAAGAGTTTGCATTTTAGATCTTCCTATCTCTGGACTGTTCGTTTTGCTTAGAACAATTGTAATGCAAAACTGATTTTACAGAACTTTTTTTATTATTATTTGAAAATAATTTTGTGATATTTTAAATACTAGCCAGTGGGAACTGTGTCTTCAAACCACATGATAATCATGTAGTATTTCACATTGCGGGCCCATGTGATAATTTGTGGCAGATTTTTTGTGAGTGTGGTTTGGTTTCTTTAGGATTTCCAACTATATTTGGATCTGTGTAACTAAAAATGTCAGGTCTTATTAACTTCTCAGCTCTACTGTTTTCAACAAGAAGCCTGACCAAAGTCAAACAGATTCTCTCTGGGCAGACATGCTGTTTCCAGAGGCTTCATAGTAGCTGTACTCAAACAGAGCCTTGGCAAATTGAAGATTAACAAAAATAAAAATGAAATATTATTTATCATTTGTAATTAATGAGTATTTATTATAGGACCTTCAATAAGTGAGAAGTGGTAAGGAATTTGTTGTGGAAGTCTGGAGACTTTATCCAGTCTGTGCATCCTTGCAATGCAGCTGACAGGAAACAGCAGAATTCTTTCATAAATTTGAGATCAGTTTAGTGTTACTGTAAAACTAAGCCTGTTATGATAACCTCTGAGTAGAAGTAACAGTAGCTTCAGTGCAGCAGCACTTTGATAGTACCTGTGATGCTGAGGCTGGAGAAGGGAGCTGGAGGACTATAGAGGCAGCTCTGTTTTCCTTGCAACACCTGTGCATTCCCCAAACCCAGAAGAATTCTTTTGCAGCTGTTAGCAGCTGACTTCCAGGCTGCTGGGCCTTCAGGGTACTACTCTTATTTTTCATCATGAAACTTGGCCAAAGTCAGAACAGATTCTCCCTGTCCATAACTGTTATTTACAAAAGCTCTTCTGCTTTCTGATTTCATATCAATCTCTGCTGCTTCTGTGGCTTTTCCAGTTTTTATAGGAAGCACCTGGTTGACTACTGGCTAGATACATGCAGGTCAACCAGTCCTACATTATTTATGTTTCATAGAGTGGCTTTTGCAGCCTAGTATAACTGGATAGGATAAGGCAGCCTGTCTTCTGTAATATAACACGATAAAGTGAACACAAGGCTGTATTTTTTGGAGGAACAGAACAGCAGTCTGTTAATGTGTCTGAAGTGTTTGACTCATGAAGTTTTTTGCTCACGATAACAGAAAACCCTGTACTGTACCACAAGCTGTAATTGGTTGTACAAGAGACTGACAGCTATGTAAATCCCTAATGTCAACAACGATTTGAGCCAGCAGGCTTTGCATGCTGAAGAAGAGAATGTCAGTAATCTGCTCCTGCCCTTATCTCTTGGGTAGAGCTCTTTAGTTTACAGCCTGTTAGAAATATGTGACCGGTTCTCTGCTAGATTTATTACTTGAGCAAGACTCTTCAGAAATACTTTTTTTTTTTCCTCACAGTGTGCCAGCTACTGGGTCTAGAAGTGTATTCTTCCAAACCAAGCTGTTCTTAAAATGTTCTTAAAAATTTGTTTTTTGGTAACGATTCTAAATTGATGTCTGACTCTGCAGAGAATGTGAAGGAGTAAAGAGGAGGAACTTTGTGGATAAAAATGTGGAATTGCTCAGGGCCTGCTCTTGCATGTGTGTCCAAATTGGTTGTTTGTTTTTGTTTTGTTGTGACTTTTCACATGTATAAATGTTAATACACATGTGTACTTGACGTGCAGTTGGGAGCGGTGTGACTGGATTATAACACAGGGTACGTTGTGAGGTATCTGACTGCTTCAAAGCAAAGCAGAAGTTCAGTTCTAGATGCCTTTGTTAGTCTTGCTATTCAATTTCAATTAAAGTGGAGTCTTTGTGCTATAATATATCTTGGTTTTGTTTTTCCAGAACCAAAAATGATAGCTGCGGGAAAATTTTCAAGTCTTCCCAGAAATGGCCCAGTGAGCCACCAGTTCTCATTAGCATCTTCCATGGACCTTTTGACCACTAAATCTTCACCAACTGAGCACCGCTCAGACTCCTTTCAAGACATCTCTATCCATGGCACTCTCCCCAGAAAGAAGAAGGGGACAGTTCCCACTAGGTCTTGTGACGTGTTTAGCCACATGGGAACACTGCCGTACACCAGAACAGCCTGGCAGCAGCCAGTACAGGATGCTGTAGAAGAGTACCGTCCACAGAATGGGAAGAGCACCAAACTCCATGCCAGGTACCTTGTAAACCCTTAATTTATAGATGTTTGTTGCATAGGAATTATGTTTTATTCTAGACCTCTCAATGTATAGTTGTAGGTGCATCTGTTTATTATAACTCTGCTTTCTAACAGAGGCTGATTATTCTCCCTAGTACTCAATTTACGTCTTGATGGAAGAAGCCAAGCAAAAACAGTGTAAAACCCGGGCAGGATTGGGAAATGGAAGAGTGAATATAATACATAGATTTGAGGAATTCTGAGCATTTCTCTTTTTTTGACTTACTGAATAGCTCAGGCTTCAAAATAAATTTTCTAGTAAGATCGGTCAGTATATGGCCTGTTAAATACTCACGCCTGTTTAAAATGTCTTTCTATACCACTCTGTTTGTGGGTCCTAGTGATTTGGATTTTTAGTCTTTCTTCTGACATATGTGTGGTTCTAAAAAATAATTTTTAAGGACTAGGTCTTGCCTCTGTCTAGCATTGCATGACCTATTGCCATGGAGGAAACTTAAAAGCCACTGAATTGCTTTGAAATGACCCTTTGCATTGTTCTAACAGAGCAGTTTTAACCAAGAAGTCAAACTATTCAAACTTGGTTTTGATTTAGGATCAATGCTTATGCAGATGGAGTGGAAAGAAAAAGCAGAGAGTAGTATTCCAACTGCCTCCCACCTAGAGCTACACATGAGCTCTTTTTCCTTGAAGGCTTAGTGGAACCCAACGTACACTGAGCTAATGGCAAATTATCCGTTTGTTATTCTGGCCTGACTGCCTGGTTATAATATCCATGACACCTAAGAAAGAATTCTGCTCTCATAGCTAGTGTTTCTTTTGGGAATCTTTTATCATCACTACAATGGGAAAAAATATCCAAGTAACACAAGAAAAATGCAGTATAATGCAGCAGATCAGTTAAAGGAACAAAAATGAGAGTGTTAGGTTGCTTGGGTGACAGAGCTAAAGACAGAAAAGATAACCAAATGACAACTTCTGAATTAGAATTTGTAGTCTCGCTATGGCCATCTCTATAAGATCTCTGTAAGATTTCTTGTTCTCAAATCTTGAGGGAAGAACAGCTCTAATTGTGTGTGATTGTTTGTATCGAGTGGTTTTTGCATGCTCCTTGCTCGCAGCATACAAGATCAAGCTTTCTTCTTACTCAAAAATAAGTCTTTCTTCTCTTTACTCCATTCACTTCAGAAGAAGAAAGGGCCTCAGTGTGTTTAGTATTCCTCTGTCACTGATCTCTGAGATGTACCTGCTTACAGGTTTTTTAACATAATTTGCTTCTTTGATTTGCATACTTCTAGAGAATGCAAGCAGCCAAGGCTGCTGCTGAAAAAAGAATATGGTGGTATACATTCAAGTTTTATTTTATGTCTTCCTTCTCAAGAGCAGTTACTAAACATAATCTGTAGAGATGTTTTCTTTTCTTTAGAGACCAAAGACTCCATATTAAATGTATTTATACTTGTAACTGAAAAACCTTCCTTGTCTTGTGAAGAATGCTTTTGTACGAGCAATAGAAGAGCAGAATACTTAAGAGGAAAAGTTGTTCTACCAAGTCAGAATCAATACATGATGCTTTTGAAATACTGAGAGATTCAAAGGATGTTATTAGTGCAGCCTGTTAATAGAATCTGTGTCCTTGAGTCATAGCAGCAAGTGGTTTTCCTGTGTTTGACCTTCCAATTGCTTTTCTAAAAAACACATGAAATGCAATAGTAGCATGGGTACAAAAACATTCCTCTAATGCTGCAGTAACTAATTCAAGCAGTTTCAGGGAAAATAAAAACAATCAACAAAACACACAAGAGGTAAAGTCTCTTCAAACCTGACAGTCACCTCTGGAAACAAAGAAATTACTTTGTGAACTTTGAATACAATAAGGTTGTGTTCTCTTCTGTTTGGTTTGGGAATGTGCACCTGTGCTAGTTAGTTCAAGGGAAAAAAAAGTTTATTTCTTGAGAAAGCCTGGATCTGAATTTTAGAGTCTCTTAGAAATAATCAAATGGCCAAACTTAGAAGCAGGTGAGCTCTTGGAAGTTCTTGAAAGTTAGCTTTATTTGTAAAACTGTAAAGCTGCTTGTGTGTAATCTTATTATCGGATATTGATGGTTAAATCTAAATAAAGCATAATTGGAATTTCTCTTTGGCACCTGATCCACAGGTTATCTTTGTTTAATTTGCTTCACTTTATGTTATTATACCTTTATTTGAAAGAAAAATTGTTCAAATATATATCTGTTGTCTTTTTTTGGCCCATGTCTTATGGCTGCCATCAGGAAACGTAATATTTCCAAGCTTTTTTTTAGTTACTAAAGTTTCAAACTTGTGTGGATGAAGAATGGGATCAACCCAGACATCTTTCTTGTTCTTTTTGCTGACACAAAGTGTACTGTCTGTGTTTGCTATATCAAATGCTTCATTTTATTATGCTGATATTCATGCTCTTGTCCAGCTATCTTGACTAGTATCTGTTCCAGGGAAGTAGAATAATTATTGTTCCTCTATTTTAGTGTTTTGGGAAGGGGGAGGTATTATTTTCTTACTGCCAATACTTCCCTAGTTTTTTTTCACAGGCAGAGCAAGCTCAATTACATAATTTTAGACTCTCTTACATGGCATATTTAATTTCAAATAAATAAATGTTGGAAATCTCAAACTCACTTCAATTTTTCTGTGACCAAGCACATCACAAGCTTATGGTCCTTATTAGGAAAGTTTGTTGTACCTATGTTTGGGGAAAAATAAAATGAGAGATGATGAGTCATAGTCTCATGTTGTTAAAAGCACAAGTTTGAACTTATATTGGATTAACAGAAGAAATGGTGTTACTTGGAACTACCTGTGCACTTGGATGATTATGGTTCTCCCCGACTGACATTCCATTTTAATGGACTGGAGACATTTTCATGCTTTTTAATTAATGCAGCCAAGTATTCCTCAGATAAAGAAGAACTAAAAGAAATGCAGAACTGACACAATGACAGCAAGTTTGAATATAGTGGTGAAGGCAGATGCCAAAGACCAATTTCAACCTTCTACACCATTTCAATTGGATGTTAACAATACCCACTTAGTCTTAGGTTAAGGTAGTCATTGTCTCTGTGGGTCTGGTAAGACAAAAATGCACTTAAATGTTTCTTCATTATAGAGATGCAAGGAATATCTGAGGGCTGTTGAAAAGATGGAATGGAATAGAAAAGACTTTTGCAAAGAATCTTTTGCAAATATTCCAAAGCAAAAGTAGTTTTCAGTATTGATGCTGTGCTGTTTTATGAGACAGTATGATTGCATCAGATAGAGCAAATAATTGCTTCTTGGATTGTCTGGCAGCTGACTATGGTGTCCCATAGGGGGACTTCAACTTTCCAGATATCTGCTGGAAATACATCAGTGAGGAAACAGTCTGGGAGGTTCCTGAAGTGTGTGGAAGATAATTTCCTGACACAGCTGATGAGAGAGCCAACTAAGGAAGGGTCTCTGCTGAACCTGTTGTTTGCAAACACAGAAGGACTTGTAGATGATGTGAAGGTTGCAGGTTGTCTTGGACATAGTGATCATGAAATAGTAGAGTACTCAATTCTTGGGCAAGTAAGGGGGGGTTGTCTTTCAGTAGGACTTCCGGAGGGCAGACTTTGACCCATTTAGGAGACTGGTTGACAGAGTCCTTGGGATGTGGTCCTGAGGGGCTAAGGAAGGCTGGACATTCCTCAAGAGGGAAATTGTTAAGGCACAGGAGCAGGCTGTCCCAGTGTGCTGTAAGACAAATCAGTGAGGAAGGAGAACAGAAAGCTTTGGCTGGAACTCAGGAAGAAAAGGAAAGTCTGTGGCCCGTGGAAGAAGGGACAGGCCACTCAGGAAGACTACAAAGATTCCTTGAGGCTGTGCAGGGAGAAAATTAGGCCAAACACCAGCTAGAACTTAAATCTGGTGACTGTCATAAAAGACAATTAAAAATGTTTCTAAAAATACATTAACAGCAAAAGGAGAACTGAGGAGAATCTCCATCTTCTATTGGATGTGGGGAAAAATATAGTGACCAAGGATGAGGTAAAGGTTGAGGTACCAAATGCCTTCTTTGCCTCAGTCTTTAATAGTAAGACCACTTCTCTGTGTGCCCAGCCACCTGAGTGTAGCCGTGATCCCGCAGTGCTGGGTTAATGGTTGAACTTGATGATCTAGAATTGGTCTGGTTGGAAGAGACCTTCAGTGATTCTGTAAGACATAGGTTTTTTCCCTCCAGTTTGGGTGGTATGTGAAGTTAGTACTTTTACAAGATGCACAAAAAATCCATTCCATAGTCATAGGTGCTGCTATGTGTATTCTTCTGTACTTAATATAGAATAAATACCAACAAAGACTTTTTCCATGGTTAGGATGTTCATAGCATTTCTTCTCATATGGATTCTCCCAACTAATAACTTGACCTTTGTGCCACAGTCTTCCTCTTAGGAAGTTGTCATGGAGGAAGTCATTCCCTCTGCTGCCTCTAGCTGCTTGTTTTTGAAATTGTA
Source organism: Todiramphus chloris collaris (assembly GCA_025345505.1). Classification (NCBI taxonomy): domain Eukaryota; kingdom Metazoa; phylum Chordata; class Aves; order Coraciiformes; family Alcedinidae; genus Todiramphus; species Todiramphus chloris. The sequence goes on from JANVCC010000034.1 coordinate 15,465,413, forward strand.
AGAAATCTATTTTTGATACTGCACTGTCAAACAGGTTGTTAGTTCTGAAGTTGTTTTTCTGGGGAGAGAAATGCTGTAAGTGGTGTGATAGCTTCAACATTCTGTTCTTGGAGAATGAGGCTAATAAAGATGTGGTCTTCACAACCAGTTTTTAAAGCATAGTGAAGCAAAGAAAAAAGATACTCCTTTCTTCATAGCAATAATTTCTCTGTTGTTTGCAATGTAGCATAGTAATAGAATAAGTAATATAAATAAACCCCAGCGTGTATTCCTGTTGAAATAAACAGGCTTTGCAACAAAATTAAATGAAATGCAGTTTCATAACTGCTCTGGTGTGAAATGGTAAACTGACAAAAGGCCACAAATGGGATCCAAATTTGCACAAAGTTGGCATTGTTGGTTTTTGGTTTGTTTTTTTCCTCTTCATAATGCTTTGAAGGAATGTAATGCAAATTTCAGGATGGATAATCTAGCACAGTAGTAAAATCAGAGCTATACACAATTTCTTGTAAATAAGGTTATTAATTTTTAATGCAGTTTGTAGAGTAACATGCCTATTTGAAGTCCTTAGTGTTTCATGTGTGTCCAACTCAGACTCTTTAGAAAAGACACTTGACTGATAAAAGTACATGTATGAGAAATTTAGCACATGATAGAAAGAAAGAACCAAGAGTTAATTTTGTTCTTGCTCTGTATGTGTAGGGACTCTTTGAAGAATAGATCTTTGGATATTTTAGGAGTAACTGTGTGGTCATACATTTACATTAAATCACTATCTTCCTTCTGCTGAGCCTTCCCCTAGGAAGTGTTGTAGCACACCATCTGCCAAAATGATCACTCTAAGCTTTCATGCTAATTAAAGCCTTCAAAGTTGACATTAATTTACATTTGCTGTTTCCTGTCATACAGGATGTTTGTGAATATATGCTGGTTTAATTCTTCTCTATTAGCTGTCTTTCCAGTAGCCATTTCATCTGTTCCACTTGCAAAGACAATTTTTTGTTGACATTCCATTCTTTATCTGTATTGACATTTCAAAAATGGAGTCACTGATAAAGAATAGGGCTGTGCTGTTCAAATCAAAATACTTTGTGCAGTTCTCTAAATGATGTATAATGCCCTGGATGCTTTATTCTGTCACTGTTCATGAGAGGTTCTGACCTACCAGCTGGTCAGAATTACACACACACAACCCCCCCCCCCCCCCCCCGTTTTAAAGCTTTACTTTTAACTTTCTATATGTTTAGAAGCATAAAGTCATAACTACAGAACTATAATTTTAATCTTTTCTCCTTTCTCCTGTCTTGACTTTGTGTTCTCAAGCCCTGTAAATTCCTGGCATGCTAAAAGTCCTGAATGTGATTGTAGTTACAACACTATTTTGGTTATTACTGATGTGGCTACAAATTCTTCCTTTTTATAAGTAGTTAAGGCATAACAGCTTTTTTGAATTCTGCCAAAATCTCAAACGTGAACTATTCATATATGAAATTTTTAAAATATTGTTCAGGAATGTTAAAAAAAGAAAAATTTGATCTGGTGGGTGTGGGGCAGGTTGTGCTTCACTTGATTCTTTCACTGAGGAAATGGACAAACCAGTAGCTTTAATGTTTTCCAGTGCTCACTGAACCCTGTTGCAAAAGATGAAAATGTGGCAAATAACCTGTAAACTAAAATATGCGTTATAGATTAGCCCAAAGTATCTACATACAGACATTAAGAATACACTTAGTTTCTGTAGTTCTGAAAGTACAATAGGTGTGTCCAACTGTATATCTTAGCTAGACTTCAGACTCTTAGCTGGAATACTGGTCAGCAGACTTACTTTTTTTCCTCTTGTCATTTATTTTTACCCATTATTTCAGATAAAGTGCTATCATCTAGCATTGGACTTCATACTGCTGCAGCAGAGAGTCACTCTAGAGTAGGTTAGTCATAGAATGGCTTGGGCTGGAAGGGACTTTAGAGATTATCTAATCCAACCTCTTTGCCATGGTCAGGGAAGCCTCTCAACTAGACCAGGTTGCTTAAGGCCTCATCCAGCCTGGCCTTGAACACCTCCAGGGAGGGGGCATCCATAGCCCCTCTGGGCAATCTATTCTAGAGTCTCACCACCCTCATACTGAAGAACTTTTTCCTAAGATCCAATCTAAGCCTATTTTTCTTCCGTTTAAAACCATTTCCCCACATCCTATCACTGGACACTCTTGTGAAGAGTCCCTCTCCAGCCTTCCTGTAGCTTCCCTTCAGGTATTGGAAGGCATTTACAAGGTCCCCCTGGAGTCTTCTCTTCTCCAGGCTGAACAGTGGCAGCTCCCTCAGCCTCTCCGTGTAGTAGAGGTGCTTCAGCCCCTGGATCATCTTGGTGGCCCTTCTCTGGACTCGTTCCAACAGATCTATGTCCCCCTTATGGTGGGGCCACCAGAACTGGACATGGTATTTGAGGTGGGGTCTCACAAGAGAAGAGTAAAGGGGGAGAATCATCTATCTTGATCTTCTGGCCACACTCCTCTTGATGCGTCCTAGGATATACTTGGCCTTCTGAGCTGCATGAGTGCACCGCTGGCTCATGTTGAGCTTCTCATCAATCAACACTCCCAAGTCCTCTTCATGGCTACTCACAACCCACTCTGTAATCGTGCCTGAGATTGGCCCAGCCCAGATACAGGACCTTGCGCTTTGACTTGTTGAACCTCATGAAGTTTGCATTGACCCGTTTCTCAAGCCTGTCAAGGTCCCTCTGGATGGTATCCCTTCCCTCAAGTGAGTCCAAGTGAGATTAGTTTATCTGGTCATTTCAGATATTCTGTACTCTTCAAAATTCCTGATTTTCAAGGCTCTGCAGGATTAGCTGGGTGAGACTTGCATGCTTGCTCATCTTAAGTAACCGTCCAGGAAAAAAATAAAAAAGTTTGATTTTAAACGTGAGTAGTACCACTGACGTTAGCAGGGTAACTTCACCAGCATAAAAATAAGCAGGGTCACTGTCCTCTGCAGGACCCTGGCCCAAGGTGTTAGTCTTGAGGTATAAAGCCATCAATGGCTGGATTCTGGGTTCCTGAAACATTCCTTTCCACCTAGTGGTGTTACCACAATAGATGAGATCTGCTGAAGTCCTTGAATTGACAGTTGATTTATAACAGAAAAGAGCTGGCAAGGCAGTAGTTGGTGAGGAGCATGATTTGCTTCTTCCCTGTCAGAACGTGCAGCCTGTTTTATTTTTCTCGGTGTTGCAAATTTTGTCTTTGGACTCTGAGAATGATGTGGGTTGACTATTTAGACAGCATTTATTTTGTTCTAACTAGAGATTTTGGGAGTGGTATTTGTTGGATAAGTTTAGTTTGAATACATGTTACTTTTTAATATGAATACTGTGTGTGTAGTTACAGCATGTAGTTAGGTGCATCTTGAAAATTAAAATTTTATCAAATTAAGATTTGATTATATCACCTAAAATAAATATTTTATGTGTTTCCTATGTAGAGAGAAGTAAATAATACTATTTGGGTTGACAGAATGCAGTGTAGTTCTTCAGGTATGAAAATATTTGCAGGATTAATGAAAAGATCAGTACCTTTAGTCCCCTTTAAATTTTAGTGTAAAAATAAAGTAAAAATAGTTCAGGTGTAACACCTGAAACTTCCTCTTAATGTAAGTTTTGCTTTCCAAAAAATTTGAACTAGAGTGTTCGTGAGTTTGTGGTTGGATTTTTTTTTAATAGGAGTAAGACAGGTATGGTGAATTTAAGGTTACTGAATATCTTGCTGACATCTTCCATGCACACACAAATGGTTTTTCGAGAGGAAGGATTCTTTAGATGTTGCCAGAGCTTCATGCCTCTTGTCACAGATTCTGTTGTGTCCTGTTCACATATGCACCTGCAAATCTGACCTATGCTGTCTTGCAGGTGACGCAGAGGTGCCCACTAAAGCTGGTGGATATTTGTAGTAGAAGGTACTCTGTTGCGTAAGCAAAGGGAAGCTAATGTTCTCTGCTTACATGCAGTACCAGATCTTATCTTTTGGGGGTCATTTCTGTTTTGTTTTGTCTACTTTTCCTTTCCAGTCCCTCTGTTGTTGGGGTCAGATTCTTCTGTTGTGAAGTTCTACTCAACACTTCACTCCCTTTGTTCCAATTCACTGTCATATCTGCTGTCTTTGCTTGCTTGACATAGACCTGCAGAACAAAAGCTTCAGTTCTTGCTTTTCTTGGGGATTTTGGAAACCTGGCTGCAAGCGTTGTTTATCAAAAACCTGCCCATGTGGGATCTTGGGGGAGGGAGATGAAAAGAGAGACCATTTCTCCACTATTAGGCATGAATTAGACCCTAGTCCTTCAGTTTCTGAGCAGAGAAACTAAAGTGCCGTATGAGATGGGCAGAGTTGTATCATTGTTGAAATCAGTTGTGGGATCAGGACCTTACTGTTAATGATTGAGTAGAATATCCCCAGTGTAATTTAAAGTCTTACAGGAGAATATATTCCTAACAATTGCAATATCCAATGTAGAGCGGCATTTGATGCAGTGAGCTTCTTAAACTGGGGTAAGGGAATAGACAGGGGTGGCGGTTCTTCCTCCCACCATCATTTTATTCAGTACTAAAGCAAAGGATTAGCTTTGCTATGCTTCAGTCTAAATACACATTTCTGAAAGACATAACCAACCAGTTGACAACTGTGCTTTGTGAATAAACTGTACCTAGGTTTACATGAATTTCAGATTAATTAATGGAGCCTGTGATTGTGCTGAGCATTTATCAGTCTGTTGGGAACGTGCATATTCATTTTGCAAGGTTATTTTTGAACACTTAAGAATTTGCAGAGCTGGATTCAGAATAACTACAGCAACTAAAGGACAGACTGTAAAGAGTTGTAAGCTGAAGCTGACAGACAATAGCACACATGTAACAAAGCTTTTAGAAACAGTGGCTGTTTTGGATAAGTAGTAGTCTTGCAGCCTAACCACTACTTTCACAATGTTGTAAGAGTCTTGGCAATTGAAGATTTAAGAAGGGCTTTGAAGAACAGAGTTTTGGCTCTGGGACTCCTAAATATTGAGTAAAATAAAGGAAAAAGAATGGAGGGGCCTAGTCTGAGTTTTTGAACAGGCTGTAAAGACCAGTACTGTATGTGTTGCAGAAGGAGAAATGAATTTGGAAGAGGCGGAAGAAACGGGATAGATTTTTCTGCTGTGATAGGAAAATGGAGCAAGTTGAGGGCATACAGATGATTGAAGTGGTAAAAGTAAATAATGTCTCTGCAGGGGCATTCTGAACAAATATGAATGACTTGAGATGTCATTTAATTCAGAGAAGAGTACATGGTATCTTTTCTTAAGTTTTAATTACTGAAGAGTCCCTACTATTCTTGTGTGAACTGCAGGTCATTACACAGTTAGTCATAGCAATTTGTGCTTGTTTCCACTCGTGTTTTAATGAGTCATGTCCATGGTGTTGTGCAGCTGTAGATAGAAGGGTGGAATGGCCTTAGGAATGCAGTAGGAGTGTGTGTGTGTGAAGCAGAAGCTGCTGGAGGATAAAATCACTGGATCTTTTACTCTAGTTTACAGTACAAATACCATCATTCTGCAGTACATGTACTTAAACACAGTATGTTGAGGCATGCTCGAACTTGCACCTTCATACTTGAGTAGTAGTGTATTTCTTAAATCTGTGTAGATGGAGAGATTTCAAAGAGAGAAATGGAAGACGGCATTTGATCCCATCCAGTGACTTTATAGAGGTTCTGTCTGTGTAAGCAGCCATGCAGCAGCTTGGTACATTTTCAGTTTCTCAGGCTCCCTTTGAGCTTACATTGCCTTCACTTTGATTTGACGGTACTATTGAGAAGATTGTTCTTCATGAGATCACTCTTTCAATGTAGTAGAAAGGAGTTGCTTTTGAAAATGTCCCTAAAAAAGGTCTCTTTAAAATAAAACTTCTTTCACATATCAAATACTGGCAGCGTTCCCTCCTGTTTCTCCCACAAGCACATTTATAAGAGTGTGGAGAAGCACAAAGCCGCTTCAGGGCCATTCAACAGTTTCCATCACTGTAAGAATATCTATATGATAGTTGAATTATGGTGAGGATTTGGACATCTCTGATCCCACGTGTCTACGCTTACATTTTGTTAAAATTATCACAGCTAATTTGTAATTGTGGCTGTCTGTGAGGATGTCAAAGGCCTGGAGAAAGCAGATGTTTAATATGACTTAGGATATCAAGGTCTGTATGTTGCAGGGTTCTTTTACAGCAACAATGATGAGAGTAGGTAATGTATAACTGCTAGTAGGAAGGTGGAAGTTTCCTTAGAATCAATAGATTGCAGGATGTCTGCTTAAAGGTTTTTTACTGAAGCAGTGCTATAGAGAACTACTGGACAAACATCAGTCTGTAAGAAAAAAGATGATCTGTTTCTGAGTTAACTGAAATTCTGGCTGTTCTTTCACCAATGGAACTGAGTAACTTGTATTGAATTCAGCTTTTCAGTTATAGTGTTGAATAGAAGTACATAACAATTTTAGAAAATATTTTTAAAAGAGTGACTAGTTACTCAGACTTCAGTGTTTTCTTTACCAGATTTTCATGTTTGGTTGATCATTGTCTTCAAATCAATGCAGGATTTGAAGTTGGCAGTAAGGCTGTATTTAGTTTGTCATACCAGATGTACGGTTCACGTTGCTTACAGGGATTTTTTTTCTTCCTTTTAGCTGATGACTACTGATGTTGACAACTTTCAAAGGCTTTTTTTTTTTTTTTTATTCTTCCCACACATTTGGCTGTCATTTAGACGTGTTTGGAAGTGGAAGTATAGCATCCAGTAACAGCTGAATTCCAGTCCCGTTTCTCATCGCAGTCAGCTTCAGCTGTGTCTCAAGGGAGTCTACATATAACAATACCTGCTTTCTGAGAAGTTGTGTTGGTTCTCACAGTGTTCAAAGATATCTGTACTTGCTCATAGATACTTCCAAACAGTATGACTCCAAGACCTTCGTTGTTGCAGCAGATTTTGTTTTGAGGGAAGAAGAGGGAAGCAAAGGAGCAGCTCCACGTTTTCTGTTGTATTGTTGTTTTCATCTTTTTGTAGGGTTGCTGCAGCTCCATACCTGCCTTCCAAGTTCTGTGTATTTTCTTGGCAGTATCTGTAAGAAACCCGTATGTGCAAACTCCCCCATAATTCTATGAAGACTCTTGTGGCTGAACTGAAAAGAAATTGAGATCATTTCCAAGAACTAGTAGGAAGAGATTAAAGTTGCATGTCTGCAAGATCAGATAGCAGAGAGAAAGGTATTGCCAGATGTCGGTAAGGATGCTTCAGAAAGAATGTTTCTGGCTAGGACAGCCTTAGAATGATGAACATTAGGATTGCAATGACTAACTCCTTTCTTTTAGTGACAAATTATCACTGGAGGAGTGTCTATGCTACTAGTTTCCACACAAAGCTTGTGCATGTGGAGGAGGGTCAACAGAGGACTTGCACTACTCAGGAGAACGGCTTGTGTGTGTGTGTTTGTTTGTTTGTCTTCTGGAAAGAGATTTTGTTTTGTCATGTAATAAGGTGATAGAGTCTGTCTGCAATGTGAATACCTGAAATGGACATGGGAGCGTGTTTGCATCCCTTTCTTAAATGCCTTTCAGTGACAGAATGAGTATAAAAAGAGCGTGAAGTCAGTACTGTGTGTCCTGCTTCAGACCTTGCACAACATCTCACCTTGAGGTGTTCTGAAAACTTTTCTGTTCTACGTGATATCTGTCTATATTAAATGTGCTTTTTATCTGAGTGGAAGTAGGGTTTATCTGATTATTAGGAAGCCAAAATGTATAGTAAAACTCAATCTGCAAAAACACAGTTTATACAGTAATGGTTGACTTGTGCGCAGACTCCCATACGTACATGTTTTAGGTAAACAGATGCAAATGAATACAGCTGTATTCAAGTCAAAGTCAGGCTTATTATGAAGGTAAACATTAACATTACTTGAAACATAACAAAACCTGATAAAAGATGAAGAACTTAGTATTATTGAAACAAGCCTTCAGCTGAATTGCTATGAGAGATGGCAGAGCCTGCAAGTACCTTTCATGTGATCTGGTAGTTACCTGAAAGTATTATTTTTCTGCAGATCGTCTAATGTAAGAAGTGAGAATGTTCGTAATTTTTGTTAAGGTTCCTTGAGAGGCAAAAGAGAAAGGAAGTGCTTTATATTTTTCTTAGTTCCTGACATTATAGATTTCCTTTGTTGGGAGCATATGGCATAAAGCAGCTAAAAACAAATATACAAAAACCTTTGAAAAATAGGTTTATTTTTATTTATGTTTATGGAAAGAGTTGTAATTGATCACAGGGCTCCTTACTTAGGCTTTTGTGCCCTTTGCCATCTGTATGTATAGAAAGCCTGGAAAGAGATAGTTTCTTTTTAAAATAGGGCAGCGACTTGGTTATCTGGCTTTCAAATCGTTGTAATGTTGAAATTATGATATTTTTGAGAACTTTTTTAAAGAATGCAAGGACCATATTTATTTTTCCATATGTAAAATACAACATTCTGCTATTGCAAATGTATGAATCCTTTGCTTTGTTTAAAAAAAGTGAATGTTTTATTTCCTATTTTCTTGTGTTACTAGTGCCTTCTCAGTGCTATCAGTAGCTTAAATGGGAAAACATAGAAGCAAACAAATAAATTTAGAAGCCGTTGAGAGAGCTCACTTTTCATTTTATTTAAAATTACTTCAATTTCTTTAAATTTATTTCATGTTTTAGGTAGTATGTAAGTTGAAATGTCAAGATTGTTTTTACTTTGCTTAAAACTGTATAATTAACTTTATTTCCCAAATTAATTACTAGTGGCTCCACTCCTTGACCTTCTAGAAGAAATCAATGATTTATACATTTGTTAAATATTAGATAGCACAGGCCATCTAGCTATAACACACAGTTTTTAGTTTTAACATTACCTATTGCACATATGAATGCATCTCTTCAGTATGAGATTGTATTTGGACTCACCATTTGGTTTTTTGTTTGTTTGTTTTTGTGTCCTTTCTTGTCACATTTTCTTGCAGAGATCAGAATATTCTGGATCCTACATTGGAATATGTTAAGGTAAGGTACCATTTCCTACCCTCTGAATATTTGGTTTGTAACCAGTGCTGGCAGAGCATTTCCAGTCATTTATAGTTAGATAGTGCTTCTGTCTGTCTTTGCTACAGAAAAACTAATTACGTATGTCAAACTATTTTCTGCATGCTTCAGTGAAATACTTGTGGGCATTGTGCTTTGGGGGGAAGTTGCATTTTTTAGGGCCTCTTTTCAATTACATGGTGATTATCTATGATCTTGCCTTTGTTAACAGATTGAAAGAATCCATATTTCTTGATACAGATTTCTGGGGAAGTGAAGGAAAACATCTGAAAAGATCATAAAAATATCAGATTTAGGTTTTTGTTTTTAGCAATATACTTACTAACATTACAGTTAAAAATTCACATCTTATCCAAAAAGTAACTGGAACCCTGGCAAAATTGTAAGTTCTGTTTTCCTTTTGTACAATCACACAGAATCACTGAGGCTGGAAAAGACCTCTGAGATCATCAAGTCCAGCCTGTACAAGATCAGAATACTGGGGGGGGGGGGGGGGGGGTGTGTGTGTGTGTGTGGAAGTGTATCTTGTTAAATATTAGAGTATTTTTTCCTCTGGAGCATTCATAAATTTAATTCAAAAATGAGTTCTGAACTGGCAACATAGAAACTATGGAACAAACCTTAGCAATGTGATTCTGTACTAGGAAGCCCTTGCTGTGCTGTAATTTCCACTGAATTAGTACCTTTCAACATGTTTCATTTAAGTGAATATTATTTCTCAGAAATTTGAAAGAATCTGGCTTCTATGTCATACCTCTCAACAATGGGCTTCTGTGTCATGCCTCTCAACAATGGGCTTCTTTAATTGTTAGGCTTTGTTCCCTGTCTTTTAGAAGACAATAATCTTCTGAAAGGTGTCTGATAGAAACACAGATTATCCTTGAAAGTAGGATATTTCTGTAGCTATTCATGTGGACAGCCTGAATTTCTTAGACACCTGAATTTCTGCTTCAGGTAAGAGTTCAGGTGAAGAAGAGATCAAGGAGAGACAGTCAACTGAGTTCTGCTGCTAGAATTCTGTCTGTGGGTGTTCATAGTTGAGGGGAATGGAGAGGTGCCCAGGTTAGGGTTCAGATTGATCAAAGTAGAAACTAGGAGACTATTGCAGTGTTGAGAGGGAGCTGCCAAAGGAGAGTGCCAAGAGTTAGTTTACCTGAAAGTGTGGAGGGATCCTCTGCTGGACTTTCTGTCTAGGGGTGGGCTAGAGGTAGGAGTTAGGGTTTAGAAGAAAAGAAGGGAAAGAGCAGAACATGAAGGTCCATGGAAAAGTGACTGCCTAAGGACTAAGGACTGCTGCTGGAATCCTGCTCTAAACAGCTCAGTGTTATAAGGTTCCTGGCCTCAGATCCAGCCTAAAGTTGGGATATGGCAAAGTAGCAGAGACAGAGAAGGCCAAGAACCTTCTGAAGACTACTGTAGAAGAGAAGTCCAAGGCAGCAGTGGTGGATGTGTTAATTGCTCTATTTAATTTACTGTGTGCCTTGCATTATGCTGTACAGAGTACGCATTATGCTGTACAGAGTACATTGTTACAGATTTAATAATAGGGCCAAGTAGAAGGCAAAAGTTTCATGTGCAAGTTCATCAATATTTGTGTCTTGTCTTGTTGCAGCAAGTTCTATATTATAAATGTGGTTTCTGATCTTTTCAACTTTTCTAGTAGAGGCTTGTCTTGGACTCTTGTCAATAGCAGTGGTGCTAAGTTAGTTATTAAAACTTTGATGTTGGAGAGCCTGAGGACAAGAGACTTACGAGGGAGAACACAAGAGTTACCATCCTCTCCTTTTCTCCTTCCTCAGTGAGTTTTTCCTGTCTATATCCCTACCTTTAGTGAACTGTGAGTTTGGTCCTCAGTTCAATGGCATTGTAACAGGAATTCTAGACAAGAAATTCTAAACTACAGCTTTGAAAAATATACAGGAATAGTTTTCTAACTGAAAGCATTTTTTGGCTCTAAAAGTCTAAGTTATTAACAAAACTCATTACAGAAATATATCTTTAATGCCAAATAAAGGAGGACTCTCATCAGTAATTTGTTATCACTTTACTATGACTGTAAAAGATGTGCCTAAATTCATAAAAATAGGATCTTTGAACCCCTTTAGTTTGCTTAAGTTTCAGCAAGTATATCTTCATTGTCTTCTATAACTTACCTTATGGTAACTATTACATTAATGTTTATAAATTTTCCAGGTCCTTGAATAAATTATAATGGTAGTTTTAGGTCAGATATAAACTGCAGGACAGTAACCTACTCTAGTTATAAAGCTGAAAAGAACAGATTTCTGTAGCATCTTGCTATGCTTGTACCAAATTGCCATTTGTGCCATTTGCACAAGTCTATTTGATAGATAATGTATGCATATTTAGTTTGAGCAAGCTGAGTTGGTGCTAGTTGGGTAGGTGTTGACAGGTGCTGCTTAAGTGGTGAAAAATTACCTTTAAATGAAAAAAGGATAGTAAGAGAAGAGGGAGGAAACAACAAGAGCATTTTTAGGAATCCTCTTTTGATGATTTAGGGTACCAAAATCCTGAGAGACAGGAAAATATAGTTAGTATTGTCTCTGTGCAGGGAAGTCTTGATTGACACACAGCACCAAGGTGAGCAAGGTTCTGACACAATCAGGTCCTATCACAGTCCAGTGAACATCAGGCAAAACAGGATGACAGGTCAGGTCCAAGGTCCATCCAGGGCTTCCCACAAAGCACTTCAGGAACAAGGCTAGGGGCAAGCTGAAGACTGAAAACACATAGAAACCTGAGCATAAGCATGTATGATGTACCAAGTATACATCAAAACTAGCACTAGAACAAGCTAATTGAATACAAAGTCTTTACACTGATACTTGTTTCTTTCATCTTGCTGTTCAGACAGTAAAAAGAAGAGAGACTTTGGATTAATTTGCCTTGTAAAAAAATTGCATTATCATGGTCCAAATTTCAGTTGGATTAGGGTAGTCTGGCCGCTGGTGATTCTACCCAAGAGTTACAGTCCCAAGCAAAGTATACTATGTGAGGCGCTCTGAGGGCACTAACTGGCTCTAAGTGTCCTGGCAAGCCTCCCTTAGGACTGCCACCCACACCCACTGAGCAAGAGCTCCATTTAACTCAAACTAGGGCCTGCAGGCCCTGCCTGAGGTGTCTTTGATGTGCTTGCCCCTAGCCCTGTTCTTGCAGTGCTTTGTGGGAAGCCCTGGATGGACCTTGGACCTGACCTGTTACTCTGTTTTGCCTGACATTCACTGGACTGTGATAGGACCTGATTGTGTCAGAACCTTGCTCATCTTGCTTGAGTCTTGGTGCGGTGGGACTGCCCTGTGTTGGTGTGTTGCCCATCCTGTGCTCCCAGATCACCTCCCCTTAGGGAGCAAAGTCACCCCATAAGAAAGATAATAAATGTTTAGAATGTGCTGCTGCTGGAGAGTGATTGACATGTCTTCAGAACTGGACTCTATTGCAAATAGAATGGAGGCAATTAATTCAGATTTCAGGAAAAGTACCACAGTTATTTTTTATATTCAGTGTGCTGTGTTTCACAGTGAAAAGAATATCACAGTGCTATTGTGGGACTATTGACTCCAAGCAGGTGTTGATGTATAGGGCAGAGAGAGTGATGCTAAACTTAGAAGCTGAGTGCTTTTTATACAAACTTTTCCTTGATAGAATGTGATGACTGAAAGTAATATAAATAATTACTTGAATTTAGAAATACTCTGGACAGAGGAAAGGCGGAATAAATTGGTTTTTCTCCTGTTTTATTCTGTTCGAGATGCAAGACAGAAAGCTCTGATTATAAAGATAATCCTCTGAAGGATTTTTTTGTAGAGAATGCTCTCTATAGGTGCGCTATAGTTTCTAATACTTCAATCTAAATTACAGCTACAAATGGCAGTTTTCTACAACTTGAATATTGATGTATTAGTTAATTCAGTATATAAAGACAGCTAATTATGCAAAAGCAAGTTCTAAAGAAAAAGAAAGTACTGATTGGCTGGAGTCTGAGTACTGAAGTGTTCATACAGCCTCAACCCTTCCTTTGTCTTCACGGTGTTGCTGAAACCATGGTCACAGTTAAATGGCTCTTTCAAAAAACCCTTTTATGGTGGAAGAGAAAACAGGCCAGACTGCTTTGAGTCAGGCTGCTCACCAAGTCATGAAAGAGATTTACAGACACAATAGCACGTTGTACATTCCGTGAGATTTTTACAAGTTTTATGAGCCAAATAATAGATCCATTGGTAGTCTCTGCAGGTTCTTCCCACACCCTGAGTCTGCACATCCACAGAACAGACTCCTGCAGGGGAGAAAGGATCAAGTGCTGGCAGATTTGAGTGTCAGAGAACTTACTGTGAGTCATTTTGATCAAATTCATGTGAACTAAAGATAGCTTTCTGTCCCATTCCTATTCACTATAAATACTTTAGGATCTTTTAATAGAAGGCTTATGCTGTAATCATTAAGGCTGTATCAGGGTGGAAAGAAAGAGAAACAAATTTATCTCCTCCTTTCATGGAAACCTTTTGAGCATTTCCAGTGGAAATAGTGCTAATAATTACAGAAATACTTACTAGAGATGAGCTGATAAGTATTATTACGGCCTGAGGTTTTGGAGTTGTAGTTTAATCCATTAGTGGAAAAATGACAACATTTGTGACTGATTGTCTGCTTGTCATGGTCATGAGGGAAGTTTATATTTAGACTCAAACTTGAAAAAACTGCCACTGGTCTAAGGAAGTTACAGCTGCAGAAAAACGTTATTCCCTTGTGAAGTTCTGTTGAAGGATTCTTGTTTGTCTCAGCCTTGTGGTGTGCATTTTTTCCCTATTTTTACTCCTCCTTGACTTTGTTAGAAAGCAAACCGTCATAGAAATTATTTTCGTTTATGGCAGCTTTCATGAGTGCAGCTGAAAATAAAACTTCGATGGTGTTCCGAAGTGTTGGTCGTTATCCATAGTGTTGCAAGACAGGACAATATTTTACGGGTTTAACTTCAACTTAAGGGAGCTTTGATCAGATGATGAAGTTTATTGATGCACACGGTTTTAGTTCATTGCACAAATTCACACTATTGTGGTTGCTAATCAAATACATGCATGTGTGTTTGACTCTCATCATTCTAATAGCTGTGCCAAGGAGATAATATAAGAATACTATCGAAAGCAAAGTTTGTACGCATTTTAAGGAAAGTGTAGGAAAAAAAGTCTGTGCCAGTATGACATGTAGTCACAGTTTGGGAAAGAATTCTTCTTCATGACATTGAAATGTCATTTCAAGGAACCTTTTGTAGACATGGAAATACATTAATGAAGTCCCCACCCCACTGGAAAGGTTGTCAACTACAGCGTATACCTGTTCGTGAGCTGTTGTGTATCACTCTCCTGTGGAGACTTGCCTGTGAGATGCGAGTTGTGACTTGAAAGCAGAAAGTTTTTGGGTTTCTGCATTGTCAGACAGCATTATACATTGTCTGAGCTTGGAGGAATGCCTGACACTAAGGGACCAAATGATCAGATTCTTTTTGAATATGTAGCTGTATTTTATTTTTATTTTTTTGGAACTGCAGAAGGGCAACGCTGTCACAGATGGTGGAATTATCAGATGGAATGTACCTTGTAGAGGAGAAAAGGAGTATGCCTATACATCTGACTTTGACTTTATGCATCTCTTTTTGTCATGGATTTGTCGTCCAGCTCAAAGGTCATTATTGGTGTCAGTGATGTTTCAGAGATAATTACCTTTTTTACATGTTTCTCTATTGAGTAGGAACTGAAGCTTCACAAACATCACTCCAGAGCAGTTGCCTCTTGCTTACGAGCTTTATAATCCAGCAAGACAAGATCCTTTTGGAGCTAATGTAATGTTAAAGAGATGTCCTTACCTACCTCTCGAGGAAGACGTTCAGGGTTGAGCTTAATGGGCAGTTGCTGGTTAGACACTGCCCTCTGCTGGAGGAAAAGCACGGTAACCTTTTTTTAACCAACTCACGGCTATTAAAATATTTTTCATAATAATTTCACTGTAACTTTCATAGTAATAAAAAGTCTGTAGCCTGACTGTTGGAAGTTTGTTGTTTTTTTCTCTTCAGAGGCACAGAATGGGGGGAAAGATTTCCACACACCCCCTTGCCATTAAGTTTCAAAAGTAGGTCTTACAAGGAACTTGAGAAATTTGCTGGGGTGTCACTGAGATTGTTAGAATAGATGTTTTGGTTTGCTCAAAACCTCCAGCAGAAGACATCGTGATTTGTTCAACCTCCCAAATTAGATTACTTTAATGTTTTTTTAATTGTTACTATGGAATTTTTTCCCTGAAGTGTTATGTAAACCATCCTTTTTGCACATACAGGTGATTTTTTTCTTTTTTTTCTTTTTTTTTTCCCCCCTGTCATTTGTTACCTTGATTTAAATTTGTGGTGGGATCAGTTTTGACTGTTGCAGTAAGCTGAACAAATCATCTTGTCTTGTACTTTTTAATCCTGTTCTGGTAGTAGTAAAGTGTTGGGTAGTAGAATTTTTTCCTCATGCTTGTGCCAGGCTTGTTTCTCACGATGTGTGCACTTTCCCTACTTATAAGGGGCAACAATTTTTTTAAGCATGTATAATATTTATTCTTAAAAGTTTTCATCAGCCCAGGAAAATGTCAAGGTAGACTTTAGCTACATATGTAGTGAAATTCATCAGCTCTCAAGTAGTTAATTCTTTTAAAATCATTATGTGAATATTGCCCTATTTATTTGAAGTTAATGAAAACCTGTTTTCTTTGATAGAATGCAGTTACCCATAATTAGTGATGGAATCTTACACACAAGTTTTGGTATTTTCTCACAATGAATTTTGTTTGACCAACAGACTAGTCTCTGGAAAGATGTCTGAGTCAGCAGTTCTGCACTCTTTTGGGTGCAAAGTGATGAATAAAATCTAGGCTGTTGTTTGCAGTAAATATGCAGGAAGTACGATTCTACAGCTCTGCAAGACAATACACTTTTCAGTCTACTGTCCTAGTTCAGGTTTTCCTACTGGAGAGATTGCCAAGTTAACCTGTTGCTGTGTGGGACTTTTTGTTCTTTCCCAGCCCCCAATTCCTGAATGACCTGATTAGCTCCAGGATCTGGGGGGGGCAGCGTTGTGGGTTGGTTGGTTTCTTTGTTTTTCAGTGGTTGGTTAGGTTGTGGGGGTTTTTGTTTTTTGTTTTTGTTGTGTTATTCATGGGGTTTTGTGGTTTGTTTTTTTTAGTATACTGTGAGGAGAGATTTTTTTTTTAAATTCATGAATGATAGTCCTCATATGAATTCAGTCAAGTGGATAGTGGCTTTCTAATGATTCAGGCCTTTATTGTGGTTCTTTCAGCAGTGGCTCTTGTAGTCCCATCTCCTGATGCTGAAATAAGGGTTTAGGGTATTTTGCCAATGGAACATCTTCTCTAATGCTGAGTATGCTCTGGTATGCATACATTCTTTCTTATTTGCATGCTAAGGGTTAATCTCACATCTCACCTGTCATGAATTTGACCCAGTTAATGTCTGTATTTTATTTCTTGCATTAGTCCTCATTAACTCTGAAATTGTGTCTGCCCTGGAATCATCAAAAGCACTACATGCACTGAAATTGCTCTGAGCTTTGCGTTAAAAGCTATCTATAAAATTACCTTGCACTAATTTCCTTAGCACCAGTAGTAATACTAGTGGCAGTAGAGAGTTGATCTTTTCAGTATCTTTATTAAATGATCAGTAACTACTATCAAACCTTATTCAGAGGTGAGAAACATAATCTGGAAAGGGCTGAATCTGAAACACAGATTCTAACAATTTTACGAAACTTGGATTTAAATTGATTGTCCTTTTTCTTCAAAATGCTAATGCCTGTGGCTGTCAAGTGCTTCCGGTTATATGCTGCTATTGATAACATCCCTAAATCAAAATCCCATGGTGACATGTATTTACTTTTCAAGGAAGGGAGAAGAAGTGGGTTTTAGTTTTAAGACATTGTCTGGTTCACCTTGGTTTGTGATCATTTTTTGTTGCACACAGGGCTAATGTATCTTCTGTCAGGTATTGACAGAAGATTGATTGTTGAAGTGACTGATGATTTCTGAGCAGCAGTGTTTTCTTGTACTCAATTAAGCCAAGGTGTAATCCCGGACGCAGTGCAGTACAGTGCAGTAGCACTGTATTGCCTCATTTGCCAGAAAAGAACATGCTGTTTCCCACACAAAAAAGTATCTATGGGGAAGAAAGAAAAGTGCTGAATAATACTATTGCCGTGCCTTTTTTTTTTCTACCTCATCTGTAGTAAACATTTTACTTGTCTTGGTAAGAGTCACTCCATGCATAATGAAAAGAATCGAAGATTTGAGTGGGGACTAAACAGTAAAGTGCATCAAACGTAATCTACTTGTGAAGTGAGTTTAGTTTTCTTTCTGTTTTCAGTTTCTATGCAAATACTTGTGTCAGTTGACACAATGAGAAAAAATAGATATCTTTCTGTCTGTGTGATGGCATCAGATGGAATTCTTACAGCTTACACATACCTAGATGAATAGGTGTATGTCTATAAAAGGTATGGTTGCCATGCAGAATTTTACTCCTTTTCATGTGAGATATTTAAACTGTTCATAACAGCAGAGATCTGACTACAGCCTACCGTCTTTTGTGTTGATCTTTTCCTAACTGTTTCTGAGTTGTGTCTCCTGTATGGAATACTTTTCTGTTAATCTGGGGCTTTCAGTATTGTTCCACAGCAGCTGTGCCATACAGATGATAGTTACTGATGTTGTTGAGTCCTTTTCATAATTTTGATAATGCACTAATAACAAAACCTAATTGGGACATACAAATATTTATATTTAACTCCTTCATAGCAATGCCTGACTGAAGTTGACTTTTAAATGTATATAAGCATAGGAACCACAAGGTGGAGTGAGTATATAGCTCGTAGAAGGCAGATTAATAGTAAGTATTTCAGGTACTCATACTGATAAAGCCTGTGGAGGTAACGCTTTTAGTCTCTTGGAGCTGTGTTCGTAGGTAATCATTAGAGTAAGACAGCCTATGTGTTTGTACATCTTGCCTCTTTCTGAAGATATGCTGTTTAGGTACATTTTGGCCTGTGGAGAGGGCAGCAGAAGGAGCATTACTACATTTCAGTTGTGATGCCATCTATTAATGTGTGCTGAAAAAGGAGCAGGTTTGACTGAGGTTTTGGTGTGTCTGATGCTATTGGGCACTAAGCACCTAAGCAGATGAGGGAGTATAAAGTTACAGTGGCTATCTGGAATACCCAGAGGTCATTTGTGTCCATGCCCTCAAATCCTTCTGTTAGTAAAATGTTGAAAGGGATGTGTATGAGCTGAGGTGAGCGTGCTGCTTTTGCTTCATCAAAGCGTATTGCGCAAAAATGTGGCAGGGAGACAGGCCTCTTCAAACTCATACATGCTGTTGCAGTCTTGAAAAATGGAGTTTTGACAGAGCCCAAGTGAATCGTGAGTTTTATTTTCAAGTGCTATGCATCCAAAGTCTCCCTTTTTATAGAAGTGGATTATTTTAGGGCATTCAGAAGTTCTAGATAAATAGCTAATTTAGAAATGTGTCTACTTACCCTGGTGAAGTAACATACTATATTTTGAATTTGTGTCAATCTCAGGCAAACACACACTTTACTTTGACAGGATGGGGGAGGCTTTCAAAAACAGAAATCTGAAGTTAGGAATTGTGTTAATGGCTTCTTTTTATATGCAAGAGAGCTCTCCTATGCTGTCCAGAAAGCTAAAGTTAAGACTGTTGGTAGCTAAGTCAGCAGGAAGGAGAAGAAAATGAGATTCATAAATTGTGAACTCTGAAAAAAAGGAGATTCATGCCCTTTTGTATTTTCTTTCTTTTTTTCCCAATCCAGGGAATAAGGTGAAGGAAAGATGGGCGAGACATTACAAAATTGCTTTATGTTTGTATGTGGGTTGATAGACAGTAGGTGGAGCTCAAGAATATGTATACTGGTTTTTGGTAGGATTAATAAAACTTGCTGGTAGCTTCTTATCAGGAAAATGGCTAGTAGGAAAAACAGGCCTATTGCCAGATGATTTTAAAGTTTGTATGTTTTAGTTATAAAAGATCAAATTTTTCAAATGTATTTGGATGTCTTAAAGTGCAAATTAGGACCTAGTAGGAAGCTTATAAGCAGGTTGGGCGCCTATTTCTTATGGCTGCCAATCTGGGTTTTAGTATGAGTCAGATTTCAAAGAGATTTATTCAAGCAGCGGTGAAAACTAAATAGATGCAAATTCTGTTTTCTCACTATTCCTGTACAACTGCAGCATATTTCTGACTTTGCCTCAGAGAACTGCAATAGAAAGGAGGAAAAAAGTACGCTGACCTCACCCATACCACACCTGTGCAATGCAAACAAATGTAATAACAGTTGCAGCTGTACCTGTTGATTTATTATCAAAAGCTGCACCAACAGCAGCCTGCAGGAAGTGAGGTTATAGAAAAGAACATAAGGAAGTCAGTTCTATTAAGAATCAACATGGGAATGGTAGGACATGAGCTGAGTGGTAGGACTTTATGCGCCTGTAGGTAGTTGAATTAGGAACAGCTAAAAGTAAGCAACACTTTGTGACAGCGTTGTCATCCCTTTCTTCTACTTATTCTACACTTTAAAAAGTGTTTGTGTAAACAGTTAGGCACTACCTGTGTATCACAGAATCACTCAGGTTGGAAAAGACCCTTGGGATCATCATGTCCAACCATGAGCCCTACTCTACAAGTTCACCCCTAGACCACAAGCCCTGGAGGCACTTCACACAGAACTCCATTAGTGGTGCTGGGCCAGGTCTGAAGGACTTCGTACTAAGAGTAAACGGTTGTGGGCATTGTGAAGAAGATGTTTGCATGGACAAATTATTCATCAGTTGTTGTCCCCTGTTTCCTGACTTTTTGTTATATTAAAAAGAACAAATAAATATAGAAAAAAGGCTTATGTATTAAATGAAAAATGTTCCAATCTGAAGATACAAATGCTGTGATTTTCTTCAGGGTTTTTCTTTCACATTTTATTCATATTGTCTTTATTACAGCCCTATAGGTGCCATTACATAGGCACTTACAACCATTGTTAGTTTGTGCATATGTACCATATTATTGGGACATATCTGTATTCCATATGACGTCATTAGTCCAGTGTCAGTAAGTAGCATGCTCTGGATTAGCTATGTGCTGTATCAAATCAGATTTATCTTGTAGACCTTTGTGTGGTACACCATGCCTTCCTTCATTTACAGCTGCCTTTCTGCCCGGACTGTTTACTTTCATTTAGTGGAGAGAAATCTAAAGCATTATATGCATTTCACTGAATATTGTGAGGCTAATTTAAATGCTTAAATGATTTATTGGTGTAGTACAAAGTAAAAGTGGCAAGTCAACAATTCCCTCATCTAATTTAGTCTGAAATAATTTCTCTGTAATAGGAAATCACAGATCATAATTGAGTGTGAATTATAAGCACGTTTCCATGAACATGAGTGGTTATTTGGTTCAAAAAACTTCTTGTAGATCTGCAGACTATTTTGATAACTTCAGACTGCTTGTGAGTTTTTGAGTGTTTATATTTTAATGGAGTTTGGTTGCTTTACTCAAACCATTTCAACTTTGAAGTCAGATAATTTTTGGGGTTTCTTTTGTTGATGAGATAAAAAGAAATCAAACACCCCTAAATAAATTTTCCCTATATTCTATCTTGTTTAGCTTGTACAATTAAAGCAGCCTAAGACAATTCCCCCAGAGCAGGTTCACACTATCTAGTGTGAAGGCTTCACACTCCTGCATATGCAATGTGTTGGATATAGTTTACATGTGTCAGGGGAACAGTTCCAATATACAGTGCTGGGTAAATGGAATTTAAGCCAAACCATGAAAACACCCTGAATAACTCTAGAGGCTCTGTAATAACACAGATGTGATCAGCAGAGACAACTTAATTTCTCTTCCTTAAGGACTATTAGGAACTCAACACAGAATATATGATCGTGTCCTTAAACTCATGTGGCCTTAAATCTTATGAACTTAGAAATCCTTTCTTAATAAACTTAGTTATCAAAACCACTCTATCCAGACATCCTTAGCAAGAGATGATGAGATAATCAGGTATTTCAAGATTCTTGCCAAGAATCTTGGAAAATAAGTAAATGAAGCTGATGGTTTATCTGTTGATGCTGGAGAGCGTCGTTGACTTAGCAGAAAGATTGTATTTGATGTTTCTGAGGTGCGGGAAACACATGGTTTATTTCTCATGTGCAGAGTCTAAGAACTCAAAGTGGCAGCAGAAGGTGACAGGAGAGTGAATATGTGGCTAAACCCTCCTTTGTTTCTGTGAGTCAATATTTGCAAGTGTAAATCTTACCTATGCATGAAGTGTAATTTGGGGCAGCCTGAAGGTTGTTCTCAACCGTGCTGGATGAAAACAGCTCCATGATAGCCAGCAGTGCAGAAGCTATCATGCTATTACCCATGCAAAAGTTCTGGTTCGGACTCGTGAGAATGTGTCATCCATTCATTGAACTGTATGTGCAGAGGTTGTCTTAACCTTTAATAGAAACAAAAATACCATTATTTTTGCGTATTAACTGTCTAAATAAAGCACACTCTTTCCTACCAGTTATACTGTTGATAAAAAGTATCAGCAGCTGCTGTATGAAATTGTACAGTATTATTTTTTTAAGATTCCTTGTTTCATGCATTCTCGCAGCATACATAGGTTTTGATTCCTTACTCCATTACAGACAGAAGATAAGGAACTGGCAATTAGCATTTGTAATTTATGCCCTGCTGTTCATGTTGAGCTGTGGATGTAACAAACTTCTTTCACTGCAATTTAGCAAGAGGCCTTTCAAATTAAAAATAGACATGCCCACATTGAATACATATTAGGCTAAATTTACTTTCCAGATTGAGTTGCTCTGTGCCCATTGAAGGGGTGGATTGTGCCTACAATCCGGGGAATCTGTTGAAGATATACCCATTATGTCCCTGTCCTCTCGGTAGGGAAAAGACTAGAGAGGTCCTCTTGAAAAGGTTTGAGAAGATGATTCATATGCAGAAATTTCATTCTTTGCCTTACTTGTGTTTTTACTGCCTTTTTTTTGGGAAGGAATTATATTGAGAATTGCATCATTCAAAGTACACCAATAGGACTACACAGTTAAGTATCCCTGGATAAACATGTCATACAAGAAGTTGCAAAACTAGTATGTATTTCTGCAAGACGTGAATGTACAGCTAAAGTTACTGAGGTCTGGGGAAATGTGCGTATGCTAGCTAGTGAACTAATTGTAGTGGTTGCATTTGCAATCTATAACTTGATAAAGAAGAGAACGTGGGTACATGAAGGATACTGCATGCTCTCTGTTGGCATACATACCAGATCGTGAACTTGGGGTATGGTTTTTTCTTTTTATAAAGTACTTAATCTTGAACTGCGTTAGAACTGCCACTCCAACACTCCTATTATTATTCTTATTCTTGGTGATGATTAAGAACTGTTGCCTAAATTCCAGTGTAGGTTTACTTGTTGGTAGATCATAGTACTTCTTGTCCTTTTTTTTTCCTTCCACATCACAAACTCCTCTCCTTTTTGGAACCTACTTCTACTTCTTTTTAGAACAAAGGTGGCATATCTTATTTTACATTGCTAAACCAATTGGTTTCTGCTGCCAAAATAGATCGGTCATCATAACATCCCCTGTCACCTGCTGTAGCTTTGAGTTACTTTTTTTGATAGTTTGTGTTCATGGTGTTCCAAATGAAACCTTAGAGTATTCTTCAGTGATAGTAATACTTTGTTGTCACCATTATAAAGCAGAAATGCCTTGACTGATGCATTCTTGAATTTTATTTCCCATTTTGGTGTTCCCCCCATTTCTGTAAATTGGATTAGGGTGTTGTTATAAGAACTTCTTGATGAAGGTTCTTCAGAAATACAGTCCTTGATGAGATGTGCTCCCACAGTACCAAAAAATTCCAGACAAGAAGTCATGGTTGAGGTTTTTACATTTGGAGATCTGCAGGGTATCTTTAAATCTTTTCTCTGGCTATGTGCTAAAGCAATCCTATGTATTTCCTCAAAGTGGAAAAGAACTTATAGTAAATTAAAATATGCTGCAGCATAGAGTAGAGAGAAAAGGAGGATACTTTTACATTCTTAATCTTTTATCTACTCATTCATTGTCCTAAGTTTGCCATAAACTACTTGGAGTTTCCTTTCCCCAGCTATAGCAGGACTCCATCTTGAAAGTCATTATATTCAGCTTCTTTTCTGAGACAATCTTTCATCTTTTTTCTCGCCAAGGTAACTCAGTCCATTTAATGCTCTGATCTTTTATTCCTACAGAGTTTTCATTTTCTTAAAAGAGTCACTGGCATGACATCTCTTCCTACACAAGGCCGAGCAGTCTGACTAGCTTTATGAACAGTCTGGTTTTAGTGCTTAACTTGGTGCTAGATACCTGCAGACCTTAGGTGGTAAAACAGGTAAGAGAACTTTAAACATCACACTTCCTTTTCTTTGTTATCAAGACTGAGGTTTCCTTCTTGTTTTGGATAGGATCTCCATCCCAGTTGCCTTGAAAGGCAGTGCATATTTTATGGCTTTTCTTCGCTCAGTGCTGCTGCTTGCTTTATGTGCCAAAATCCAATTGCTTGGTGCAGGCACTGAAGGCGCTTCAGATTGTTCAGTCAGTGTGAGAAGGAAGTACTCTGTTATTAGGTGAGAAGTGTTGCCTTGCAAGTAGTACCTGAGGACATCAATAAGCATTTAATGTTTAAAGCCCTGCTAATTATGGAACATATTTGTTGCTGATGAAAAAGACAAGTCCTTTAACCACTCCATGGAACTAAATTGTTCCTAATCTGTGACTTCTGGACAATTTTGATAACCGTCTGAGTTACAAATGACCCTCTTCAAAGTTTCTCTTTTTAAGTGTTACAGGCTTTCTTGTACCCCTCAATCCAGTGCATTTTGTTCCATTCCACCATCTGTTAACTGGGCTGCTACGGAGGTGAAGTGGTGTCTCCAACAGCTATAATTAGCCAAGTTATTTTCCTTTTTTGCCTTTATTCTTGAGAGGGCCTTGAGCTATGTAGGCCAGATTCTTTGCTGACAAGTTGTTTACTGGTCAGTAAGCTATGGACTGTGTTGTCCAAGAGAGTAGAATCACAGACATAAATAAAACTGCTGCTTTTTATTTTGTTTCAGTGTTTATTTTTACTTTGTGAAATCAGAGGTGTTCTTGAATTCAGTTCTTTCTTTCTGTAGCAGTTAGCACAATCCCTTGGGACTATCACCAAGCTAAAGCTGTCCACTGATAGCTTTAAATACTAAAGGTACCTTGGTTGCACTGCTAATATTGACCATGCTGGCAGTGTTTGTCCTTGCTATTTTTTCCAAGGACTGCTTGCCACAAGTTTCCTAATTAAAAATAAACACATTTAACATTTTCCTTGGTTACCTAAGCTCTAAGGATGTAGTTCTTATCTGAGTATGAAGAGTAACGGTTGTCAAACAGTAATCAACTGCTTTTCCTCTGTGTTTTTTTTTTCTTTTGTGTGTTTTATGTGTATATTATTGATGATGCAGATAGAGACGTGGCATGATTTAGAGGAGCAATTGATTAAGCCTTTATCATCACAGGGAGACAGTCAGGTATTGTATCTCATCAAGAAGTTTGCCTTGAGCTGGTGGTTTAAATACATCTCTGAGCCAGAGGATACCAAGATAGAGCTAGGATTTCACTGGTGAGTGAAACAGATCACATGAGGATTCTGGCACTCTCTATATGACATGCTGGAAGCAAGCATGCCAGCAGCCACTGAATTGATAGTATCAACCTCAGTGGTGGAAAGTGTCCCGGACTGATACGTGAGTAGGGGCGTGTAGCTGCTCTGACTGGCAGAGGTAATGCTAAGGAGCTTGCTAAACCTCTGAAAGCTGCTAATGGTGACTGTTTATCTTCAGTCTTGAGGAACCACAAAGAGCAGAACTGAAAATGCCGAAGAATTATAATGTTTTTCAAATGCTGATTGCAGCACTTTGCTGCTTTTATCATCGTAAGTCTATTATCAGAGTCAAGGTAGGTGCCTGTTTTTAATAATATAAATACACAATGTGCTAGTTAGTAATGCTTTTAGTTTTTGTTTGGAAGTGTTTGTTTTTGTAGGATGGTTGGGTACAGAGTGTTTCTGTTCTAAAGAATGTCTATAGAATTCACCATTGGCTTAGAGAGAAGTTCAAACAACTTTTAATTTTATGAGCATGAAGCTGACTATCTTTATTGTAGGGACCAAGGAAAAAATGCCCTGTTTTGGAACTTGCTGAAAAGAATTTTAGTAAAATTCCAAGCTTTTAGAATTTAACTGATCAGACCATGTGGTTCTCTAATTCTTTCACCTACTTACTGAAAGCTTAGGCTGTTGTGCTCAGGTGCTCATTTTTTTTTTTAAACATCTCAGACAATTTTGGATTTGTCCTTATATTTTAGAACTTTCAAAATTACAAAATAAACAAAATCATTACTCATGGAATAGTTTGTGTTGGAAAGAACATTTAAAGATGACCTACTCGAACACTACTGCCGTGGGCAGGGACATCTTTCACTTGATGCAAAAATGCACTGTATGCAAAGAAAAAGCCTCTGTAAGCATTTTGAGCCATGCTTATGGAAGTGTCTAAGTGGCTTGGGAATTGAATTATAATCAGGGGGAGTATCTAACTACTTCTGAGGATCAGTGAACTACACCTAAGCTTTTAAATCTTTGTATTTAAGATTTATGCTTGAATTGTTCTTTGATTAACAAAGTGTCGGTGCTTTAAGTCACTGTGTAATATGTATAGATTTTCCGGAGCACTTGCAATGAGGAAGGATGTGAAGGTTGCTATCCTGTAGTCTGTTGGCTTTCAGACCTTGATGAAGGCACTTAGAAGTTGGGAAGAGCTGCCCCTTTTCTCTTTTCTCCAGTGATTTAGCCTTTTAACTGCCAATTTCTGAAAGTGGGGTGTGGAGCTCAGTCTTTTGGGTGCACTGAAAAAGTGATCAAACTGTCTTCTCTTGCACCCTTGGACAAATGTCTGATGTTTTTATCAGAATAGAGAGATAAGGATGCTCTACTTTTACTGTAATTAATTTTCATTTTCAATCCAGTTTTAAGCATAATGCTTAACTCTTCCCTTCTAAAACTTTTAAAGTGACATTGGGTTTTATTGTTGGCTGTCAGAACAGTTACAAAACCGTTGTTCTTGACCATGTGTGCCCTTTGTTTAACTTGGCATGAATTTCTAATACCTAAAATAACGATGGTGTTGTCATGGCAACTTTCCATTTAGTCTAATCCATATAGTCTCTAGAGAAACAGAAACATTAATAGTGTTAGGAGGGTAAAAAAAAAAAAAAACCTTTTATGTAGAAACAAATTACAGCTGGGCTCTTTCAAAAATAAAGTTCTATTTAAAGTGATTTGCGGCATTTAAAATAGATTTGAATGCATGTGTTCCAGCGTGCAGATTTAGCTTTAGTTGAATCTGATGAACTGCTATTTTAAGAAGTTGTGATGGTAGGAAACTGGTGCGTTTGCTGAAGGGAAAGTGGCTAGTGGCTGTAGGTATAGAAACAGCAGGTGAATGAAGGGCAGTCTGCACCTTGGGGCCAAATGATGCACGTTCTGTGAAATGCCAAAGTGCCTAAGCTGGTATGAGCCTAAGACAGCATCTTACTTACACACTTGTGAAAACATACCACTTTGAGCAAAATCAGTTTGTGTAACTAGAGATTAATTTTTTTTTGTTTTAATATTAATTACAATTGTAATGAAATAACCAAATTGATCCACAAATAAGCACGATGACATTCGCAGCTACCATTGAGAGAGTCACATTTTTTTCTTGCATCATGATAAATTCATTATAATTATGTCAACTGATTTAATTGAAAACGGTACGTGGCCAATCTCAGAGATGCCTCATTGTGTCCCATCAAAGCATAGTAAACTGTACAGCACTTGAGCACTCACATTTTTCTGTACTTAATTGTAGTGTATTAAATCAGGATCTCAATGGCAGATGCTTTGTTTGTTTTCCCATACATTACTATAAAATGTAATGATCAGAGCAGAAGATCTGAACCTGGATCTGATGTGTCAGTACCTTCTAAAATCATAAATTCTAAATTGTGACTTAATGCCACTTCCAAGACAAAATATTGTTCTTTAAATTTTTGCATTTTTTGGAAGCTGAGTCTATCAGTGATAAACGGTGACTGAAAAAAATGAAGAGGTCTAAATTAATAGTGAACTTTGCCCCAAGAGAGGATTTTTATCTCTAGCTAGTATGGTTGTCATGATCATCCCAAGCATTTTCATTCTTAATTCTCTGCTGTGATTCACCCTCAGCTGAAGCTGCTCGAAAGGGGAAAGCTGCTCAAATTATCAGGACTGCCAAGTTTTAAAACTTCCAGCATGTTCATCTGTCTCATTACTGGTAATGTACTAATGCTATGAATGCAGCATACGTAAGAAGCCTTTTATAAGCAGCTACTTATTGCAAGTGCCATCTCTTATCTTGGATGAATTGCAAAAACTTTTTATAGATAGTATATCTTAATTAATATTTCTTCAGTATGTGGTGATCTAAATCTGTTTCACTGGCATCCTCGGGCTTCACGTATCCACTTTCAGAGCATACGTGGAGGCAGTTGGATTTGATAACACAAGCTTACAAGTCATCACCACCCAGTGTTACGGGTTTGCCTTTTTGATGTTAGATTTGTTGTTGTTGGAGGGGACCAGATGGGAAAAGACTAATCAAAATGATGTGAAATTTTGTATAGCTTGCTGAACTTTGATTCCCCATTGTCTTGCCACTGAGTTTGAGTTTTGATGAGCCTTATTCTATAAATTTTTTTCAATTTCCCATGATAATTTCATACAGTTTATCAACCCTTCTCTACACTGTGTTCTCTGTCATAAATATGTAGATAGCACAAGGCAGTCTGATCCAGGGTCACAAGAGCACAGAGAGACTTAAGGGATCTCTGCAAACAATGAAGTATATCTTGATCCATAATTGGAACTTTGACAATAAAAATGTTTATTTTCTGCATGAACAAGTTGATTGCTCTCTAGTGGTTTGGCAATAGAAGAATTGCATTAATTTTTCACTTTTCCAGATGTTTTTAGCTTCTTGCATCTGTGTGTTCTCTCCCTTCTTTCTCGTTTCGTATCTTTGTCTTGTCTTTTGGTATTTCCTGTCCCTGCCACAGCATCCCCTTCACATTTTCTGTTGACTGGTCTTTCTGTGAAATTATCCACTTGGCTATAAGCTATGTAAATTTCACAAAATTTATGGTTTTGCTGAATCACAAAGTATCTCCCATCTCTCCTCATTTATTTGGAGCTTCTGTAGGATCTAGTGATTTTTACAAGGACAGCAAGTTGTGCAGAGTTCCTAGTGCACTTAAGCAAATGTAGCAGTTCTCCAGCATGGGAGAAAAGGTGGATTTGGAGAAAGCTGTAACAGATTTGGCTTAGATAGATACTACATTTATTAAAAGTTTAGGAAAGGTACTGACTTGACTTATTTCCTCAATCAGATCACACCTCAGTTTTCACAAAGCTGTTCTCATTTATCCCTAATAATTATCTTTTCTCTTTTTCCTTTTCTCTCGAACCCTTCAAGGCAGCAGGAAATCAGGTGGTTCCAAGGCTGCCTGTTGAGCTAATTTAAGTATCAGCTGGCAGAGCTGTGCAAAGCACCAGGAAATAATTGAGACTGGATGGAAATGTGGCCACCTTTAGTCATGTACCTGTAACAGCCCTTGGCTGTGCTTTAAGTAAATAATACTTTTCCAGAGGATACGAAGAGAGGCAATACAAAACTGAAGATGACCTAGCATGACAGATTTTGGACCACTTCCAAACTCCGTCTACAAAGTAAAAGTCTTTCCCTCATAGTTTAAGCTGTTTGAAAAACCAAACAAGAAAAAAAAACCCCACTTGATCCCCTTAGAGAAGAGTTAATACCAGCCGAGGTAAGCCATGGAAGCTGGAACACGCAAGATGCAACTTTGGGTATATATGTAGAAATCTGTGTGATTCTCCTCTCAGCTAGTATGGTATTCCATTGGTTTATGTGCTGGAGAAAGAATCCACTGCCAGTAGGCAACAGAAATAACTATGGACTTCTTTTTTGTTTACCACCACTCACAGAATAGATTATTCAGCACAATTAAAAATTATTCTAAGCTAATGGGAAAAATTCAGCTAGAGCAGTTGACACAAGAGCTTGATAATAGCAAGTTTCCTTTAGAAAGTGCCAAACACACAAATGAAAGTAGCCCCTTGGATGCATGAACAACAGGTGGTTGTGAGAAATTCCCATTAGAATGCATTCACAAGTTTCTTAGGCACAGCATATTGTAGTAGGTCAAGTCCTTTTTAAATTTAACCTAAATAAGATTCATATTTTGATATTTTATGTCCTTAAACATTGATATTTCCAGTTTTTGGTACACTAGTTTAATATTTGCCTGAAAAAATGTGCAATAATACTTAACATCAAAGGTAGATTGATGCATCTATAGTCACAGTCTGCTTTTAGTTTAATGGCCCTGAGATAGAAATCCTTTGTGAAATACAGTAAACTTGTGTCATATTTACTAAAGTAACTGTACTGACTGGAAACCTTTTCTCCCCTTCTAAACTCTTGGCTCTCCAGGTTTTCCAATGGGTATGTAAGTAGGATTGAGGACTTTTGCTGGAGGTTGATAATATTGTATTGCTAGATAGTTTTGTATTTTTCTTTTAAAACCTGTTCAGAAAAACTCAGCATGGCAAGAATATCTTAAAATAGCATCAGGACTGGAAACAATGCAACTAAAATGTGAACATACAGTTCAGGAAAGCACATACTTAGGGGTAGTTCTTTTTAGGTCAGGAAAAGCATCTGTATTTGAAAAGTGTTCTGCTGACTTGATTTTGCTTTTATATTCTAAGGATCTCTGACAGAGTTGTCACTGTTTGGAAGTCTTAAGTGTTGTAAACTGGAAGCTTGCCCGTGTTGCTTCAACTGTGTTTTGTTGCAGAGTATACTGAAGTTCTTAATTTTTGCTCTAGATTTTTTTTAAATATATTTTTTTACCACCCACTTCACTATCTGTCTGTAAATGTAAGTTCGGGTTTCTTTCTGTCATTGGGTAGAAGACAAAAAAGTGTCTTGGACAAAGAAACAAAATGAGGGCATGCTACTAAATGAAGGTCTGTCGCTACGAAGTTAGTGCAAATTTGCAGCATACTATTACTACCCATTAGCTTTTCAGTGCTCTTGGGAAAGGAAGCTGCAGTATCTGCATCGCATTGTGTGGAACAGGTCACCTTTCCTTTTCAAAGAAAGCCAAGTGACATATCTAATTAGGCTGCTCTGAGCTTACACTCTTCTGTATTTACAGACTGACACGCTTGTGCAGGCTGTGCCTGGAGTGCTTTTTTGAGCCCTTACTTGCGCGTCGTGAAGTTCAGTGTATGCAGATGTTCTTGCAGGACCAGAGATCTGGGGTGTAGCATTTAAAGGCATAGGCTGGTATGATTCATCCTTCACACTTCTCTTTTAATGGATGTAGGCTGTATAAGAAATCAGTCTCGGACAACCAAAAGCTGTCCAGGAAGACATGCTATTACTAAACTTGCTTACCTAAGCAGTTTCCACCTTGTGTATTTTGGGATTTGTGCTAGCCACAGGAGTTCTTCCACTAAGTTCGGAGTTGCATAAGGGTTATTTAAGCATGTTTGCTTCATATCAGGAGCTGTCTGACCTCTGGCAATCAGAGTATGCTTAGTGTGGTAGACCTTGATGGAGAGGATTTTTAACAAACCAATAATCATGAATGTTAATGATTTAGTTGGTTTGGATTCCTTAAATGTTTTTCTTGTTATGTTGCTAGATGTAATTCAAGTGCAATGTGTGCCTCAGTACGTTCACTGGAGTAGTGAAAATCCATTAAACCACCAGAAGAAATTCTAGTTTCCCTTCTGTATTTGTAATACCTATACCTGTAACTTGATCATCCTGCTTTTATAAAGATAATTTGTGTTAGTACAATGTATGAAATGAGTCCATACGCAAAGACCCATAACTCTTTCTGTTGGCTAAGAACCTAGCTCTCCTAAGCAAATTCAGTTACTGCATTTGTATGCTGTAGTTTGTTCCATTTACAATAGTTTTGCCTACCGTTGAGATCGCTTTGGAATGGTGGTAACAATTTGTGCAGGGGCTTTAGGTTTTTTAAGATCTCTATTCAGTCAAAAGCATTTTTCAAAATCTTAAATACAATTCACATTATAGTACTAGTTCCTTTCAGAAGGTCAGCAAGACATAAAGCTATGAATGTAAGACATTTGTATACCGTTAACAACAGAATGCTGTTGTTTAGATTGGAGAGGTACTTCAGAAGTTCTCCAGCCACTTCCTTGTGCAGTCAGGGAGGGGAAGGGTGCTCTTGAAAAGTCAACGTGCAAATTGTGTGCTATTTACCTTAATCTTATGTAAATGCTGTAATAGGTGCTGTCATTCTGTAAGATGTGGCAGTGAAATGGCTCTTAATTCTGGAATCAGTTGCAGTCAGCTTTAAATGGGTGCCCCATCATTTGATTTGGGAAAGAAAGGTGACAGGCAAATGCCACTGTCCTTTAGCTCTCTTAGTCTGACAGGTCACAGAGGTTTGGAGGGGAGGGGGGATTTTTGTATTTCCCTGACGATGTTTTGATACTTTAATGCTTTTGGACTGGATCCTCACCAGGCCTCTTCTATGAGTCTTTATACACGCAGTAACTTAATTGCTTCACATTGTACACGGTTTTATGAAAGAGCCCTTGCAAAGAACGTCTTTTTTTGTGGCATGGTTTCCTCTGCACAGATTTGTCTTCCCATAAAGCTTGGCAGGAGTTGATGAAAGACCGTGACTGTACAAATGCACAAAGGATTTTCTCCATGTTGAAAATTACTGTCCATTTTGTACCACATTTGTATGGATAAATACTGCCCTGTTACAGTTCACAGAAGCAAAACTGAAGTGAACAGTGATTCTTTACCAGGTTTTTAACTCTTGCCTCGCCTTATAAGTTCCTATGCTCAGTTTTATTTGTCTACAAGAAACCTTAGTTTTCTCTGAAGAAAGCAGAGACAAGAAGAGAATTTGTCTCAGAATTTCTCTGGGCTCTCAGCATGTTTAAATAGTCTTGGCAGCAGGATGCCTCTTCTGGCATTATTCCACCAAAAATCTGCTGTCTAGTAATCTGTTGTAATTCAGTCTGCTTGAAATTGCAGGGAGGACTGTTGAAAGAAGTGCTGTAAGTAGGCCACCTGCCCCCACGGTTAGGTGCTGCGAGGAGAAAATGCCACAGAGGGCAGTGTTCATGGGAAAAACAGGATTAGTGGGTGAGAATTCCCAGTTCTTTAAAATAATGCATGTGTTGCATATTTACATCAGTGTGCCAGTGAAGGGAACCTGTGACCTTTGGCTCATGCCCAGAGCTAAGGAAAAAAATCCAGAATGTACTTGGGCAAAGCAGTGCATTTTAGTCTGCCCTCCAGATGGAAGCCTCTCTGTCTCTCTTCTCCTCTCCTCTCTTTTTTAAAATGTCCTTTCTTTTAAGAGAGGGTATACTCTCTTTCTTTGTTCAATGTAGAACATGTTCCTTGCATGAATGTGTTTATTTTGGGTATCTTGGGTTTTTGAAACTCTTCAGGAACAGTAAATGCAGGATGAAGTCTCTAGCCCTTGGAAAATGTTAGGAAGTCCAAAGAACTTCCCTGTATGGAGTGCTTATGAAAGACAACTTATGACAACTCTAGAGAAGGTACTGCACCTTACTTTGTTAGCAACACTGCATCCACAGGAAGGACTAATGAGCCAGAGTGCATCAGCATGGAAGCTGTCCTCCAAGAAGAGATGAGGATGGAAATTTTCCAGAAAATCTTGTGGTAGTTGTGTAGTGGAGGTGGAAATACCTCCAAGCAGATCTCAGGCTTTTTGTGCTAAAGGGCAACAAGAGATTTTTTGCCTTAAGAAGGGAACATCTTGGACAGGCACATTTAATGACTATTTAGAAGTAAGCCCTTGAAGGTTGAAAATTTACTTTGGCAAACTTTTTTTAGTGCAACAGAAATATTGAATAGCCACGTATGTCCGGGTTATCCCGTCTTGATGGGTTTGGAATGTTCTTAATTGTATGGGTTCAAAGGGAGTGGAGGGAAAGTATCTGAATTTAAAATGGAAGTTTAAACAAGAGGAAGAATATTGGAGCAGGTCATTTGGGTCCAGCTCAATTTTTTGGGATATAGTTATAATTCTTACTGGGAAGAGAAAGTGAGAGAAGTGACTTTGTAGGTGTGTCATTATTAGTTTGGTGTGCAGACAGAACACTTTGCTCTGTTCCGTGCAGCGTATAACAATAACATGTTATCTCATTACATGCTGGATTTTGCAAATACAATCCAGAAAGTGAAGCCAAGCCAGCCTGCTAAAAGCAGCACCTGCATTCCAGTGGCTAGTGCACATCATGTGATGGAAGTTATAACCCAGGTAAAATGTTAATCACTAAACTTGGCACAGGTGAAGCTTTTAATCTTTTATTGCAGTTTTCTAGGGAGCGGCAGGTTATGGACAAGAGCCCAGAAAAACTGAAGAAGGAGTTAGAGGAAGAGCTGCAGCTAAGTAGTGAAGACCTGCGTAGCCATGCCTGGTACCATGGACGTATTCCTCGGCAGGTACGTGGTCTTTACATTGCCAAATGTGCTTTGAGCTTTTATAAACAAGCAGAATTGCACTAAAGTACTATACACACCTCTGCTATCTATCTGCATTAATTTAGTAGAAACATAACTGCTTATTCACGTGAAAGCTGTGGCATTTTATCACAGCTTGGCATAAAACGAGGCTGAGGAAGGATTCAGGGCAGCCTCTGGTGGAAAATGTAGATATTTCAGGATTTGTGTGCACTGAATAAAGGCGGAAATGGAATTTAAGCCTTTACATGAAATTCCCCACGTACTCTTCAAACACACTGACATTCATTTGGTTCAGTATTCTTAACCAAAGTTGAAATGTTCATGTTTATTTTTCTTCTTGTGCTTGGAATTTGGGTGAGGGAAAATAAAACAACCCCACAAAAAAAAAAAATCTATTTCAGTAACTTAATTGTGATCCTTACAGCCATAGTTCAGATATGTTAAAGCTGTAGCTGAATTGGAGCTGAGGTTCCCCGAGCACCTGGAGCTCCCCGTGCGGGCCTCTGTCCTGTGGGGACCCGGCTCTCACCAGAGCTGCCAGCTGCCTTGCTGCCCTTGGCTTAAATAAAGCACAGCAGCCACGTTCACCGCACTTAAGATTAACTGTTAGCTGCCTTGTTTATCGCATGAAAGGTCTAACTCAGAAAACCAGGATTTCTCTGACTCTTCCTAGTACTGCGCAGTATTCACAAAGCATAAAAAGATGAAAGCTTTTGTCACTTAAGGTAGTAATGAAAGGACAATTTCTGGCATCCTGTAGTAATGGCTTCTAAACTTCAGTGTGACTGTTTATTCAGATGCTTTGAGCTCTAAAACCCTGAGTCATTGCTTTCCCTTCGTGCCTTATTTTATATTGGCAGAGTAGAAGAAATATATATGCTTCTGGCTGCTGGGCATTTTCCAAGAAGCCCCTCCAGATCTCTACTGTGGGATGAGTTCTTATTTTAGAACTGGGGGAATCATTCCTCTACCACACTTCATGCTTCGCTTTGTATTTCTGGCTTTGTCTATCCTCCCAGAGCAGCCAAATTAAATCCTGTGTTTAAGAATATTTTGTTACAGTGTGGTGTTCGGCTGCTTGTTTTATGATTCTGAAAGTATTTTTTGTATAATTCTTTCTCCTCAAAGGTGGCAGAAAGCCTCGTTCAGAGAGATGGAGATTTTCTGATTAGAGATTCTCTCTCCAGTCCTGGAAACTTTGTTCTTACCTGTCAGTGGAAAAATACCTCTCAGCATTTTAAAATCAACAGAACAGTTCTGAGATTCAATGAAGCCTACTGCCGTGTTCAGTATCAGTTTGAACTTGAAAGTTTTGACAGTATCCCTGGCTTGGTTAGATACTACGTTGGGAATCGCACACCAATATCAAAGCAGAGCGGAGCAATTATTTTTCAGCCTATCAACAGGACTGTGCCTCTCAGGTGTCTAGAAGAAAAGTATGGTGTAACTCCAGTCCAACAAAAAGAGCCAAGTATCCCTGAAGGAAAAACAGAAATGGCAAAAAGGCTGAGTCTTGGTATATCCAGCATGCAATCCCCGGAGCAGAGCATACCCAGAGGAAATCTTTTGAGGTACTTTAATTTTGCTGTCCTTGTGGAGGGAAATGAGCTAACTCTTATCAGCTCCCATTAAGTGATGTGAATTTTCACTCTGAATTTAGATGGAAAACTAGACATGGTTTGCTGATTGTTAGCAAAGGATTTTTTAGGCTTTTCTTTGCTAAAAATCCACAGAGGGAGAGCAAATGTAGATTCCAGAAGCACAACGGCAGTGGAGTTTGTTCTTCAGTGCCTTAGCAAATCTTGACTACTATAAGACAAAGGATTAAAATAAGGTCTTGCTGCTGTTCCAGAGAAATCTGTCTTTCCATATTTGATTTGATATTTCATCCATGGGATAATGGAACTTAATTTCAGTGTCCAAATCAAATGTTCCAGTAGAAAGTCTCAACATTCAACACCCTCATGAACGCTGCAGCGTCACACATATTATAGCCCATTTCATTTCTACCACAACAGCTTGAAGTATCTTTTTTATTCTTAGAAGCTGCCCAAGTGGAAAGCTAATGATCCTTTTGCTGGTTATGATATATTCTGATAATTAGGAATATATGTGAAGAATGTTGCATATATTGATACGGTTTTGTTTGCATTTTTGTTTACCCTAGAAATAAAGAAAAAAGTGGTAGCCAACCAGCTAGTTTGGATCACGTTCTGGAGAAAAGATTCCCTTTAAAGGCTCACCAGTCAGAGAGCTACCTGCTAATAGGTATGTTTTGTAAATAAATGTTTCACACTTAGAATCTGTGTATTCCCAGGTGGTCTGTTACACTTCAGACCAAGGTGAGACTGTTGAGTGTTCTGAGTGCTGTATATACAGTTGTATTTAATGGCCAGTGTAAGGCTTGCTCTTTTAGTCACTGAAACAGCTTTTTAAATTTCTAATGCACCCGCTAGTTGAGTACTTTAGCACACAACTTTAGCAGGCTTCCACGCCAGAAACATGACAGCTACAGTAAGCATTCATAACCTTTGACAGTATTACCTTTACTCACTCATGCTTTACAAGAACTGACTTGTTTCACTCATGTCATCCTGACAGAAGTCTATTAAGCAGAAGCAGTGTTTCATGGAAACCCTGGTAACTGCTTTTTCTCAGGGTAAAGTGTGCAGATGTGGCAGTGTTCTTCACGGGGAGAAAAGCACTACCATGGCTTTTATAGTCAGCTCTGTCCATCTGTCTCAGTCTCTCTCTCACCCCCTGTCCCGTTTGCTTTTCATTCCTTTTGCTGCTCTGCGGTTCCACAGCCACTGTCACTGTCTTCCTCCAGTGATACAGGGTGTACCAGCACTTGATCAGTTCTTGATTGTGGCTTTTTCTTTCTCAGATTCTTAATGGATTTAAGCAATTGTTTCCCTCCTGACACACCGTGTAAGGAACCTTACAGTGATAGAGCTATTCCCATGTGGACACATTCTAGCATTTGACTTCTAAGGCTATAGTCATTTTGAATATAGTAGCTGTTAAAATTCGTAGTGCCTATTGCAGAAAGACTTCTTGAGACAAAGACAATACTCAAGTATTTGTATAGTGAGTCTGTATTTTGATAGAAAGGGTGTGCTCCTGTGTTTAACAGTGGGGTGGATAGACACTGATAAACAAGTTCCTGTCCATCTGTAGTTGAATTGATTATCTTATTCCAGTCTATGGCCACAAAATCTTTTCGTTTGGTGCTGTAACAGTTAACTGCTGTGCATTTTGTCATGAGGTCCTCTGAGCCCATTCTGGTATCACAGTGCTTAAGAGTGGTGGCAGGCTGTGATTTGCAGGTTTTATTGTCTGCATAAATTGAGAGCCAGCTGCAAACAAGCAGTAAAGCCCACATGATGCAGCCGGCCGCTTCGCAGTAGATCCCAGCAAATCGGGAATGTCTGACACAGGGTTCAGTCCGATATTGGATGCTGGGGTCTGCATATGCAGCGAGTGCAGAATGAGGCATGAATACACATAAGTATTCTGTGTTTCTCAAGCTCTTCAAATCAACTACTGTTTAGCAAAAAGATTAGCATCTCTGAAATGCATTCCTTCCATACCTTATTGCAGGTTCAGACTTGACTTTGGGAAGTTTTTCTTTCATCTCAAACTTGTCATCAGCAGAAATGACTCATCTTTTATGCGGTGTGGCTGGAAGTTTCTGTTTTTGTAGCCTAGATCAGGTTACAAAGACACCTCCTATTCCAAGCCATGGAGACTATCCAGCTCTGACAGTATAGCCTATGCATGCAGCAGGGGCTGGAATTATTGTCAGCACTACCACAGAATAATATTATGGTGCAGCTGTTCTGTGTATTTGGAATTTTGGGAGGATCAGCAAGTGAATGGAATTTGCTGGCTAGCTCATTCCTCAAACTATCATTTCATATACATTTTTATCAGCGAATAATTGACATGATCTGACAGTATTTTTGTCAGGAAATAGCATTAAGAGATGAACCCTGGGACAGGCATCAGGAATTGTTTTGGCCTTCTAAAATACCATCTTTCCCTGCAGGTTCAAGACATCCATCTCGATTACCTGAAGCAGATGCAGACTCCTGTCCAAGCTCACCTGCCTTTAGAACAGGTAGTGAACCTTCTCTAAGCCCCACAGTTGTTCAGAAGGTGACTTCAGAGTCACAAGTAGGGGAAGCTCTTAGAGGATCAGACAGTCAGCTCTGTCCAAAGCCTCCACCTAAACCCAGCAAAGCACCCCTGATGAAGCCCCCAGAATCTCCTTTAGCTTCCCGCAGTTCAGAAGGACACTATTGTGAACTGAGCCCTGCCAAAGATCCTGCAGCAACAAAACGGCATCTATGTCAGAAGAACAGCTATGTGGAACACCTGACATGGAAAGAGAGGGGAACACACTCATTCAGGAACTCTGAAACAAACTATTTGATCCTGGAAGATGACCTTGCAATGAACACTGCAAATCCTTTAGAAGTTTCAGCTGAGACAGCTGAGGACAACAGCATCTTTTCTGTACCTGTCTTTGAGACAGTGTCTAGTTTTAAGCCAAATGATTTTGAATCTAAATTACTTCCTCCTGAAAACAAGCCATTGGAAGCATCAACATTACGAAGAGTTAAGGAGCTTTTCACCAACAACAATCCAAAGATTATTGCACAGCATATTCTTAGAATGGACTGCAAGGTAAAATGAAAAAGTTTTCTTGCTTTTTATTTTATACTGTGCAAGTTTAGACCTTTTAAAGAACTGATTTGAAAAGACTAATGGGTACATTTGCAGCTAACATTATATATATAAAAAACATATATATGCTCGT
Organism: Todiramphus chloris collaris; assembly: GCA_025345505.1. Classification (NCBI taxonomy): domain Eukaryota; kingdom Metazoa; phylum Chordata; class Aves; order Coraciiformes; family Alcedinidae; genus Todiramphus; species Todiramphus chloris. The sequence continues at coordinate 15,504,196 of JANVCC010000034.1, forward strand.
AGAAATTTTTATGTTGGTTGTTTGGGGTTTTTTTTTGTGTTCTCATTGGAAGAACAAGAATGTTAACAAACCCTTTGAACTAAAGGTCTCCCATCATTCTTGACTTCAGACTCAAATTCTCAGTGTTCCATCCATCTTTTTAATCTCCTGTCAGTTGCTGTGTAACTGCGATACAGCCTTTCTCCTGGACTGGAGAGAGCTCTATCTGTGCTGTAAACCACTGCGGAGAGAACTACTCATGGCAGGACATAGCTAGTCAGCTTGCCAGGGCAAACAGTAGACAGATGTTATCTGGTTGTCATACTGCTGCCACAATATAAAACATTCAAACTAAATATATTTAAACTAATAAACTGAGCTGCTCTTCTGCTCTTTGTGCAAGTCTCTGTCTTACAGGTGGATAGGTGGTGTAGATAGGACTTCTGCATTTCTCTCTATGAAAGAACTGTATTGCTAGTGGAATTGCTTAGAATGATGTAAAACACCAAAGAACTGTTTTTCACAATGTAGACTTTTTTCAGCTGGTGAGGCTTGTAGATCAGCTATTGGATCAGAAATACAGGAAGAGAGAAGTCATCTCCTTATGGATGATGACTTCGTGTAATAAAAGAAACGCAACTGCACTTGAATCTGCACCACTTTTCTGGGATGACTTGAGTGCTTTACCTGCCACAGAGCAGCTACAGGAACCAGGTGTCACAACCTTTGCTGGCTTTTGTTTGGTTGTTGTGCTTTTTTCTAAGAGCAGCTTGAGAAGCAACACATCTGGTTACTTACTGTGCAACCCCATTGCAGACAAGAAAGGGAGTGGGAATGGTGGTGCTCCAGAAGAAATGGGACTGTAGCTCTACTAGTGCTGCTGCACTGATTGGCACCATAGTTCTGGGAAGGAGACAGTTTGCTGGAGCAGCAGTGGGATGCGTCTGTGTGCCTGCCAGCTGATGGATTCCTGCCAACAGCAAACACAGCTCTCTCCCCAGTAGTAGTGTTGGCTGCCACTAAGTGAGACTTCATACAGACGTGGTGTCTTAGAAAAACTTGGCTCCCCAACTGCCACAGATTGTGGCTTCTTTGCTATGGTTCCAAGAGTAGTAACAGCATCCTCTTAACATTTTCATTCAACCTAGTAACAATAACTACAATGTCTTTGAATATACTGTTAAAGAGTGTAGTGGGAAGGCATAGGACATGCATGCCTTGGAGAAGTAGTAAGAGGTGGGTTTGGTTGGGTTTATATATATATATATATATACATATATTCAGTGAGCTCATTATTAGTCTCCTTTGAATGCTATAAACTCTGGAATGGGGCAAGGAAACTGTCCTGCTGGCAGTGGAGGAACCTGTGCAATTAATTAAGAGTGACTAGAGTGTTTTACAGAAACAGATCTTTGGATTTTGGAGCAGCAACAGTAGCTAGCTGGGACATGTAGTGAAGTCTGTTTTATCTTCATCTCTTGGTGCAGTGACTGTCATTCATGGTAACTTGTTGCATACTGCTGAACTGATAGGAACCCCATGATACAATGGGATTGGTGTGTGAACTGGGCCAGAATAAATGCTTTGTACCGAGATCTGTGATAAGACTGAAGTTAGCAGGTCTTCTAGTTTGGCAGCAGTAGCTCAATTTGCCTTTTAAATAATGCCATTTCTAATAATGAAAGAAGCACCGATGTGGTAAGTGATGGTGTGACCATCTGCCACTGGCATGCTTGAAAGGGCTTCTTGTGATGAAGGAGTAGCAGTCGGGGTGGTTTATATCCCTCCTGTGTCTCTAGACGTTAAACAGGTTTCTCTGCAGTGCTACATTTTGTACCAGCGAGGCTTGTTGCCTGGCCCACATCGCTTTCATCTTTTCATATCCAAGAACACATGGTGATGGGTGTATCAGAAAATAGCAGGCAGATTGGTTTGTGAGTGTGTGAACATACAGGCCTTAAACCAGGCAATAATCTCATGTTATCATATTAATGTGGGCTTGCTTACAATTAGCATATATAATCGCTAGAGATATAACCAGTAGCTAACACTGTTACGTTTAAAAAGCAGAGACAAATTGGTGAGGGTGTTGGCTTTCACATACTGACTTCATTACACATTCAGTGTCCTCTTTAACGTCCTTTTACTAACTAATCCTTAAGAGGATGTTTTGTAATCGAAAAACTGTCTGAGCAGTTGTCTTTTTAGAAAGGGAGAAAGCAAAGCAAATACATACATACCTCTTTGTGACCAAAGAGCAATTGCACACAATAAGGATCAGGCCAAGAGCACATGACATTTCTGGAGCTTGCAGTGGAAATCTTCCTGGGAGCGGAGGACAGAAGCTTGAAGTATTTTGGTCACACTTTTTTGTGTTTTCTCATGGTTGAATCATGGGGGGGGGAAGTGATTTATTGGTCTTCTTATGCAAGGCACTGAATGTGCCCAAGGGCCGTTTTTCTTAGCTGGCTGTATATTCTGATGGTGCACGCTGTGCTCTGTGTGCCCTGCGCTGACCCAGAGGACTTCTGTGTGGCTAGGGTTTTTCTGAAGTAAGTTGGTTTCAAAACTCATGCACAAATTTTGGCACTTGACAGGTAGCAAGGATACTAGATGTTTCTGAAGAGATGAGGAGGATTATGGGAGTGAACTCTGGTCTGGAACTGATTACTTTGCCTTTTGGACATCAGCTGCGCCTTGACCTAATCGAAAGGTAAATGTTCCTGTTACTCATTTCCAGGGCAGATGGCCAAAAGATCAGCGCATTGCTCCATTGTACTCTAGAGTTCCTCAAAGGATGCTCTCCCGCACGTCTTCTAAATTCGTGTGGACAGAAGATAATCTAGTGAGATGGCACAGAACTTTTTTTTGCAGAAGAAGAATTCCGTAAGGTCATGGGGCAACTCCCCGCATGCAATACAGGGAAGGGGGAATTGTATTGAAAGCAGGGTGGTTAGCGCTGCTGAACACCCTCAGCTCTCCTTTAATGTTCAGGGGACCTGTAGTGTAGCTGGGCAGATGTCTGCGGACAAGACTGAAGGTAGTGGCCTTCTGCAACTGGGGAAGAGACTAGAGGAGCGTAAGGTAAAAAATAATAAGCAAAGCTTTCTGTAAAACCTCTGCCTAAGTTAAGGGGAAGCAATTAGGGTTTTCCAGTCCTGATCTAGCTTTTCTGCTTCCAATTCAAGATTTCAGTAGTTTTGTTGTTTGTAGGGGAAAGGTCCCAGGATTCGAATGTAGAGAACACAGGGAATTTGGGCAGTTTTCCCCGAAGTGTTCATCTGTTCATTGCCAATGTATAGACATTCCATACAACAGCATTACTGCTCTTGATACAGAGATGTCGGCGAGCTTGCTGGGCACACCAAGATAATGAAGTACTCCTTTGCATTGTCTCTGAACACATGTACAGCGTAACATCCTATTAATGCAATAATTTGTAACTGGTAGTATACATTGTTTCCCTTCCAGGCACAATACCATGGCAATAGGAATAGCTGTGGATATCTTGGGTTGCACCGGAAACGTAGAAGATAGAGCAGCAACATTAAACAGGGTCATCCAAGTTGCAGTGGAACTGAAGGACTCGCTGGGGGATTTGTACGCGTTCTCTGCCATTATGAAAGCCCTGGAAATGCCACAGGTAAAATTCTGTTTCTCTTTGTTACAAAACCTGGAATTGTTTGATGGCTTAATTTACGCACTTTCTTCAGTATTAGATGATTAGAACAGCAGCTCTGTCACTATCAGTGTACTTTTCCTGTGGATTGCTGTGGAGTCAGTAACGAGTGTTCTCTATTTTACATGAACAGGTCACTAGGTTAGAACAAACCTGGACCTCTCTAAGACATCGTTATACCCAGACTGCCATTATGTATGAAAAACAGCTGAAGCCCTTCAGGAAAGCTTTGCATGAAGGACAAGAGTGGAACAGTGAGTACGAGTGACACTGGTTTCTATGTATCCTGTTAACTCTACTACTGATTTCCTGCGTAGGCAGATGAGGAAGCTGCTGTTTTGATAGCTGTGCATCCCATGTGCAAGTGACTACGAGAACTTGTGTAATGCAGCGTAAGACGTCTGCCAGCCAAACATGAGCAGGTGCTTGTGTGCCTGTACCCATGCAGAATATACTATTCTGCCCAAACCCACACTCCCTCTCTGGGGAGCAGAAACTGAAACTCGGCATCATCTTGCCTCAAAGTAAGAAAAAAATGTCCTTCTTCCTCAGAGAATTACTTCTGGCAGATTTTCCTTTTTATTGGCTTTGCCTGTTGAATCAGAGGATGAATCCTCCAGTACAAAGAGTGGATGAATCAGGCAATTCCTCTAATCACATCAGGTGCTCCCACATCAGATTCTTTGCAGCTCTTGTCTCCAAAGAGTTGCAATGGGGAAACAACATTTCTGACCCTTTCTCGAAGAGAATGGGTGGAATTCTTCAGCCTCACAGAATTTACTGGAATTTAGTAGATTTTGAATGTGTTTAAAATCCCTGTACCACTGTCTAGTAATTCAGCAGAGCTGCCTTCTGTAGTAAATACTATTTTCCAGCACTAATTTTTTTGGCCTCCTCCCCCAGTCAGTTCACTGGAAACTGGTAAGACAGGTCTGGCTGAGCTAAGGTGTTAATTTGAAAGCTGGAAGACACAAGTTCCAAGTTTCCAACATTGCAAAGAATACTGCAGTTACTTACAATACCTTCCTCAATTAGGTTTTATAATGTCTGATACAATCCCTGTTACTTCCTGTCCCAGAGACTGTCAGTGCTCCACAGAACAACATAACAGTGCCACTGCTGATGCCTCTCATTACCCTGATGGAGCGACAAGCTGTTGTTTTTGAAGGTGTGGACCTGTGGGAAAGCAGTGACCAAAGCTGTGAAATAATGCTCAAGCACTTAGCCACAGCTCGTCAGATGGCACAGAATGCAGACATGTACAGCTCGACTGCAGAACGGCTGCTAGAAGGTAGGGAGCACTAGCAGAGAACCTGCCGCACATTAACACAACGTGGGGGTTACACATTCTGAAGAAAAAGGTCTCTGCCTAAGTGCCACTAAAACTCAGTGCAAGAAATTCTTCTCCTCTTTCATAAGAGCTGAGCAAATGTCCTGCAGGAAACTCCATCTGAGAACAGCATCAATATTGTTTAAAAGCAGACAGTAAATTATTCATCGTTACAGTTCTCCAGTAAGCAACAGAGCATACGCAAAGTTCTCATGACTTAATATGCTGACCCTGGTAGCAACAGCAGAGAAGGGCAGTAAGGACCAAGGAGAACTTCCTGGTTTCTGTACAGTTTAAAATTCCTACTCGAATTTTTGCAAATAACAAACCAGCCATCGCAGTAAGATTCCTTGCAGCAGCGCAAGATGCAACACTGAGATTGTGACCACTTGCAGCCAGAAAGCAGCAACATTCAACTTTGTATTTTAAACATGTGGTGAAAAAGTTAAGGGAGGGGACAAAAATGTATTTCTGCAGGTACCATGTATACGTCATGTATTACAGTTAAGGTCAGGCTATGATGACAATTCTAGACCATTAGACTTGAGCAAAGGATAGCCTGGCACAGTGTCCCTAGAGCCCTTTATGTGCTACGAATGTCACAGAGGGAGAGGATTTTCAGTTTTACTAGCTCGTTAAAATCATTGTGCAAAAGGGACCCAGCACACTAAAGCTTCTCTTACTTGGGGGGGAATACAGTTTAAAAGCCATTTCTTCTGAATAAAAAAACTTGCCTGATGGTGCTATTGTGGGATTCTTTCCACTTACTAGGTTTCCAGCCAGATGAAGAGATGAGTGAAATCTTCAAGACAGAATTTCAAATGCGCTTTCTCTGGGGCAGCAAAGGAGCACAAGTTAATCAAGATGAAAGATACGAAAAATTCAGCCAGATTTTAACTGCACTGTCGCGAAAACTGGAGCCTCCTCCGGTGAAGCAGGTGGAGCAATTAAGTATATGACTCTGCAAACACTATTTAAAGAATATACTTGAAACAACCTTAGCTTTCTTTTGGCAATTTGATACAGCACAAACTTCTTGCATTTCACAAGATCTTTAGAACTTCTAACTGAACTGCACAATGAACACTTGTTTTAACACTACTGATTTCTAAACAAATTATTTATTTACTGTGTCACAAACTCATTTAATGATCCCTCTAAACAGTTAGGTTATCCCTGTAAGGTAGCCTTACAGCTTTTTGCATTTCCCCAGAGTTGCAATGCTTTGATAATGCCTAGGAGTAAGAGAGTTGGCATCTTAATATTTTAACTGAAGCAAATAGTGTAAATAACACGCTAGATTACGTATGTGACACTGCAGAAAATTTGTTGTATAATTTTCCTTTAATGAATATAAAGCACTGTACATGGAATTGTGAATTAAAGTGTATCTTTATGCAAAATAATGTGCATATTTGCGGATTGCAGAAATATTGCGGGTCGTAAAAGTGATCCTTTATCTGTGACCGCAACGGAAGGCTCAACTATCGCTGCGCCTAGGAAAGCAGAAAAGGAGTTGTGTATGTGCTGGGACAACTTACAGGGTTTTTTTAAGACAGCATCTGTAGTAGTTCGGCTGTTGCTGGAACCTGAACAACAGCCAGGCTGCCAGGAATGAATGATGAAAGGGCAAGAACAAACGATGCAGATAATTAAAATGCTTTCAGATATGAGTCAGTGTGGATGGATGTATGTATTAAACTTGCTTCATTTACTGAGGTGAATTCAATTGGGTAAGTATTTTTTTTTCTTCCTTGGATGAAGGCAAAGCCTAAGCTGTTAGCACTTTTCCTAGGAAATCAGTGTGCACGGTGTTTACATACAGAGTGCTTTAGCAGCAGATTCCACTTCCTCGCACACGGAACTGGTGCATAAGCATGATCCTCAGAAGTTGTGTAAATATTTAAGGAAGAACTATGGTTAGAGCTTCATGTGTTTGTTGTCAGTAAGCCTAATTCTGGAGTGAGATGTTACTTACAGCCTTGGAAAGTATTTGAGTAGGTTAACAACAAACACAACCATCACCACAACTCCAGTATCTGTTTCCCCAATCTACGATCTTAGCAGAGGTTCAGCCACCGTACCATGAGGTTACAGAGCTCATGCTGAAAGTCTCCCTGTCAGTCTTAACAGAAGACAAATGGGGAAGCTAATAACTTAGACTGTGAAAAGATTTTTTTATTCCATGAAAATATTCTCAACAGAGAACACTATTTTTAAACAAAGCATTTAACATTTACGAAATCAACATGTGCACAAAAAAGGATTAAAAATTACTGGAAAATGTAAGATTCTTTAAGACAACTCACGTTCAGAATTTTAGAGTAAGTGATTTATAACTAGATGTGCAAGTACAGATTTTTTTTTTCCTATGCTTAATAACCCTCGTTTAAGTTGCACTATCCTTTATGAAAGCAACCTGCCTTCAAAGGAAGCAAATCCTGGTTTTAGAAAAACAAACAGTAGCGTGAAAAGAACATTAAGTCCTTTACCAGGAAGTGTTTTACTGACCTGCAAGGCGGTTAGCCAGGCAAACCACAGACCCTTTAGCAGAAAAGACACAGATCACATTTCTTCCTTTGCTCTAACTTCAAAATAAAAAAAGCACTAGGTTTAAAAAACAAAAACGACAAACCAACAAAACCCCCAACAAACCCCCAAAAACCCCAAACCCAAAAAACTACCTAAGTAGTTTTGTCAGTATTGAGTAATGTCACATTATTATATAAATAACCCTGTATACAAGCTCCAAAAATCTAAACTTCAGAGTTTAATAGCCCCCATAATACACTAGGTCAAGCTGTGTAATAGTGGTATACATAAAAAAAGGAATGAACCTCTACACGAATCACTCAAATTCAGTTTTACTGGTAGCACAGTTCCTAATAACACTGAAATTAAAAAGAATCCAGCACTGCTGCATCCAGATATTGCTTCAGACCCCAGAAAAACAGGATGTTTTGATTATTATTTCATTTCCCCAAACAGCAGGTGGCTGGGTTGACAAGCTTGCTTTGATACAAGTATCCCTTCCCCCAACATCTCTAGTCTAATTCTTATCACCCTAATAAATCTGATACGATGCATTTATTAATAGAACCACAAATGGGAGGCAAGACAACAAAGTCATAGGGGCACTGCAGACACTATATTTACACGTATAAACATATCCAAATTTCAATTGTTTACAAGTAAAAGTGCACATAGATCATTACGAAGTATCACTCAGATTTCAACTGGTCCATACAATGAAGCATCACCTGGAAATGGACTAGCACTGCAGTACTTAAAATTAGAACTTCAGAGTGAAAAACTAAAAGACGGTTTCCATAAAAATATTTTTAAAAAATATTAAAATCAAATGAAGAGATACACATTTCAATGTATAAAATTCATGGTGCACCATGTATCCAGTAAAGTAGAGCTCTAGAAAACACCTACCGTGGCTACCTCAGCAGCTGCAGCACTGCGAAAAGAGCTGAGACACAAAGCCCTTGGTGGGATACTGTCAGTGGTAGTGTTGGCAAACAACAGATTTAGGCACTCTAGTTTTAAGGCAGCGTTTGAATGGCAAGTGGTTGACTTCTGAAAACAGTCATTAGCTTGCAGTGGTGAATCTCTGTGGTGGTGTTCCAGGTTTTCAGTGCTCACAACAGGTTACTGAAGTGCTGAAGGTGGACCACACTTCTAGGAGTTTCTCTTGATTGCATTGTAGGCTAGAGCTGAGATGTATTACTTCCCCAAATCAACACGAATACATTACGGTCTCTCATCAGTTATGCCAAAAATTGGAATGTAATGATGGTTGCAGTGGTATAGTTATAGCAGCATACATGGATACTGGGATGAAACTCTAGTGCTGAAGATATTTAAAGAAAATGATTTGTTACAAAACAAGACAAGCAATGAGGGCAAAGTGTTACTCAGACATGCCTGACTGTCCTGAGGCATGCAGGAGGAGGTTAACAGCGAGCATGGAGGTGGCACAGGCAGACTGGTAACTGATATATCTAGATGACTGCCTATTAAAATGAGTTGGAAAAGAGCACACGTGAGATAATCTAAACATAGCACAAGCTAAAATACGGTTTGTGCATCTGGGACAACCTAGGACAAGGAAAATAAAGCAATTTCAGGAGCAGTAGCCTTTTTACTCTGGTAATGGAATTCTATTTTCCTGCACAAATTGAAGAATTTGTAATACATCCTTACCTATGTATGGAGATGCTAAGATGTTAGTAACTAAATGTATGTCTGCATGCATTCATGCAACTAGCTTTTCCCCTTGGGCCTCCCAGTCTAGTACCCACCCCCCCCCCACTCCCCCCAGCAGCTGCATGTAACCTCCTTCAAGATCTCGCCCATTTTCTCAGAAACCCGCTTCAGGAACCTGCAGTCCAAGAGGAAAAAGAGAAGAACAAAGTTACTGAAGGCCTTTAGAAGACAGAGAAGCGTGCTCAGTTCTAACAGGCCATTCTCAGGGGCTATACATTAGCCTTGTACTTAATCCACAAACACTCATTAGAAATACAACCCGTAGCTTTTCAATTAGCTTCTGTGTTTGTTTTTTAGTCATCAAGTAGTGCAACGCAGTGAGAGGAATTAAATGTACACTTAAGACCTTGATTTCAAACTAAACACAGATGCACTTAGCTTACTGGCACAGATTAAGAATATAAAATCATTCCCTTTTCGGGACCAGAAAGAGGTTTCAGCGAGACATCAAGAATTACATGTGGTCTCTCTCTGTTTGTTCAAGGTATCTAAACAATGAAGTTGTGTCCAGTATGCAACATTCTACATCACAAGTACTGAAAAGGAAGGAGAGAGGCATGCCAGTGGACTTTCTGTCTGCAATCGTCATGTTTTTTCCTGAGTATTTCTGTTGAACTTTCAGAATCAGAAAACATTTTCCTGTTTAAGGAATGAAAGCTGCCAACTATTTGCTAAGGAAGGAAATTAATAATTTTCAGTAACTGAGTTCAGTTAGTTATTAGAGGAAAAAAGCCTCTGTTTTAAACACATAGTTTAAGTCATTAAAGTGGCAACAGTATATCTTAAGAGATCTTTAAAACGAACTTTTCAATTCTCTATAAAAACTAAGTATTCTAGAAAATAACAAGCAGGAACCCTGGGGTTTTCTTTCAGTGTAAAAGCTGAATTGGATTTAGTGCTTTATAAAGCAGGAGCACTAGATCAGTTAAAGCAGAAGACATAGGTCAAAATTACAGACCAGTGTTAAGATGGATAATTTAATGTGGTCAGCGCTGAAAAAAAACTATAGCAAACTCACATTGCAAACAACAGACCATTGCTGGCTTCCGATTCATGCTTTCCATGAACCTATGTAACTTCCTATTTTTTCCACTATTTTCCCTGGGGAATGTACAACTGAAAGCTGCCAGTTACTGTTAGATATAGGTTACTGCACCTTTGCTGTTTTTCTCTAGCGTTACATCTATATATGATGTTGGCACATAGCCTTCCTCTCCATTATGTCTTCGAGCTCTTGTCCACCCATCGCCTTTGTCCTCCTCGATAATGTACAGAATTTCCCCTTCTTTCATTGCCAGCGTGCCTTCATTATGACCTGGGAAAAACAAAAGGCAAAGAAGTCTCAATGTTCAGACAGAATTTCAAGTCATCTTTTTCCCAGGGCATATTTTCCAGATTATATATAAACAGGAAGAACCCAAAATCTGTGCAAGAGAACATACGGTCAAACAGGCTTGCAGACAAAAACCTAGTCCAGTTTGTAAAGCTGAATATTTGCCAACTAGCCAGTATTTATCTTAAAACGGCACAAAAGTACTGCTCGTGACTTCAAGTGATTTAGAAAATATTTCCACTGATCCTATAAGCAACAAGTTGCTCATACAGTTAATATACTTTATGTTTTCTCTATAAAAAAATATTCCATGCCTTATAGCCAAGGAATTGTAGCGTGTGTGTTGTTAACCTTACCATCAAACGGATATATTGCCTTGCAATGTCCTATAGCTGGTAATGGATCATCGTCTTCAAACTCATCATCAAACTCATTTGGATGTGCATGTTGCTGTGGTGGGCCTCGAACCTCTTGATTTGAATCATCCGTGTAACTCCCTTCAGGGCTATAATGAAATGATTGGAGCGTGAAGAGGACTATCAAGAGTTCTTAGTTCTAAAACTCAGAACTTAAGTGCATCACAGAAAGGGCAGACCGTGGCCGTTGCTCTGGGAATGCCTGTAAGCAGTTTTTGTATTCACTGCTGGAGGTGATTTTCTGAAAATACTCAAATCTAATGAAAGCTTGGACTGAATTCTGCCACAAAAGCAAACATAAATTGGACATACCTGTCTCTACACATGGAAGGCTGGTGAGCCTTGTGCAATGCAAAAGATATTTAAAAAAAAAAATGGAAAAATACTTTAAAAGTCACTGCTATTTAATAAGTGCGTGCTTCAACTAGACTCATAACCTCTTTATGTCACCATAATGACATGAAGTGACCTTTAGAATTCAGAGCCAGTAATATTTTCCTTTGGAAGGACATGAACTTTCAGAGGGTAAGTAACCTACTGGTAACTATCAAAGAGATGTACTGATTCTAGTGTAAGATATAAAAGAAGTAAAGATGGAATAGTGACCTCTCTCTGCCCTGCGTTACAAGATGGTTGATATCACTGCTGTGCCGCCTGTCGCTTCTGGCTGCTACTTTACCTTCAACTTCAGAGAGCCAGGCCTTGGAGAAAAGAGACAAATATTGGTGTCAAAGAAAACTTGATTCTAAACCAGCAAATAGAATTTAACAAATACACCTAACTGCAAACAGTTTACTTGCCAGGACACAGCCACATAGAGACTGCATTCACACGTGAAGAATTACTTCACACAAAGAATGAAGCTATTCCTCATGCTTAGCTTACACTCCAGGCTAGTCTTGAGGGAAAAAAAAAAAAAATCTTTAGCCGTGTATGAATTTCAAAATAAGTTGTTACTGAGAAATACTTCTGAACATTTACAGCTTTAATAATGTATGTTCTTATTCTAGCTGGACGAATGTACTTGAAAATACGGCACTCCACAGAAAATGGTATCGGGAGCACTTTCTTAAATGGAGTAGTTTTTCTATGTGCTCCATTAGCCATACAGCACACTGCAATTTTACCGCATATTTACATTTTCCAAGGCACCATTTGAGTCTAACCTCGTTCTTGTGTATTTCCATCCGCAGACGGTCCATGTTGCTCATAGTCTCAGTTAATTTTGGCTGCAAACTGCTTGGGTCACCCATCTGGGGATTTTTTTCATAAACATCCTTCATTTTGATGAGGGCATCTCTGAAAACGTACAAACCCCAACAATGATGATAGAAATGACATACATCAGCACTGATTCAGTAAAGCGAGAATAATGTTTACATGTTTGAAATCCTGACCCGTTAGATACTAAACACAAACATGAGGAACTACTGCTCCCCATGCCACACCTAAGTCCTGTTCCCATTCTGTCATCTTAGCACTCTGCCTTCCTTTTGTGTCACACACAAGCACACGAACTCCCAACTATCACCTCTTCTCAATACAGTCTAAACAGTCTGAATACTGTGTCCCATATTTTGTTATACAATCTCCTACACATTAACATTCTTTTCTAATGCACCAAGTGTCGGCAATCTTGCTCAGCAAACCTCTGCATTGATTTGTAATTTTTTTTAATGCATACTTTTAAGATCCAGTGTTTCTTGTCCCAAACTATGCAAAGTTAGGATCAAAATGTCTATGATAGTAAAGCAGTAGGAAGCAATGCTCACAGAGCCTACAGACAGTAAACCATGAACTAAAAAATGCTTTCTAATAGTCTGGACAAGTGTGTTCTCGCCTAGCTTCTGAGCACTGGCAGCTCAGGTTTCGAGAGAGAGAGAGAGAGAACCATAACAAAACTGAGAAAAAAAAAATGCATTCACTTTTGGTCTGTTTCCTTCTGTAGTTCTCTGTTAAGTTCATCAATTCTTTGTTGCAGTTTCTTGCGTCTTTGCTCTGGAGGGAGATGGCTGAAGTCTTCTAGTGCAGGGCCCTGCAAGCAGAAATACTATTAAAGAATTAACAGACACATAGCTGGAGAGCTGAACTGACAGACCCACACATGGACAGCGTTCACTGGAAGCAGGATGGCCCTTTTAAGAACTCTACTTTGACACACAGCTCTGGAAAAGACCACAACAGAATAAATGCACGTTCTTGCTGCCAGATCGTAGTCATTCATTCAAGGTTCTTTCTGCCTTCTGTAACAGTTGGCTCACAGATGTTCAAAATCTATAGACTTTTATTTTTCTGAAAAGCTGAGCCATGTACCTCCTACTACATTCACTACACTTAAAGTAAATTTAGAAAGGACAGGATTAATTACTAGAGTAATTTCAGTCTGAAGAAAAAACAGTGTATATAGTGGTAACATGCATATAATCGATTCTTTCTCTGGAGCATGTGTGTTCTGTGGAGATTTACAGGCTGTCAAAAGAAAAATACTGTATTTTGGATCTTCATTCCAAAGTCCTATTACAGTTTTCTTCTGGAAATTCAGCAATTTTGCTAGGAATCATATTAAAACTTAGGAAGCTCTGATGCGTTTTTACATCGACTAAAACTAGTTCACAGAGCACTGAAAAAAGCCTCTGCAACATCAAAATTTTTACTGAAATTTACTAATCTGAATCAAAACTCGACCAAAGATTCCAAGTCAATTTTTTCACTATTTAAAAAAAAAAAGTTTCAGGGAGGAAAAAAAGAAATCTTTCTAAACCTTTTTCTTTTTAAAGCAAACAAACAATCAAACAAAACACTTAGGACCACCTATTGCTAAGAGCCCAGACTTGCAAAGGCTTGACTGCAAACTTATGCCAAGATTACTGATGGGATGGGAGGACTTGGGAGTGAAAAGCAGAGATTTTTACCTATCTTTTGAGTTTTGTTCTGAAAACTCTTCCCCTCAGGTTGACAGACAAAGTGTTAAGAAGGAAATGTGGTACACAAGAACAGAAAGTGACATTACTTGTGTCCTAGTTGCCTAAGGAAGTTTGTTTTAGCACAAGAAACCCAGCTGCCATTACAGCAACTGTCTGTGGAGGCAAACCGAACTGGACAGCATTTCTTTTGTTGAGAAGAAACTCGTCAGAAACTTGATATTCTGACACAAGCAGCCTTAGGATCAGATGCCAAGTTTCTAATACACCTCTCTTAAAATCTTCCTTCCCCTCAACTTCTTGGTTGTTTTGCACTTCTAAAATAATAATCTCACTGCTTTTTAAGAAGGGAATGCAAGACACCATACAACGAAGGAAATCAAAATAGAATGTTTCCAAAACAAAGCAGAAGTGTTTCTTTCTGGAGGAAAAAAGAATTAAAATACTATCAGGTGCTTTTACATGCTACAAAGAAATGAAGTCGCATCCTCTGTACTGCTCTTCCTGAGAAGTCAGTTAAAACCAGAGTATCCTACAGCAAGAATCAGAACAACAGAGGTCTTTCTGTGAACTTTTACTGATTTACTCTGCAAAAGAAGAAGTGATTAAGGTGTGGTTTTCATTTCATGTAATAGCTTTCTAATATTCCTAAGCATAAAGTAATATTTCCCCTGCAGTTTTTTTAAGGGAGTGATCTTTTAATCTTTTCATATACCTAATTTTATGCTTTGACAATTCTCTTGGCAAAGAGAAATCAAAGTATTTCCATCATGACCAACTTGTGAATACTGGTTAGCCCTAAAATGCCAAAATCATAGCTTTTGTTGCAGCCTGAGCACAAATCTGATTATCTTACATTAAGCATGGATGATTAAGATGACTGTGTATATGAGAGGAAAATCTGAAGATGCATTTCAGCACCTGACTTAAAGCAGTTATGATATGGCAACACTTTCAAAAGATTACTTTCATGCTATCTTAGCAGAAGTACAGCAGACAGATCAGCACATGGGCTTACCATCTTCACCGACCACTGCACAGTTCATTTGAAAACAGAAAGAAACGGGAAATTATTCACATGCAATGACCAGTTACAAAAATGATTACTGCCTAAAAATGTATCTTTAAAATACTACTTAAGGATTAAAATTTTAATTTATAAAAAATACATTTTACTATGAGCACAAGAAAAGCAAAACACAATAATCAGAAATACACTTCTGCTTAAAAGTTACATATTAAAAAAATTACTAGATGATAGATAATAGGTAGTTTAACTGAGAAAACTCTAATACACAACTTCAATAATGTAGTTTTGAATTTTACTGTTTTGAGTAATATATTAAAGTACTTCTATTGTAGGAGAAGAAACAAACACACAGCCAACACCGCACAAAATAGCAGAATTTTGATGATGATGAAGGACTGGTCAGCCATAGACAACTCATTTATTAAGTATAGCTAACAATCCACTACCAGCACTTTTACAAATGTAGTTTTTATGAAGTTTTTACTTACAAAGACCTCTTTCAAGTTTATAAGTTAGTAACTTTACTTTCTGAAAACAGCATTTGAGCCATTGCTGCTATCCTAGAAATGTTTCGGTGCAGATAAAAATAAAGACATTTAAAGAGTAAAGACTTTATCCTTCAAGGACATAAATGAAACATGGGATGCCAAGTGTTGTATCTTCATTCACAGCATTTTGCAGATCTACCATGCTTTCAATGACTCTGAACAACCTTTTCCAGCAAAGGGCCAAGCCTTAGAAGGCAAAGATCACCGACATCATTTATGACCCCCAGCAACTGTTAAGGCTGTTGACTGGGCCAGATGCACAACATCAGAATTTCTAGCATGGGGAAAGTAAAGCACCTTCACAAATGATACTTTGGTAGAAACCTCAATAAAGTCCAAAGATGTAAAAACACTATAAAATACTTCGTGTTCCCTTTAGAAAGAGCCTTCCAGGAACACACAGGTAAGGTTTAGGTATCACTGTTGACAATGGATCTATCATGGAATCACAGAATAGCAGCTTGGAAGGGACCTTAAGTATCATCCAGTCCAACCTTTCTTGGCAAAAGCACAGTCTAGACAAGATGGCCCAGCTCCTGTCCACCTGAATCTTAAAGTATCCAGTGTTGGGGAACCCACCACTTCCCTGGGGAGATTATTCCAATGGTTGATTGTTCTCATTGTGAAAATTTTTCCTCTTGTGTCCAATTGGAATCTCCTCAGGAGTAACTTGTGCCCATTACCCCTCGTCTTTTCCCTGTGACCCCTTGTAAAAAGGGAGCCTCCGTTTTCTTTGTAGCCGCCCTTTAAATAACGGAACACTTTTCAAGTGGCATTGAGCAAAGACCCCTCATAAGCACCATCTGGAAATGTTTAAAATTTCAAAGGCCAATAAGCAGCATGCAGTAGCAGAACTAATAAAGTAATTTACACTTCAGACTTCTTTCCAGTAACCTACTCTGTATCTACCGCTTGCTGCTTTTGCCGTGCGTCGCAACAGGAAAATCTAACGCATCAAGCACTGAATGAGGGCAGCCTAGTTTTGTCATCTCCAGTGCCTTGAGAGAACAGGGCACGTTAAAAAAAATAACCAGCATGCTTATGGGCTGATACGTGTCAAGTCATGGATCAGTCTCGGTAGAAGCAGAACCAAGTTCAATACCATGTAGCTGTTCTGTATGTCAGTACTATTCGGACATCATTTTCCAGGGACAAAACCGTGCAAAACAGCATCATGTACTAGCGACTATTAAGCAGCGAGTCAAGGTAAAACCTAAGACTGATCAAGGAGATTAAGAAATTCTATTAGAATTACAAGTTGAAAAGGCACTCAGTATGTGATAATGTGCTGTCTGTTAAAATGCTCGCAAGAAATTTCAAAATATATAAAAACTAAACGTTCACCCCGAAGATTTACAGAGATCAGCTATTTAATATTGTGGGATATGCGAGTTAATCCAGGCTTGTAGGAGATCTGCTCATTTTATTAAATACTATTCTATATTAAATTAATTTACTTTTACAATATGAACAATGAACTGTAAGAATAAAAAAAAAGTACACTTTCCATCAGCATTCTGTAGTTGTCAGGAGAAGATTTTTTGCTTCAGTAAGAGGTTCTAGAATCACTGGTATTAGATGGTGCTGATTTGTAAGCCAGGAGTCAATACATTTAGCAATATACAAAAAGGAGACCTGTGCCATTTCAACAGCTATCTAACCCAGTCAGTTCCTCACTCAGTACTACAGAAGGAACACTATCTTCGTGACCAGAACAAAGTATTAAGGGACTCGGGAGGAGAAAGGACAAACTGTCCTCCGTAAATACTTAGAGGACCACAAGAGTCTTCTAAACAGTTGCAGTGGTAGGAACAGTATTTCCAAGATACCTGGGGGCCTGAAATAAGATGCCACAAAATCACTTAAAGGAAGTAAGTTTTAAGTGTGACTCGTTGTATTTCATAATGACAGCAAGGGAGCCTCTAAATCGCAATTTTAGTGCGATAAAATATTGTTGTACTTTGATCTCCACATTTCGTCACCAGCAATCTACCACTCTTGATGCACGTGAGACAGCAAGTCAATATTGTTTGCAAATATCAGAAACCCCATGAATTTTATATGTAATCAAATGCGTCCAATTATCTATTTGGATCAATAAATATCATAAAATGTACATATACTGGGCAGCCTATGCTTCACTGACATTAAGAGGAAAGTGCCAGTACATTTATCACTAGTACTATAAATGTTACTAGGAAACCACTTGACATTTTCCCTTTATTGTCTTCCAAACAAACTCTATTGGCAAAGTATGCCACTATAAATTAGTAGTTGAATTGATCTCAGAAGGTGGTGTTTGGTAGTAACTTTTCAATAAATTTACCCAAAAGAGCCTTGTACAAGAATAATTTCTTAATCAGAAAATGTATGAAAACTGTAATATTTCAAAAATCAATACTTCAAAATCTGCAAGCACCATGTGCTATATAGCATTTGATATACAAAAGAAATTTAAATTCTCCCTTCTTAGTCCAGTGTCGTAACAAACTACTATTATTTCAATTAGAAGTCAGCAAATAAGACCTCTGATCTCTCAGATTTTTTTTATGGTGACTATATAACCAATGATAAATTACTGCAAAAATATGTTATATGATGGTAGGAAAACATCTGTGAATGTGAACAACAATGAAGAAAGGTATCAATCACATGCTGAGCACCCTCTTTATAACACCATTCTTTCAGGCACAAGTATTCAGAATGCAATAAAGAGTATTTCTATTTTATTTTATTTTTAACCTCTTGGCAACTTCTGTATAATATGAAATAAAGTATCCTAAAAGTGACCGTACGGGTGAAGTGTTACTTTTAACAAAGTAAGCCTTATAATGAGGGTGAAGAGCATTAGAAAAGCCACATCACAAACACACTGTTCATAGCCCATCATGCATTTCAACTTGTTATCAAACTTACCCCTCTTTTGAGGCTTCTGAAAGAAGGAATTCTGGGCTTCCCTGTTTTTATGTCACTCATGCAATAATGCACTGGTTCAATGGAGAATATGGGATACTGGGACCCATTAGGAGTACTGGATGTGTATAAACTAGTAGGGGTTAGGGGTGGGGATTGTGGCTAATGTGGAAATAAAGAAAGCAATAAATAAGCCAAATGTTCAAAGTGATTTTAAAATGAAAATTCTGTCTTACAAAAAAATAAAACTTCCATCCAACACAGAAACAGCTTGTAACATTCCAGACACATTCACACTCTAACTGTATTGGTTTGAGAAAGTTTCTGTCATGAATTGCTCTTCAGTTACAGATTGGTGCAGAGAATGAAGAAGTATTCAAGAAAGCTTTAGACTCAACACCTCCACAAGATCCTAACAAGACGCAGAAGTTGCCTGTGTCTTTTCTTAAAACAGGAAGCTCTGCTTTTCCCAGCTTCAGTCACAGCCATTCTGGAAGGCTGTGCATTCCTGCTCACTCTTTCTTCCTACATTTTGATGACCCCTACCCGGAAAGCTAAAATAGAAATATTAGGTACACCTATGGGGAGTGCCTAAACCAAAAAGCATCCTCAGTCTCAAGCTGGACTGACACAATGCCTGTGTGGCATTCTTAATGTCATCACGAGAACTTCCTTCACTTTCTTCAAATTGTTCCTCTTGGGGTTTTTTTTTCTCTCATTCCTCTGCTGCATTTTCACAGTTCAACTTTACTGCCCTGTCTCATCTGCCGCACAACCCATTCCCTTTCCAAAAGACTTATGTCTCTGAGAACATCAAAAGTAGATAAATACCTATCTGGAAATCAAGAGCAGCCACAGTTTCAGCTAAATGAAGGCTCAAATGCCACCAGCAATACTCTAGCTACTATAAACTGGCATATTTTAAAAAAATGTTTTAAAAACTGTAAATAGTATTTGGAGTTAAAAAATGTATCTCCTGTAAGTATTTTGCTCCCAGAGCACCCCTCCATCCTCCTGACAAACAGGTTAAACAAAAAAGGGACATAATCTTCGTTTCCTCTAGGTCCTTAAGGAAGAGATGCATGTAGTATGTATACAGGTGTGGACATCTGCGACTCCATACAGGAAACAATAAGGCTGACCCTGAATGCTACGTACAAAGTGAACAACCCAGGGAGAAGACAGACTAGGGAAAGTCCTGTCAGCGTATTAGGGAATTTCTAGGGACTACAGTAGATGCCAAGATCCAGACTGAAAACCCATGAAGATTTTCACAGCTTCCCTCTCCAAAAGTCCCAGAAAGATCTCCTGTTGCCCAACTGGTAATCACCATTTAATTTCAGAACAGGATGAATCTCACTCACCCTCTGCAGCTGAATGCAAGAAATATGCTAATGCATCAATGCATTTAAAACTCTTCTCAACCATTAATTATACTGCATGAAAACTAAACAACCCAGTTTTCACACGCAGAGCTGCAGTTACATAGTATACTGAATAGGGAATAAAGAATGAGCTATAGCCTTTTGTTCTTTAAAGATCTGCTTTCTTGGAATACTATCAAATCAAAAATAAATCCTACCACTAACAAGGTCTAGGAATTGTTTCCTACGATAAAGGGCAGAAACTGACTTGGAGCATTAAAATAACCTCAGAGAAATTTGTGGGAATCATTAGAATGACTCACTGATATGCTCCAATACTAAATAAAGACCTAGCATAAAATTTAAATATCTATATGCTTCATTATTCATTTATATAGCTAATACATGTATTGAAAATCTTTTCTGTTGATATATCTGGCATCTGGCACAGGAATTGTTAATTGAAACTCATCTAATATACAAGAATGGAGTAACTTCTCTGCTTTCAATTTTTTCTTCGGCACAGGAATATTTCTACCTATTTCACAGGAGTATTTCTCTGGGACATTCACCTGTAGGAAGCTTCGACAGTATGTTTTATCAATGTGGTAGTGTAAATTTTAATGCTTTCAGATAAACCTCAGAGGTTTTCAAAACTAGCAGCACGTATAATAAAAAAAATACGTAATACCTCTATATAAACATGTATAAAATTGTGATGTTTAGAAGGGGGTTGTTTTTTGTGGTATAAAAGGGAGCTCTGAAGTCTGCCCAATTTCAAAGCATACTCCCCCCTCCCCTTATGTTTACATTCACAATTAACAATTTTTCTATGCAACTGCAGGAAGTCTTCACAGAAACTTAGAAACGTTACAGAAATGGGGATCTACTTTAATCAAATAATTATCACGAACATTCCCAGACAAATCTTCCCCACTGACAACTTGATTTTAATAAGGTAAGTATGCAATCCTACTCAAACGTTCAAATCTCCTTACATGTATCTTAAAAGACAGTGGCAGGAAAGGGGAAGATTATTTTTAAATAAATGAATTGCTGCTTCCATGCACTCTAGATCTTCACATTTTAGTTTCCAAATAGTAATTTCGTAGTTGTTACCTTTGGCTTCTTTCCAAATAGCCACAGCTTTCCTTTAGCCTTGCCCACTGTAGTTTTGGAATCAATTCTCATTCCTTCCTGCTTTGGTGTACTGATGGTTCCATCAGAGATAGTTCTGTAAATATTCTGACTGTAATCTTCAAATGGAAAATCTCCAGGAGGTTCAAAACCGGATTTGAAGCAGTCTATCACTAGTTGAGAGTCCTAAACATAGGACATGAAGGAATTTAAAAAGCAAAACAAGCAAACCCATCAACAACCGGAGAGAGAAAAAACACAAAGACGTAAATTTTCCCTTTAATTGCAGATATGCACAGATGGCAAAGTGAGAGAGCGCTCAAAATGCATGCTTTTGGATAGATCAGGTTAAGGTAGCCCGTATTCTTTTCCTCAGCAGTGTTACCATGAATGTAAATCAAAACATACCCTGCTACTGTAAATCCAGCAAATAATCCTCAAGGATTATCAACAAATTTAAAACAGGACATGTTTTAGGGCCAACTATGACTCCACCTTCTAATCCTTCACCATTAGCACTGAAGTGAAGACAACTCTAAGGAATTATATGTATTAAGATGTAACAAGGAAGAATCCATATTAGAAGCAGTAAGAAAGAGGTGCCAATAACTGCAATTAAACAGGACACAGAATGATCCTTTGTTAAATGAACACGCTTTATACGATACGTTACATACTCAAGAAAATACCAACCATGTTGCTGTTCTAGGATGTTTCAGGATAACCAAAACAATGCGTTCAAAAATCATATACAGTG
Source organism: Todiramphus chloris collaris (assembly GCA_025345505.1). Classification (NCBI taxonomy): domain Eukaryota; kingdom Metazoa; phylum Chordata; class Aves; order Coraciiformes; family Alcedinidae; genus Todiramphus; species Todiramphus chloris. Next base: position 15,525,878 of record JANVCC010000034.1, read on the forward strand.
AGAAACAGTCAAAGATCTTCAGATCACAAGAAAGCAATAAGACAGGAAGAGAACAGACACTGAAAGTAGAAGTAACCATTTGGGCTAAAACTGAAGTTGTAACGCTCTTCAAGCAGACAAATATTTGGCAGCAGAAAGATACACATGCAGCGCGAGTCCATCTTGCCCCTTTCACAGCTTCTGTATCAGTTAAATTGCTCATGCACATTTTAAAAGTCACTCAATTCTACTTACTCTATGTTCATCAACTGATTTTGCTGCAAGGATCATCCCTTCTAAACATTTAGAGATAATCGGAATAACCTTGCGCTCAGAATCAGCAAAGCCTTTGTAACATTCACTAAGTTTGATAGTCCTCCTTTCATCCATTTCTTGAAGTTGCTGCAAGCACAAAGTAAGATAAAATAAAGCTTTTATTTGCAGATTTCCCCCCCCACTCCTGACGTATGCAGTACAGAATTTCTGTGTCTTCTCAGTATTTTTATTTGCGTGAAAAAATAGAACTTAGGTTAAAAAAATCAAGTCCTTTTAGACACAGACTTAAGAGGCCCAGAACAGTAACTACAAGGAGTTGATACTTTTTGATTTTTAGGAACGATGTAAAGGACTGGACTTTATTTTTCCTATTCTCTTTTAATGCATGTGCATTGTGCCTACAGCCAGCTATTTATTTTATAATAATTTTTACAGGCAAAAATGGAAATAAAAAAAAAAAAGTTCTACTAATTTCTACATCTCCTCACTCTCTCCTAGTTCGAAGCAATTTCTCTTTGGTGATAAATATCTGTGTCTTACTTTTATTTTTATACTTCCCAATAAATAGCAACAATGAAGAAAAGAGGAAAAATTTGAAATATTAAAATTATATGCTGTTTAGACATGCTTTCCAATTTGAAATACAAACCATTTCCTTTAAAAGTGTGCAAGAAAATAAAGAAAAGAATACCATTACGTAAGATTTGCAATAAAAATCTACTGGAACACAACAAAAAGTACAAATTAAAGAGAAATACTATTAAGATAATAGCCCTGGACCTTTCATCTAATTGAAGGTGGGGGAAAAAAAAAAAAACAAACACAAAAAGCCCCCAAAAGCCATACTAAATAGGCTATCAAAATGGGATACAAGTGGGATCTTTCCAATATCTAACAAAGGCAGATGTCTCAAGCAGCATCCAATTTCATCTCTCTGTAACAAAACAACCACCTAGTCATGCTAAATCCCTCTCCCAAGAGCTTCCCACAGAATGTTACCAAATACTTGCAAGGAAATAAAAGCGTAGTCCCGAGAGAAAGTAGGACTAGGCCTTTCTGCTCTTACTGGAGATTTCAAAAACTGTAAGTAATATCTTACAATAATAATGGACTTTAACCCTAGAGAAATAAAGGCAATAAACCAAAGCTCTGGTCCAAGCTACAAACAAAGACGATCAAACTGTTTCTCCTGGCAGTTGACTGCAATTACTCTATCAGTGTGCTAACACGAGATCTACGTCTCCCTTAGAAGATCAGACATACTTTCTCTGTCAATTATTTTACCTTATAAATCTGAGGAATGACAATGTAGTAGTGTTTGTGCTGTTCCCCATTAAAATTCTGTAGTTGTGCAGCATATTCATTTTTGTTTTCATCAGCCATGTGTGTGCGCAGGTTCAACTGTTGCTTAGCCTGGTAGGAAAGTGCAATTGGTTCAAACATGCCTCGTGCTTTTCAATGACATACAGCATTGTTTTGAAACCTTTTGCAAGCTATGCAAAAACAAGTCATCAAAACTGACATCCTTATAACTGAAATAAAAACAATGTGAGACTTCATATATACTGACAGTCTACAGACCTGATTTGTTCTACACAGAGAGAGCAATGATCATTTTAGCTTCCTTAGCCACGTTGCTTAAATGTATATCCTAAATACACAGAAGTGACTAAACATATAGCCAAGGTACCAAATACCACTAAACCTGTCTGTTTGAGGAAGACAGTCATCATCTCAAGAAAAATAAAGTATACTCCCTCTCTGTGTTGTCTTATAATTTACTGTAACTTTCATTTAGCACATCATAAGCAAGCATATTTTGTACACAGTTTATACACTTAAAAAATGTTTTTCCAGCACTGACAATAAACATGCAAATAAAAGATCTTTTATGACAGAGTAATGAAAGAAATGACACTGCTCTTACCTTCTCAACATCAGCCTTTGTCGCATTAGTGTCATTGTCCAGTCTTTCGTAGCTTTGCTGTGCCTTCTCTGCCTCTCTGCACTCTCTCTCAAATTTCTTTTTGCTCTACAAAAGTCACAAGGTATTGCTTCAACAGCCACTATCCCCTTTTGGGCTTTGTACATTAATTTTGAATTCTCAGTATCAAAGCTTCCATTTATTTATCTTACATTCACTAAGTACTTTTGAATAAACGCATTGTTCTTACAGCAACCAAGTTTTAAAATTGCAAACTCTTCTATTTAGAACTTATTTCCCTGAAGTACAAGGCAAGGAAAAAACTGTAATACTGCTATAAAATATCAAATAATCAAAATACAAAATAACATATTATTACGATCCACAGCTAATTATAAACAGACAAGTCCACTTTCTAGCCTGACTACAATAACCTAAAAAAAAAAAGTTAGGGGTCAGAAAACATAAACCTGGACTTGTATGAGTAAAATTTTCAAGTTCCCATCTTCAGTGATCAATTTTAATTTATTAATTACATTTAAATAAATGTACTCATTTTCCTATTAACTGACATAGCTGTAAGCAGCAGAGACGGCAGGATTCACATTACGTGATGCTCAATATACCTGGTTGTTGTCAAGACAACTGCTGTAGGAGAACCTCGCATCTCCAGAAGTTACTATCTCTAGAGACAAACTGGCAACAGGGATCGTGTGAGCCCTGCTCTCCTGCTTCAGCGCAAAGTCAGACAGCTGAGGTTAGCGTGTCCCTTAAAGGCTGTGTGCATTTAAAAGACTGATTTTGCACTCAAATAAATACAGTGCACAAAACACAAGATTGTTTGAGGTGAACTGGGGCAATTATCCTGGTGACGGGTGATAGCATCTAAAACTACTACATCTGAGTCTGCTCTGATCCTCTGACCATGAATTAAAACTCTTTTGACATGACACTGAAGACAGACATTGTATATTTGGGTCCACAACAACAAAACAGAAATTCACCTCTCCAGTCCTGCTTCACAATCATCTGGAGCAAAGATATAATACATTTCTAAGACACAAACCCAGCAGAATATCAGAATACATCTTGAACACACTTGGCTGACTTTTATGCTCTGTCATATTTAAAAGCATGTCTCTCAAGAAAAAGGAGCTTATGATCTGTTCTAGAGACATTCACTTCCTGCCTTTCTCTGTTAAAAAGCAATTCTGCCTCCTTAACTAAAACAGTCTATAGTTGTATTCTTGAGCAGACTTCACGTAACAAGCTCTTAAACTAAAGTCAAATACAGTGACTTAAGATTTCATCTTCATATAAACAAATTACCATTATTATTTACTCTCTAAACAAAAAAGTAGCTGGCAAAGAAGAAAACAAAGAAGTCTGTGCCTATGTTAAAGCCAGATTCCTTCATGCTGGATAAAAGCCAAGATTTCACTCAAACATACACACAGAAGTTGTTTGCAAGAGTTGTTTTGGTTGGGTTTGTTTTTTTTTTTAAACAGGGAACTACATATACATTTTGGATGTATTTGGATGTCACGATGTCTGATGTGGACATTCAGTAATATAGCTAAACACTAAGCAAGACAGAGGACAACATTTCCATTTCCAGACTGTACATTATTAAGTTTGACAGGGTAAAAAAACCCACAAAAACAAAATGTAACAAAACACAACAACGCAAACTCACATTATCCATCTGTTTCCAGCACATGTCCAGATACTGCTGAGCCTTTCGCCCTTCCTGAAGATGCTAAAATCACCATAAATAAGGTTAATTTACATATCTTTTTAGTACTATCACCATTAGTTAGTGCCTGCTCTGGTTAACACGGGATGATGTGCGCTATCTCCCACAAGTTACCGGTATTCTTTGGAAGACATTTCTACTCGTATAACAGCAGTACCACAGATGAAAATTACACTGGCAAAAACAAGACTAGTAAGCACTATATCCCAATACCTTAGTTCTTAGGTTTAATAACTGGAGTAAGCCAGTGAATAAAAATACAGAATAACTTTAACGATGTGCTTTATAAATGTATTACAAAACCTACTTATTGCCAAGTTCATTAAATTGGGCAAACTGAACCCCTTTTGCTATCCTATTATGAAATCCAAATACAGAAATTACCATTTTTCTCTCAGTTTTTAGATCATGAGAATATCTCATCAACTCGCCGTAGACTCTGTGTCCCATTTCTTCTGCAACCACTTCTCGCTGTCCTGCATAGTCATTCAACTCATTAAGGATGTTAAAAAAGGCAATACACGAAGTAAACCTGACAGAAAGCACACACGCACAAACACACATACACAAAAAGTGAGAGAGTTTTTTAAATGAACCTCTTTCAGTATAGTCTGTGCTCCTGATTAGATTTTTAAAATCATACATATTTTACAAAAAAAACCCTTATCTTAATGCTAATTGAATTACAGCAGAAATGCAAGCTGGGAAAGCCTATGTTAAGCCTAGCATGTACTACATGCTGCAACGTCTCTTCAAATACATTTTATAAGAATAAGGATTTTTGTGGATGGAAAAGAAAGAAGAAGAATACTACCTGGAAAGCCCTGTAGTATAGTGGTATCTCCTAAGCTGCCAACTGAGAGGCCTGAGCTTGGGAACGGATACATACATCCCTAGGCTTGGAGGCTGAACTTGCTGCAGAGATGATGTGCTTGGTAGTCTTGAGGGTGGAACATGCCAATCATACCACTCATATGCATCCCGATGGATGATCTACAGAACAAGTTTGCTATCAGCTCTGGAGACAGCTGCCTGTTTGCCTGCCCACCTCTTGGCTGGAAGTAAGGTGCCACTATGTCTGGCACTAAAAAGGGGGGAAGAGGAGGGGCAAAGGGTAGAAAGTGTGTGTGGAAGGGAAGAAAGAAAAAAAAAAAACAGGCACCACATTAAAATATACATCTTTCTCTCTGTGGAATACTGCCATCTCCATAGGCTTGGCTCTGGGGAACTCAAATGCCACTCTAGCACTAGAAATCCCATTCCCTGTAGTCCAGGATCTTTAAACAGCCCAAAGAGCTAGAGGAAATCTTAGTTTGAAATCTCAGGCACTCTGTGCACAGCATGTACTCTGCAACCTGGAACATGTCCCCTTTCTTGCCTTCATAAAAATTATCCTTAAAGAAAAAAAATTATTGTGTTTTTCTAAATAAACTAAAAAATGGTTATGAACATGGACAGCAAAACAAGCACCTCTCTGACACATAAGCATAAAGTTGTTCAGCAGAAATTTCTCCTCCACAGTTAGACATTCACTTGTTTTGTCTACAGAGTCAAAGCAAGTCAGCAGTTTAAGAGCTCTTCTTGCCAGGAACATGACAATTTTCTGTACACTCGAGTCTCGGTATACAAATGTATAGCTATATTTGTATTGCCATACACATGCACTGAAAAACTGAAAAGCTCTACTAAACTAAGCAAAAACCACAGCCTAAAAACACATAATTGCTTTTTATTATTAAAAAATACCTAATTGCTTTTCTATAAAAAAATACAACTAGACTGTACATAGCATACTAAATTGCTTTCAAACTTTCAGTTAGCTAAAAGTTAATTTGGAACAAAGGAAGTACAACCTGTCACATTTACTACTTAAAAATACTAATAGAAGCAAACTCAGGTCTCATGCTTAAGAATTACAGCAGAAGTCTAAGAAGCCAAGCACAATTCTTCTTTGTCTTAGCCAACTAAATATCTTGAAAAAACCAAATCCATAAAAGGACAAAGTACACTGTAGTCCTCGTTTCTTCAACACAGAACTTGAAATGCACATTTTTACCTGGGTTCCTCATCTTTGGGTGAACGTTTAGGACAGTACTTCTTAACCAGATTTCTATTAAGGAAGAAGGAAAAAAAGATGCTATTTTAGAGTCTCTTTTGAGAAGTGAAGACATACACAGAAAAAACTGCATGAACAAATTATTTGTTCCTTGAAGTCATTAGAAAGAAATCTATTGCCTCTGTCATCTTGTAAGGTTCTTTTAGATAGCACAAGGTAGAAATCTATGGCATTTTCAAGTCACTTTGACCTACAACAACATATTTCTAAGTACTTTAAAACCCTCTATTGCATAGCAACTAGACGTAAAATAATGAGCTCTTTATTTAATATCCTTCTCACACATGCAGAAGAAGTGAGCAGACAAGAAAAAAGCAAATGTATGATCACTGTGTAACATACAGACAGTGCACACTGTGTGCTAAACCCACGAGCACAGAACTCCCTGCCCGAATTAAGCTCTGAGTGTACATTCAGGTCAAAGGTTTTAACCATGTAATCTCCAAATCTTCAATAAAGATACTTTCTCTTCCGAGAGGCAACATCTCTTTTCAGGAAAGATGTATATTCTGCCCTACCACCAGTGTTGTAAATATCAGGTTCTAAAAACGTATCCACAGGAGCAGCACTTTGCACAGTATCACAGTCCCAATTTCTGAGAACACGGATATGAATTCATTTGCTTATCATACAATGCAGAAACAGCACCTTAAGAAACATACAAACCACAACATCTACTCTGCCCTGGAGGATAACAACACAGGCATACACTGCTTACACAAACAACTAGGAAATATTGCTACAAATACCCCAAATATTTGGAAGGGGTAAGAGAAAACCCAGTCATTTTTTACATTCTTATCTGCTTGTACATCAACCTTTGCTTTAAACTTCTGATTAGGCAGGTTTTTTCCAGCACACCATTCTGCCTTGACTTACGATATTGTTCTTCTGACAGCCAGGAGTCTCTTCAAAATCTTGACATTCAAAAGGATACATGTTGTCAGTCTTGAAAAAAATCCGTAATTTCCTTCTCATTTTTAGTAGCTGGATGTTCATACCTTCAATTCATTGCTTTTTTTATTCTAACAATTTTTCAGAATTGTCAGGTTTTCCCATGAAACACTGAAATTGTAACTCTCCTACAGTTCTTTTCCGTTTCCTGTCAGAGTCTGTCCTTTTACAGCAAATAATCTTTTTTTTTTGGTACAACAGAAAACCAAGAAAGACAAAAGCATTTTTATCAAATTACTTACTCTCAACCTTTGTGTTTTTTGAGGTCAAAGTAGTGAAACATTATTAGTTGCTGTGTATCTTTAAAAGAAACAAAGAGTATTTAAAAAGAGATCTACTACTCTATGTATCTAAATATTTGTATCTCATCCCCTCTGTCCATGTGTAACTTTGGTTATTACGAGCTATAAGTACCTTATTATTAAAATAAGGATGCTAAACCTGCTTTCATCTAAAATATCTCAAGAATTTTCTTCATTAAGGAACTTCCCTATGTTTCATTTTCCCCTACATTTCTGCTTTGCTCCTCAGTGCTTATTAATAAATGAAAGCTCCTAAAATTCACCTTATCATACACAAGACGAAATGCGTAACAAGCATACAATGCCTCGCTAAGCAATCATGCACAAGCCTTTTTGAGAGAAGATTTTGAGAGGTGTTAAAAATGAGAACAGAAATGGCTTACTAAGAAACACACAGTTTAAAGTGGCAGGAGAGAAGGATCACAAACACAAATGATTTACTAGCATGCCGATTTCTGTTCTGGTTTCATTTTGTAATGCAATTGTGTGCAATTTCTAGGAAGACAAAAATAGTACCTAAGCCTTTCTGCTACTAAAAGTCACTTTCATCAGCCACTCTTGTCTACTTCAGGATCACGGGAACATAGTTTTGAGACATTTGTGTGATCAGGACTTAAGATCAAAAAACAGCACAAGAAACAGTAATTCAAATCAGTAAACAACAAGCAAATAGAAAATTTAAAGTTCAAAGAAAAAGCCAGTGTTCATGGAAACAATAAGCAGCTAATACTAGTGTGGATCTGAAGAGTGATCCACATCATTGCAAGGAGGAGCCAGTTGACACTTTAAGGAGGCACAATGTTCTTTTAACATTTTTATCTAAATCATCAGGACCCAAATATGGACCTGGCCTCGTTTAGAAGAAAACTTCAGAAGTAATTGCAGACCATCAGAACCAAACCAAATATCTAAGATAAATTCTTCTATATTTCCTTAGAAAAGTGCAGACTCATGACACTCATCTTCTCTGGAAGTACAATTTAGACGACTTCTCTCACATTCCATCTTACAGCCATCTGGAAGCAGACTTCATACAGGACTAACCACATGCAATTGTGCTGCTCCTGTAATTTTATCCACCTCTCTTCTCAGTATAAACTCATCTCAGGTCAACGCTAGCGAGATAGCAGCCTGGACTATATTACCGATTTTTAAGAGAAGTACCTCGGTCACATACACAGAGGTTTCAAAAAGCACTCTCGTTAATAAACTAAAAATTATTTATAGTCATGTACATGAAATATCTACATAAAATCTTAGATACTTGCACAGAAACTGTGTTTACCAACACAAAAATGTATTTTCTTCAGGCAATTAATATAGAACAGAAAGAATGGGAGCAGCAACTTGGTAGAATTTGTATTAAGCAGCAGCTCAGGTAATGCGGCACTGGCTTGTACTAAACCTCTATAGCCTCTATGTCATATTACAAATGAGCCTGGGAACAAACTGCAGTCTGCTTTTCTAAGTTACTAAATATAATGCAGTAAGTACTTAAAGGCATTTTAATATTTATACATAAAGTACTACTTTCAGTAGGGTTCTGATGGCTTCAGTGTTTGCGTACCAATATTATGGACTGGCTGAAAACAATGACAATGAACTGTATTTAGTAACATGTAATGAGAAAAAGCTTTAACTGAAGAGATAAATCTTAAACATTTGTAACGTGCAATTTGAGTGAATATGCTTGGAACCACGAAAATTCTGTATGTTTTGGCTTGCAAAAACATCACTATAAAAAAACCCTACTATATTCCTATTTGGATAATAACAGTGTAAATTCTCAGCTCCAGTCGACAGAAGAGAGATTTGAGCCACGAACACGTATGGTGATAATGTGCGTGCACAGCTTCACATTTGACTTCACAGTCATTTTAAACGTTTCCAAGATTTGCATATAAAAATGTTGTAATTGTACTTAGAAAATAAAACCCACATAGATAATAAAACAGCATACAGAAAGAACACAAAAAATTATTTTTTTTAAGATTAACCACGTATCTCCAGAGAACATAAAGTACAATTTTAAAGGGAAACACATAGTTCAAGTACAATCACTGCTATTTTCTTTAAGCTGACCAAATTCAGAAATCTTACCCTGCATTGGTAGTTGATGGATCTGTAACTGCAGATACAACTTGTATCACTGCCTAACATTACAGAAGTGGAACTCTAGTCTTCTCAAGTGTCATAATGCTTCAGCCAGAACAAAAAGGGAGTGCAACTATTTTGTCTGTGATGTTGTGGAATTAAAAAAACACCAGACCTTCACCTCACCCCTTTTAAGCAACGACAATGATGAAAAACTGCATCTGAGAATTCAATTACAAAATTCTGCCAAGAGCTCGGTAATTTAGCACATACTATATTTTGCCAATTATAAAATAACAGCAAATTCAAGTCATATAATTAAAATGAAATCTGTTAATCTACAATGAATATTTCAAGAGTTTTGTCCTGATTCACATCCCTGTAACTCAGCAACATCCCATAACAACCTTCAAAATCCTTGGCATATCACAATACGTCAGCTCAGACCTAAGCTACGCGAAACTTACTATCTTCCTTTAAGTGAGCTCAAAAAAAAGAAATTATAGTTGCTTTTTTTCAGACCAAAGTATATTGCAAAGGCAAGACAAGCTCTCTAGACAATTTCTTTTCTCTGCAGACCTTTGAGAATTCCTCAATTGTTTCAACTTTTCTTATACTTCTGCTCAGTATCAAGAACTGCCTATCAAACAGAACTAACAAGGAATAACTTGCAACCTAAACCCACCATTTGGACAGGATTCTCGCAGGTCGTAATTTCTGGAATTACTCAGTGACCATAAACTGCAGTAACTGCATATAGAAAAAATATAGTGAGTTCACTCAAACAGTTCCTCATATACTGTACATGCATCACTTGTTATCTCCTAGAGAACGCAGGACAGATGCTGTACCTGGGAAAGTCTCATTGCTACATTGTGACAGCATATCCTAAAAAAATAACATTTATCAAAATGCAAGGGTATACACAAAGTGAATATGAATTTCTGCCAGGACACACCTCTAATTTGTGAAAACCGTTACAAAAAATCCACTCAAGTTTTCATCCTTGGGTTTAAGTCTATGAGAATAAGATCCATCAAGAATCTCAAAAGAATGTTCATGGCCCACACTGAAAGCAAGCCAGAAAAAAAACAGCACCACACATCACTAGCATTGTCTTCCTCCGTAAACTTGTTTTTTCATGTCTCCCGCCCAAGTACTAGCCGCAGAACTACCAAGAGGTGACCAGTGACCATACTGTTTATACATCTACTAAACAAAGGCATAATAAATGTCAGTTATAAAGTTCATTATGAAGAGAGTCTCAATACTTCATTTTTCAGATTGTATTTCATTACAAAAGGAAAAAATGGCAATAAACTAGACATTTCTATCAGGTATATTAATATCTATCTCACAGGCCATATGCTGCCAGCATTAAAATTCACAAGAACTGTAGCCTATCCCAAGGATCTTCTCTCTCGGAACTTCTCAGGATCAAGCTGCAGGATAGCTAACTCCTCTGGAGGAGAAAATTTTACTTGATCTCAGTATCCCCTGGCTCCTCATGACTGTTTTACACTGCTAAAAACATCAAGCGTCCAAAAGAGCAGTGATGGCTGAAATGAAGTTGTTATCAAAAGATGGTTCACTACTAACAATCAATTGTCCCCCAAGGAATACACAGGCAAAAATATCAAAGAATAACATCATCAACTGGTCTACTGGCAGAAAATCAGTCACCCTCTCGTGTGTGCTGTCCAGACCCTGGTTGGCAGCAGGCAGAAGTGCATGCATGCACTGTACAACACGTGTGCAGCAAGACTGTGCTTCCCAAAACTGTCATACTTACTGCACATGGACAGTCAGTCCAGTCATCTGACAGAAGGGGTACTCGACAGAGCTCTTTCATTTTTGAAAGACACTTTGAGAAAAATCAGCAGTTTTAACCAAAAGAGTAAAACGCTGAACAGAGGTCTCCTATTTTTAGTCAGATTCTGAAGTAATAATGTGATGTCTCATCTTGCTAGCTGTGGAATGAACCTTTTAAACATAATTAAGCAAAATGGCATTTGTTCATACTATTTAAGGAAAAGATCTAGATAGATCTGTGCAAATAAAACACATATCCATTTTTAAACAGACAACTGAAAACAAATCAAAACTGGACTGTGAACTGGTGCTGTGCATGCTTCAAACTTTCCTTTACCTCTTCTATGCCAGCTTTGGAAAAGTCGTATTTATTCCTTTCTTTTAAGAAAAAAATCCTTCAGAAAAGTAATGGGGTATTCTGTTAGGTGAATATTGACAACTGGATCAAAAGAAACTGGTAAAGAACTCAAAAAGGAAATGAGCAGCCTAGACAGAGAACATCCATACCCTCAGCTGTGAACCTCATTACCGCATTTGTGAGGAAGGATTCCTCAGCTCTGTAGCTGGTGATAATCTGCTTTGCCCATGATAAGATGATGGACGACACCACAGGAGAGAATCTGCTCTAAGTTTCAGTCTGACAAGGGCTAGGCAGCAGCTTCAGCTGAATCCCCAAAGGAATTAAAACCAGCAAAGATTATGGTGAAGGACCAGTTCAATGGAGTGTCTGAATTTAAACCTTGGTCTTCAAGCACTGTGCTCACCTTTTGGTAAAAATCAATCCTATTTTAATCTGAAGAATGTCCTTCTCTGCCATTTCTTTGCTGCTACTCTTCTTGTACAACCCTTGCATGATCCCTGAAGGGAAATTCCTACTGAGGCTAAAAGAAGTTTCACTTGGCACCAACAGAAAGTAAACCGGGGAGGTAAGACAAAGGGTGGTTAGGCTACAGCCCTACCCAAAGGGACAAGAGCAGCTACGGAAAGGGTGTGCTTTAAGGACAGGAAGATCTGCTGCTTTCTCAAGTTCTACTCAGTGATTTCCATCAGATTTCTTAACACAGTGTAGTGTAGCTCTTGCCAATTCAACGCGAGAAATTAATTAGTAGCAGAGGCTTCAAGCTGGTTAAATACACCCATACAAAAATCATACATATGAATAATGCACTTTGCAAGAAACATGCTGATAGTCAGTGGAAGCTTATAACTATGGTTTTGGTTTGATTCTTAAAATGTAAGCCTTAAACCTTTTTAGTTCAAAGATTGGAAGGATGGGTAGGAAGAGAGGCAAGGAAAAAAAGCAAAAAACAAGTGAGCAAGTAGGCGCACACCCAAAGATAATTTCTGGTTTGGACTGGTAAACTTCTCTGTCATGAAAAGAACCAGTGATATAATTCACTCTGTGAATGAAAAATGGTAATTAATCATGACATTACATACTTGCCCATTCATCTGATACAGTGATTTTAAGTAATTGTTAATATTATTTCCAACGAAAAATATCCTTACCTCAGTTGTTTTGCATAGTTTTGCTCAATTTCTATCCTTTCTTTTACAAATTTTGCATATTTCTCCAAGAAGTCAATGCCCCACTGTGTATGCTTGTCCAAATTATCAAACTGATCCTGTAAAAAAAAACAGAAAACAAAAATACTCAGGATTAGTTAAGAATCAAAGCAGCACCAGAAACAACATATAACTGATGAGTTTTGCTGCAGGGGAATGTTTGCACCTTGGGTAGAAGTTATAAATCAGTCATGTGTGTATATATACACACACACCAGCCATATACCAGAGCAATAAGCTGTATGCGCAGGCACATCTACCTCTTTCTCCAAAACCAGCTCTAAATACTTGCTTTTTCAGTTGTATGCAGTCTTTGATCACTTTCACAATGCAAATGTGTCTTTTTTATTTTCTCCTAAAAATCCTTTAATTCAAAAGTGGATCTTTTACAGCAAGATAATGGAGATCTAAAGATCAGCATCAAGTAAATAAGAGACTGTTCCACAGAAGAGATGTGTATGTCAGTTTTAAAACATAAGAGGTTGTCATTTCATTGGATACAAAAAGTTACTTCCACTTTTATGGTTACCCACTGAAAGAAAAATAATACAAATTATAGCTGCATGGCTAAGTTGGGTGTAGTCTGCATATGAAAAATATTTATTAATGCAAATCTATATACATAGCTCACAATCAGCTCTAGCAAGACACCAAAGAAAGCAAACCTGTCCTCAGACAGAAAGGTTAGGGGATTTTTAATAGATTAAATCATCGGCAGAATCAATCTTTCTGTATTCTGTACTGAGCAACAGGTGGAGGAGACACAAACTGGGACAAGTGGAAAATTCAAAAAACAAATAGAAATAGAGGGGTTCAGCATTAAGTAGGAATGAATAAAGGTACAAAATACAGACTGTCAAATATTTTTAGTCGAAGACATAGTTGTACTTTATGTTAAAAATCTGCCACAGTGGAAAAATCAAAGTTTTTCAGCTTAAGACAGCATTTATGGTAAATTTTTCTTAACAGTTACTTAGAAAGCAAAAAAGACAAGCAACTTCAATACCAAAATTTGTGTCCTGTATATGCTGAATGTAAATACACTTCACACACTATATAAAAAAAAAAAAGGGGGGGGGGGGAGGAGAGGAAAAATAAAATAAATAAGCTAAAGAAAGCATTTAAAGACAAAGTTCATTAAACATGCACAATAAACCTGTAAGGCATGGTTATCAGAAGCTGTGTCTTGCAGATTCAGTACCTTGCCTGAACTTAATGAATTCTGTCAACCTTTAGTGTTAGCAATTTAATTTAAATTTCAATATACACTAGGATGATCTGAAGTTAAATCAAAATATGCCATAAAATGCTGCAGGGCTGAGGACTCAAGAAACATGTGTTCATCAAGAGATACCAAGACAATACAACTATATACGATCAGTAAGAACAATAAAAAAGAACATAACAGGACTGAGGTTGCTCTGAGGTCTTGCCTTGCGGCTCTCAGTATCACAGACTATGGACTAACAACTGTGGCTGTCAGCGCTTCAAACACTTCGGTCCAATGGCATGCAAGGACTGCCCATCCCAAAGCACTCATCCTGTCCCACTATCAGCCACGGGCTCCTGCCTCTGCATTACTCTCTCCACCGAAACCACAATCACTGTCCCTGCTCTACTTCAGCAGAGAAGGATATAACAGCCAAGAGACAGAAAAGGGAGTAAAGACAAGGTTTTAATATATCTGGGAAACCATGGCCTGTATCTAACATTGTTCTGATGAACCCTCTTTTCATGGACTAGACATTTCCACACTGTATTTCTTTTATCAAATAAGCATTCCTGCTGTCGCTGAGAAAATTGTGTATGCATTGTCGTGCGTGGGAAGAGGGGATGCTTAGTTACCATGCTGCAGTGTCAAACCACTGCTACACAGATGCACAAAAATACCTATCAATCTCAAGCCTTTCTTTTTTATATTCCTCTCATTTTTGTAATCATTCTGATAACATTAACCCAGCATCCAAAAGAAGTTTCCAAAAGGTGCTTTTGGCATGGAGCCAACAGCCAACACCACTGAGAAGAACTGACTTCTTTCAGTTCACAGCAGAACAAAGCCTTTGCTGTCCTACTTAGGCTCTTTAGCCCACAAAGCTCTCATTTGCTGCTAAGGTTTCATTAGCATTACCGAACACCACGTTACTTATGTTTCCAAACATGTAACCAGAGAGGATGGCTTCCCAAACATTTTGTTCAAACAAAAAAAGACTATACTGGTCAAAATTAATTATTTGCTACTAACATGGAACTGGTATGGCAAAAAGGGAGTACATTTGACATGCTATTAACTCATCACACTTTACTGCATTTCATCACTGACCAAGTGCCAGGAACTCTTCCTTCATATTTCTTCCTCATCTGAGTCTACAAACAATATGCTCTGTGCATACGGTGTAGGATTATCTCACAGCTTCTCAAGGAAAGAACGAATTTGTTCCCTCCCTGTTATCAGGAACATGCACAGAATATACACTGAACAACCTGAGTGAGGTAAATCCCACCTAAGAAAAAAACTAAAACCCATTAGCTATCCTCACCACACTACAGACCTTTACATTAATGCAGCTCCTTCACCATTACTGACATCTGTGACACTACTTATGGATGTATTCATGATCTCCTAGATAAGGAAGGGAAATCCGAATTTAGTGGACCATTAGTGCACACTTACCATAATAATAATAATAATAATAATAATAATAATGTAGCCGTCCATTCCCACTCTTTTGAAGAGTGAGACAGCTTTGCAATGTCAGTTTGTTCACCGCTGGTTTTCAATCAGCAGTTATATTATGCAACATAGAATAAAGTATACAGTACGAAGGATAAAAATAATACTTTCAAAAACTATCAAAGTTTTTTTTTTTTTTAAACTGAAATGGCGAAAGTTGGATGCCAAAAGAAAAAAATTATATATCTATACACACAGATGATTTGTAAATTCTTATTAAAGACAAAAGCACTGTAATAAACTCTCATATAAACATTGATTCCTTGGATTATATTGGACATACTGATGATGTCTCTTAAGTTCTCTATACATGATGTATGTACCGCAGAACAGAGCTCTCAATTAAAGGATATTAAGCAAACACACCAAGCTTCAAAATTTTTCAAATTCTCTATAAACAATAAACCAGTGAATTAAAGTCCACAGTCACAACTATCACCTTACACTGCTGAATAATGGCACTGAAATAAATGAGCAAAAGATAAAGGCAACATCAGTGAATAAGCAGAAAGGAACAGCCTTTTCAGAAAAGCTTTTAGAGGTAAATCACGAATCTACTTGTGCTCCTTTCTACTTCTCTGCAGAAGCATCCATGTTTGGATGCTCTGGGCCTCAACTGAGACAAAAGTTTCCTTTTCATCCAGAAGCACAAGCAGAAAATCTTTGACACTGCTACAAAGGCAAGCAAATTAATGCACTGAGATACAAGCCAAGTGATATTCTGAATGGAAGAAAAAAACAAAACAAAAACAACCACCAAAAAAAAAAAAAAATTAAAATCAGGCAATACTGTACAGAGGAGACAATGGACCAAATAATTGCTATAAAATTTAAACCTAAAATTTCAGAATAAGTACATCAGTGTGTTAATTTAGCTAGCTCCTTTATAAGAAACATGAAAATTCTATTAACTAGAGATCAGCAAGAGGCAATTAGAAGAAAACAAGAGCACATCCTACAGTATCTGGCCATCTACTACCTTGATAGCCAAGTATGTCCTCAACAGTATTTCAAGCCAAATATATATTACTGTTTGTCTAGTAACTCCCTGTATCACTTTAAAGCTGAGCAGGCATTTTTTTTTTTAAAAAACGTTATTAAAACTGCCGCTGACTATCACTAAACTGATGAATGTCAGCTAATGGATGGTGGCCCCAAGTATAAACTGCCCACTCAAAAGCTGGAATGTAGTCAAAAGCCTCTACATTATAAACAAACAAATCTGACACTTCACAGAAAGTCTGTAGTAGGCCAATACAGACTATTCCAAAACAAATGTTACCTCCCTAAATTCCACTTCCAGATTATGTACTGGAACCACAGAACAGTGTTACAAATACTTCAGGTATGCAGTTCTAAACGTACCAGGTTTTTGCAGATACCAGGAAGCTTTACAATAACAGCAGCTGAAGCATAAGAGCAAGAAGCCAAGCTGAATCAAATCAGCACCAAAGACAAAACAGCCTCTCCTGGCTGAAACTCGTGATTTGCTCTCCCCCTTACAGAGACCTGTTTTATCCCCCCAAACAAGCCTCAAGAACCAACAGAAAGAAAAATATGAAGGATCTCTTCAGAGGGATGAGCACAGAGGGAATGCTACAGCATAAATGCCAAACAATCAGTCTTCCTAAAGCTATCAGTAGCTATCCCAGGCCTTGTTTTATGTGCGAATTTCAAATAAAAGGCATCAAACCAGACGGAGATTTTTAAAGGGTTAAGGTTCCCAGCTTTCATCACCTTTGGAAAGTATTTCTACTTACATTAAAAGCTAGGACTGTGGTATCAAACGCTGTAAAAAAAAAAAAATCTGTTTTACTAAATGATTCCTTTACAATAAACTCTAGCTTACTGCATCATCAAATTACTGACTAGTCTCCATTTCACTGGCCTTCATTTTGATGATCTCCAGACAAGACAGTTGAAAGCCTCGAGAATCGTATTAAACACAGAACTACATCAACTTACAAGTTTAAGCAATCTATCTCAATTACTGTAATTAAAGTAATCTAAAATAGCTTAAAATACATTATTTAATAAAACATTTTATTTGAAATCATGGCACTCTGCAATAATTATGCTACCATCATTATATTCTCTTCAGACTCAACTGTACATCATTATTTCCATACTTTTATCTGAGCACAGTTTAATTTGCAGTTACCCAAGTGACCTTATTTGCAGTTCTGAAGCACTGGCACAAGATTAGGCTTTTTCTCAATTCTTTGTTTTCCAGGCTGCATAGCTCTGCCAGTCTAAACTTCTGATTCAGTGAGTGGGAGATTAAAAGCTAAATCCCGTATTTGGTCTCTAAATTCTTAACACTCAAAAAGTCTGATAACAAGGAACTATATACTATACCCTAACATGATTCCACAAAGAAAGTGTTCGGAGCACGGAAAAGCAGGAATCTGGTCTTTTTCGGGGCAAAATGAAAAAACATTTGGTATCAAAAAAAGTCTCAAGTGTATTTGTGGATAGAAATGTTGTAACTTATTAGCACTTTAGGAAAAGCAACAAATTACTTAACCAGACAACTGCAAGTCCACAGTAATCCAAGTGAGAAAACGTGACTAAGTATATACCTCAGCATTGATCACAGCAGTTCTTGTTCACTCGCTTAAAGCCCATTAGGGTTTTTCAAATGAACCTGAATTATGGATAAGTGTAAAAGAAAGGTTAAATTCTGCATAATGTCCCTCTTTCCTGCATCAGCAGTCCTGAAGAAGAAAAAAGGCCCAACTTTATTCAAGAAGTTGAATATTTTAAGTCATAAAACATTATGAAGTGACTACTTCACATGCTAATATTTTATCAACCTCTTCTCCTGAAATATCTGGTGTTTCTATGAAACATTACGCAGTTAGTTTTTTGTTTTGTTTTGGGTTTTTTTACAATAAAGATCAAGGCCTTGAATGAAGTTCAAATGGTTCAGCATTTTACATGAACAATATTACATCAAGTAAATTCATTTATTAAAAAAAAAAACCTTGCCGTGTTTGTTCAAAAAAACCGTGATGTGCTACATTAAATATTACAGAAACTATAATTGGACATAAATATATTTATGAGAAGTTATCAGCATACTGTAGTATACCTTCCCCTACTTGTATTCAGGACAAATTAGATCATAATATTCAATTTTGAGTATGTTACACTCATCTATTTCTCACAATACGTTTCAGTTTTCCCAACCTTTGAAACCTCTTCAGTGCTCAATCAGTTTTGTTTTCTACTTTTGTGTCTATGTGCTCCTGCTTCCTTTTCTATCCTAGGACAATAGTTCTTCTATCTTACACTCTGAACTGATTACCACTTTTCTCTCTTCCTGACTGCCTGTTTTTATAATTATCAATTTGGTCTTCTGGTCTGTTTTTTTCCCTGCAAGTGCAATGTGCTTCTTACTGACAAGCAGACGAGAACTGCACCCAGCTAAACAGTAGCTTGATTTTTTTTGAAACATGCTGTTCATTTCACATCTGAAAACTAACAAAAAGCTGTTTCTATATCAAGAGCAAAACAGAAGGTGTCTTGCTGTTCTGCTTTCTATGACTTCTGGATTGTAGCTTCCAGACTAATCTGCAAATTATACTTCATTCCTCTCTGAAAACAAACTGTGTATTACAGTTAAGAGTGGGAAAAATGTGTCTGTGAGCAACATTAAAGGCTAAGAATTTTATACACTAGGAGATTAGTATCAATGAGAAGGTTCAGAACAGCAACATCAAAAGCCACAGTGGAAATAAAGCAGAAGCACTGGGAGATTAAGATGAAAACAAAAAAAATTAGAGGTGCATGTATGTAAACTAAACAGTGCTTCACATTCTAATTTTGTATTAAAACAACAGTTCAGTTTAGACTACACAGGCAGGATAGTATAAAGAAAATCTACTAGTCTTTTGGAGAAATGAAAAGGTAAAGGAATTCCTAAAAAGAACTTACGAAAACAACTGTAGGCTGACCTTCAGGACATGAAGCTATTTTGCTTGCAAAAATTAAGACAATGGTGTTAACAGTAAACTGTACATCACAGATTGAAAATATTTATGTGAGAAACTCTGATAGAAAACGTGAAGAGCTTAATATGTAAAAGAAAAAACCAACAAAAACAAAACCCCAGAAATGAAAAAAAAAATACTTTTAGCTGGATGAAAACTACTTTTGCTAATTATTTATACTTTGTATAAAGAATGAATTCACATCATAAATACAGTACGAAAAATCCACTTGCTTGTTAAAATTTTGTATGCTTTCTTTAAAAGCAATACCGCTGTCAACTTTGATTTTAAAAAGTCAATTTTTGTAATTAGAGAAATGTTTTTGTGATAAAGTGAGCAGACAACTAAAAAGTAATACTGAACTGCTGGAGATCTAGCCGCTCTCTAAGATAGCGTATACAGCAAGCCAGGTTTCTGAAGTGAAGCCAAAAACGGAGAGTCACAATTGAGAAAAAGAAATACACCGTCTATGCTTTTCTCTTTAGAGATCTCCTCAGAGCAGCAGCAAAGGAACTGCTTTGGAAACTTTTGATGGCAAGTCAGGTCTGGCAGGAGGGCATGTCTTGTTTGGCAGCTCACAATTTCACAGGTGTGACAGACATTATTTTCCAGGAAAGGGCAGGAATCTGCCACAGACAGAACAGGAGTAGAAACAGGAGCAGAATGAAGTTTGCCTCCAGTGATCAGCAGATCAGGAGAAAGACATCAGAGACTGGCATTACAGATTACAGCCGTGCCCTCCATCTCACCCAGGCCAATGAAAGTATCGGTTGGAATAAAAATTATATTTTAATAGTGCTAGTTTTCTACCAGCAGAGCAAATTGATTCAAATAGTTCACAGCTGGGACACTGAACGTCAATGTTCAGACAAGAGGAAAAGAATGCGCTGCCAGAGAGGGCACCTCAACAAGCACTCCTATTTGTCCAGAATTCTTCAGTTCATGGATGGGCACATTCATATGAACTGAAAGAGTGTATTTACTTCACTGTATCAGGATGCAAATTTAAGAAAAATTCAATTCTTCACAAGCTGACCTCTGTGTCTGCTGCCTGTTTCTCTCCTCCCGGGCCAGGCCCACCGCCTGCACTCCACCTGGAGGGCAGTTCCACAAAAGGCTCCTCATGCTCCTTGGGAAGTTCTACCAACACAGCGCACGTTAGCCAGAACATGGCTACAGGCACCCTTCCTCTCTGCTACCCATCACGGTCTCTTCAAGCTGTGTTTAATTTACCCTATCAGACTTAATGTAACATCTTTCCCTACAGGTTAGCGAGGAGGTAACATACTCTGTCCGGAGCAAACAGAGTGGACTTCCTTACTGCCACTTGGGAAAAATACAAACACATACACACACATGTAAAGCAAGTATCTCTAACCCTACACCCCTGCTTGTACAACACAAGCATACATAAAAAGTATAACAGGAGATCCTGCTTTGAAAACTGGATCAGAATCCACTTACTCAGCTTTTAAATAGCCCCTTAACTTCATTTAACTTTTCATTGCAGAAATTTGTTTTAAAAAAAAAAAAACAAACCAAACCAGATTTTTTTCACATATGGTCTTTACAGATATCTTTAAAATACTTGTGTCCTACATGCATTTGAACCAAAGCTTAATTCTGAGACAGTACTTCACACATGTCAGACTTTTCAAACAGCTACCCAAGACAATAGCAGATTACAAATCATACAAATACATTTTCAAGCATTACTGGATTAAAACAGATGCCACTTTGGGACAGCAGTACATTTGCCTTTTATATACAAAAGACATCATTATGTTCATTCCCCTAAACACCAAGGAATCTTATTTTCCCCATAGCCAAGTCAGAAAGCAGCCATTTCCTGAGTCTTCTGGGAGTGGCTGAATGCAATAAACAGACAGAACCGTAAGTAGATTTTAGTCCTAGTTACGTCACTTGCAAAAGGAGACAGAAAGACTTTAACCATTAATGAAGTGTGGTATGATCCACCAGCAAACAAAGAAACTACTACTGTTTGTCCAATGCTTAGAGATGCTGTTGCTGCTCATTGCAAGAAATACCTGGAGAAAATCCCAGCTCTACAGCAACACTGGAATAGCACAGAATATAAAGCAGTGAGGCTATACATCAATGAAGCAGCAGAATATTGAATTCACTGTGCAGCCAATAGCCATGTAAGGCCTCACACGAAGCAGAACACCCAGCACATTTACTGCATGACTAACGTTAGCCTGTAGAAAATCTGCAGGAACAAAGTATCTGGCTTGGAAAACAATGCTGCAAGCTTTTTCTTTTTGAAAAATTGTGTACAGAATCACTTTGTTCTTCAGTTAGGAAGATTATTACACAGTTTGATACTCAATGTACAAGGTGAATATTTTAGTGTATGACTAAATAATCCATTAGTGAAACTTTTAAATGCCTCTCTACATTATAGATATTTCCACAATAGTATTAAAAATGCATCCATAGGAGACTGAATGAGCAAGCAGCCCTGACACTCTCCAGTTCTCCCATGTATGACAATCTATTTTTGAACTCTAAAGGATGTGCTTTCTAAAAACTTGTAGAAAGGGGAAAGAGGTCTTGCCTACTGCCAGCTTCAAAGAAGGGTTAAGTTCCTGCTCTGGCCAGCCTGGCATAGCATCTAACAACAAAGTATGCACTGGTTTTTCCTCTTCATACACTACAGGAATAAACTCTGAACAGTGTGCTCAAGAAAAGAAGGGAGTAGTATCAATGTTATGAAGCAAAATGGTTCCCTGAGACTAGGAGTTATTCCGCTGGAGGTAGAAAGACAAGGGAAGAGCGGAAACAAAAGGGAAAACCGAACGTTTTGCAAACAGAATGCTATTACAGAACACCTAGATGCCCTGCATCACAAATCCAAAAGCAAACAAGTTCCACCAGCTTTGCTGCTCCTTCTCCTGCAATGAGCCTGCACTCGCTGCTTTGCAGGTCCCAGGCATTGTTTATCACATTTTCTCTCCATCCCTTTCACGCAAACCCCGTACAAGCTGTGTTACGGTACACCCAGTAACACGGACATGAGGCCCAGCTTACGCTGCACTGTTTAGTAAGTTCTATAGAATTGAAATGTGACTATTAGTTTGTATATAACTTAAAAGTCTACACCATAGATTATACTATAGTTCAAAACTGTAACACAGTCACAGCTCTGAACTCAGCAAAAAGCCAAGATGACTGTGATAGCAAGCGATACAAATTTAAAACAAGGAAGTAGGTTTTTGCCAGCTGGAAGAAGCGAAAAAGAAGGGAGAGTATCAACTTCCCTGTCACCCAAATATCACTTCCTTGTATTTATCTGTTCAGCAATTAAGTAGACTATTCTGAGGATGTAATTTTTAACTGACTTAAAAATCACAAAGTGTTCAACAAGTAGTTCACAAATTCCACGTGAATGAGTCAATTTGGTGTGTTTCGCATTTAAGATGCATATTTAAGCCTTCTCTCAGTGGAATAAGTAGAAAGAAAAAAAAAAACCAACTCTTTGATATGGGTTAATCATTCTGAAAATTAGGACAAACATAGCACAAAAATATCTATACAGAATCCAAGCACTGAGAGCCAGCAGCAAAACTTCACTGTTCTGACACACAGAGCGCAAGGTACATCCTTTATAACTTTACTCGTACGTGTTTAATGAAGGTGCTCATTTTTTAGACTATTAAACTCACATCAACAAG
Organism: Todiramphus chloris collaris; assembly: GCA_025345505.1. Lineage (NCBI taxonomy): Eukaryota > Metazoa > Chordata > Aves > Coraciiformes > Alcedinidae > Todiramphus > Todiramphus chloris. The sequence continues at coordinate 15,549,078 of JANVCC010000034.1, forward strand.
ATCTTTAAAATATATTTAATAGCATTATGTTTCAACAGTAATTGGAGTAAATGATGAACTCAAAACTTACAGCATAGGAATAAAACAAATACAGAATCACAGAATCACAGAATCATTCGGGTTGAAAGTGACATCCAAGATCATCAAGTCCAACCATAAACCCAGCACTGCCAGATCACCACTAAACCATGTCCCTCAGCACCGCATCTAAATGTCTTTGGAATACCTCCAGGAACAGGGACTCCACCATCTCCCTGGGCAGCCTGTTCCAGGGCTTTTGGTGAAGAAATTTTTTATAATATGCAACCTAAAACCCCCCCAGTGCAACTTGCAGTCATTTCCTCTTGCCCTGTCACTTGTTACTTGGGAGAACAGACCAACCCCCACCTTGCTACAACCTCCTTCCAGGTAACTGTAGAGAGCAATAAAGTCTATCTGAGCCTCCTTTTCTTGAGGCTGTGAACAACCCCAGCTCCCTCAGATGCTCCTTATAAGACCTGTTCTCGAGACTCTTCACAAGCTTCGTTGGCCGTCCCTGGACACACATCAGTAACTCAATGTCCTTCCTGTAGTGAGGGGCCCAAAACCGAATGCACCATTCAAGGTGCAGCTTCACCAGTGCCTAGTACAGAGGTACAATCACTTCCCTGTCCCTGCTGCCCACCGTGTTTCTGATAGAAGCTGGGATGCCATTGGCCTTCTTGGCCACCTGGGCACACTGCTGGCTCATATTCAGCCAGCTGTCAACCAACACCCCCAGGTCCTTTCCACATTCAATAGAAGATGGAGATTCTTCTTTGTCCTCCTTTTGCTGCTCATGTATTTTAGAAACATTTTTAATTGTCTTTTATGGCAGTCATGAGATTTAAGTTCTAGTTGGGCCTTTCTAATTTTCTCCCTGCACAGCCTCAAGGAATCTTTGTAGTCTTCCTGAGTGGCCTGTCCCTTCTTCCACAGGCCACAGACTTTCCTTTTCTTCCTGAGTTCCAGCCAAAGTTCTCTGTTCAGCCAAGCCGGTCTCCATCCCTGCTGGTTTGTCTTACGGCACACTGGGACAGCCTGCTCCTGTGCCTTAAACATTTCCCTCTTGAGGAATGTCCAGCCTTCCTGGACTCCTCTGCCCTTCAGGACTGCCTCCCAAGGGACTCAGAGGCATTCTGATCAGCTCTTGAATTTTATTGAACTGAATCACTAGCCTTTCGTTGTTTAGGAAAGGCTACAAATATTAACAGAATTAATCACCACAGATTCTGTTCCGAGCACACCCACTTTCCATTAAACGGAAGCAGACACTTTTCAATACTTCAGAAGATCAGAGATCACTGGGGACTAGTTAGGGAAACAGTTCTGGAACTGGAAGGCTTGCCTGTTAACCGATTCACTGTATGTTGGTTGGTTTTGTCAACTCAAACTAGGGATTTTTCTGTAAAAAGTACTGCTCTAAGGTGAACTTCCCTTTTCAGTATCACCTGGGAATAGTGTTCATCCCCCCCATTACAATTATCTTGCAAACAGTAAATACTCTTCAAACTTGATCATAAAACCAGATCCATATAGTTAACAAGACATTAACAAGACAGTAAATTATAGCCTTCCTATCGTCTTTGGTACATTAGTTCAGATAATGATAACACTGGGAAAATCTAATAAGCAAAAAAAACCAATCCCAGCAACAAACAATCACACACCCAAAAAAACCACAACAGCAACAAAATTGACCCCAAACCCTAGATAATCATCCTCTATTCACAGTGGAATCTACTGCACTCATTGGTCTTAAAGCAAAATTCATAGTAACAACATAACTGAATAAAGAAGTTAAACTAAAACCAGATGTTACGACTGGCATCATTAAAACAATGGAATTTTTCAAGGTTTTGTGATTTAGATAACATTAAAATGTAACACAATTCTGCTGTTAATCAATTTATCTCGGAGTTTTTTAAGACATGAGCCTAGAAATATACTGTAAAACCCTCTTACATTTCAACACAGAATTCAGAATCATAACCTGTATTGTGAGACTAACATTAAAACTGTTCATAAAACTTCTTTTCTAGTAGAAATGTACTTTCTTTGCAAGATCAAGTAATACAAACACATACAGTTCCCCTTTCCAGTTAACAAGGTATTTTTCCTTCCCAAATACCTTAACTCACAAGGGAAACAACCAGAGTGATGTAATTTAACCATAAGCATATGCACTTCCATTAGAAAAGTTGTATTTTTAAAATGGTAAAACCCCCTATTACAGCATATTTGGATAGTAAAGTAGCATATAGAAAAGCTGAGCACAAACCTCGGTGTATTGAAAAAAGCCCCGCATTTTTAAACTGTCATGTCTGATTCTCAATCTTTCGAAAACATATACAAAGTCCAAACTCAAACCAGCTCAGTTTCGTACTGTTTCTGTAGTCCAGCAGAGCAATTACATTAGTACTGAAAAGAAAATGGGTTCCCTAAATATATACCACACCACTGTAAGAGTCCAATACTGAAAGTGAGCAAATCTATAGCATAATCAGTGCAAGTATTTCCAAGCAAGGCAAACAATACTCACATTCAGGACTGAAGTAAACATGGAACAGGGTCACATCCAGCAATACTGACGCCAGACCACATCTATTTCTTTTCAAAGAGTCAGCTTCTTTTTGAGGGACAATCAAACAGCCAATATGAAAACTAAAAGGTACTTCGGCAAGAGCCTACCTTCTGCTGTTACTTCATTCCTGACTAAACTAATAAAAACACAAGGGTATTCACACTGCAGTACAGTGGAAATCAGAAAGGTGGAGATAAACAAGCCTCAAATCTAGGTACTTTCTCCATGACTGAAACAGAAGCACCTTGGCCACTTTTTCCCTCTCATAATTTCTCAGGATCATTTTTTTAATCATCTTCTAATTTTTTCATCTCCTGTCCACTTCCCTTTTAATTCCTTCTTTTAAGCCTCTTTTGCACAGTCTACCCAACTGACATAACTTCCACTCTTTGCTCAATAGGCGCATCCTGAGAACATTCTCTCTGCCCTAATCAAGAAATACTCTGAGAAACCATTTAACAGCAATATTTTAAGCAGTATGTTAATTCTGTACTCCATGCAAAGCAGCTTGTTCCATCAGAAAAACTGATAATTTAGTAAATAATTGGTAGGTTTCCTTCCTCATTACTTTTCAGTATTGCCAAATCAGAAACACTAAAGAGCAAGACGTAAAATAATGCTGAACAATATACTAGAAATGTAGTTAAAAATGTAATTCCAGATCAGCACAGTAGCTCACTCTACAAATCTACTTCCCTTTCAAAATCCAGTTCTAACTGTGTGTAGTAACACAGAGACCTGCGAGTAGAAGAAAGTGTCTGTCTTTTATTTGCCTAAAGATGTGGAACTTCACCTGTATTTTATGTCATTGCCACATTGTATTCTATATGTTCTATATGGAAAGCCCAATTACTTGTCATTTGGAACAGGCTGTCCAGAGAGGTTGCGGAGCCTCTTTCTCTGGAGACTTTCAAAACTTGTCTGGACACATTCCTGGGCAACCTGCTCTAGGTGACCCTAAAAATGTGCATCACTCATTTCTCAATGTGAAATTAATTACTGAAATTACATTATGAAAAGCTATGCTGTCTTCCTAACAGAGTAACTGGTACCAGTCCTAAAAGTATCACAGGCAACATCCAAACAACTGTCAGATTGATTTGGAGATAGAGGAGCATGATCCTCTTCCCACAAATGAACAGAATTCCACAGAAAATTAAGCCTCTTTTCCAACGACCTAGTAAGAAAAACAGTCACAAAAGCCACAAGCTCCAGGTTTGACTTTACAGTATGATTATGTCTGCATTATAACAATTTGATATGCCAAGTACAAAGTACTACAAGCAGTCTATCAAGATCATAAGAAACATTTACATGTAAGGTCTTTGCTGGCAATTCACTGTTCTTAGTTTCCCAGAATCCGGTACAAACAAACTAGTATCAGTACCCCCACCTAAGGTCTGTATAAAGGTAGAACAACAGCTGTCCTTTCAGAATTACAACTCAAGGCTGAAGAAAGCACGAATGCTGGTCACTCAGTGCTATCACCTTCAGTTGGTAACACAGATTCTCAGAAATTGCAAGGCATTTTATAATAATGATGTCAAGATGTATTCATTACACAGCCCAGAATTAGAGCCTTCCAGTATAAGCCAGACAGAACACAGAAAAATGTTTTATCTGAGAATCACTAAGCATAAATACCACTGGAATCTCACTTGTAAGACTTTGTTTTAAAAATCTATGAAAATTACTTCACCTATTGAAAATTCTGTGAAACTGAAGAGCATCCCCTCTGAATCTAAGTAACTGAAAGTCACTGGGTGTACTAAGCCATCCACGCAGGAAGAGCAGCTGCACAGCCTGTCACTGGTTCTGTCTGCACTTACTCAGGTTTTTACACACAAAGCCAATTCCTAGTTTCAGAAGACTCCAATTCCAATCCACCAAATGGATGCTTCTTCCAGTAAAAACTTCTTAAGTACACACAAGGACTCCTACTTCACTGTTTCCCCTTTCAGAAAAGCAGAAGATAAAGCTGAAATGCCAGGAATCACACCTGTACCTCCCAAGTGCTAGCCTAGCGCCAGAGGAACTGCAATACCGTTTCTGGAGAGAATCACTGGACTCCCCAGAACCAAAACCAAACTAAAACTGTTTCTTAAAAAGACATTTTAGAAAGAAGTTGGCCTTGTTATTAAAGAGAGATCAGTCAGGGATAAAATACTATTACCAGAACCTCAAACTCAGGGAGATAGGTTAAAAAATCTAGGTTATATGAATGCAATACTCCAGCAGGAGTAAGAACACAACAAGGAACACGAAAGGCCTCACAGCTTTTACAGATCAGAGCAGTGACCAGGCTAAACCAAAACAAATAACCACAACTCCTATTCCCTTAGTCTCAACCTAAAGACTTAATTAGATCACCACACCTCTTGCTACAGGAGCAAATATTTGATATCACACCAAAGAGACAGAATACTTGAAAAAATTGCTTAGTTTGCCTCACATGGTGACATTTCTATTTTAGTTTTATGGAACTGTACAGTTTACATTCCCCTCACATTATTTAGAAAGCAGAAAAATCCCAGGCATTTGGATTTTCCTTATGATCTACTATTTATTTTCAATAAGCTAATTTTTCCTCCTTCAAACATGCCATCTTCTTAGAGATGAGACCCAACCAGATATTCCAGCCGGGTTTTTTCCCATTTTATAACATGCTGAAGAACCTTCCAACACAAGTTCTTCCTTTTCTTCCTCTCCTCCAAATAAATTAACACCTTCTTGACCATATTGCACAGATCTCAAATGTTCTCATCTAATGTTCAGCAAATTTCCCAGATAATAAAAACCATAGTTAAGATTTTTTAAATTAATTAGATTAAGTCTAAATCATTTGAGAGTAAAATTTTCACCATTCATAAATCCAAGTACTAACCTCTATCCTTGTCCTACTAAATCCCAGTTTACAGAAAAGCTCATAAGCCTGAAAAGAGATCCCATTAAATACTTAAAGGAAATAACAAAACATCGGTAATTTTTGCTGATTTAAATAATGTAGCACAGCAATGACAACTAGAGGTAGACCAGGAAGCTCAGATGCAAAGTGGTATCTTGGGATATACTGCACATTTTACCACAGAAACACACTGGAAGGGTCAGGCAGGGTGCAGAATAGAAAACTGTCCTGTAAGATTATGTTGGAGAATGCATTAGTGCTGCAGTAGCACTAGAGTATCTGCAGAGTTAACCAGCTTTGCCTTCTCTCTTAAAAAAAAAAATCCGCTTTGAAAAGTTCCTGGTAGACAATATTCACGCTCAAGCACGTTAATGAGTTTCACTGATTCTGCGAAACATTTGCTCATAAAATGAATAAATATAGACAGAATTAAATATATAGACAAGTATCTGCACTATTAAGGTAAAAATAAAAGTACATTTATGAGGGATGAGACGACCTCTACTTGACTCTTCAGAGCAAAATTCTTTTATCAGTCCTCATTAATGGACCTTCTGATCATGAATTTGAACTTATTTTCAGAGAAAAGCTAAAATATGTTTCATTAAAATGCAGATAACGTGCATCATCTTTATTGCTTTGCACCTTTTACAGACTAGGGTCTTAAACTTTTCTTTCACCTAAGTATTTCACTTCTTTCCTGAATCTCAAATCTATGTTCTATCCTAAGACTTGTTAACATTTTCTAACTTTTTTTTTTTTTTAAATCAGGCTCTTTACAGCCATTTCAGGAGCTGCAATCTTTATTCATTCTCTATCCATCTCATTTTTCAATTACAGCAACATCTGGTATTGAGAGATTATCATTTCACCCACTCTCAAATGTTCTCTCTTCTTGTCTCTTTGCATCTTTCTCTACTGCATCAAGCGTTAGCTTCTTAACCTCACTTTCAAGGGCACTGCTGGCTGATTCTAACTCTATTACCTCATTATACCAAAGGATTACTGTTTGCTTTTCATTCGACTCCAGCACTCCCTTGTACATTTCAACAAGTATTTCCTGCATTCACTTAGATTGTTTATGTGCTAATCTAATCCCTTGCAAACAAAGGTCCACCCCATTGCGACCCTTTGCTTCCAAGGCTTACCAAAAGAAAGAGTTAAAATGCTGCAGTTGAGATCACTGCCCATCGTGCTATACAATATAGGGATTTGCACAACTCTGTCATTTGGCATGATCAGGAAATGACCCATCTTCTGCTGGAAGTTAAAGTGAACTGAATTGAGGATGGGTTTTACACTTTGTGTAGAACACAGCACTACACAAGCATGCTGCGTGACTAACTGTTCTAGGCACTAAATAAACACTAACATAAAATATACTCCAACTACTGATTACAGATGCGAAATCCCCTAAATACGCCTCTAATTGTCACTTGACTTCATATGAATAGGGGGAAAAAAATGCAGGACAATTAGATGTCACTAAAACAGGAACAATGTATCCACTCATTAGAGAGAAGAAAAAACCCCAAAAAAATCCGCTGAGCATTAGCGAGATTACAGTTTCCTCTACCAGAGCATTCCTCTGCTGCAGAAAAAGCCACTGCGTTATAGCACAGGTAGTGTCTTGGGCTGACACATATCAATTGTTTTCCTACCTGTAGCCACAAGACAATTCTATACCACCTAGAGCAAATGCTTATTTGAAAACATTATTAGAAAAGTAAAACATTATTTATGGTCTTTGAAAGAAATAAAGCATCTGGGAGAAAACCAGAGTGTACAAGGAACAAACCCACATCCAAAACAACGCACCTCAATTACTCTGCCAACCAGAATTTACAAAGTGAGGTTTTCACATCCACTTGAATTGGGCACCCATCATAAGAAAGAATCCAGCAATCAAATGCTGCCTTTCCAAAGAATTTATAAAGCAGATAAAGATCCAAGAGGCACACCCATCTTCATCACCTACACTCACATCTGGTTCCCCCAAGTATGCCAGAAGTAAAACCGCCTCCCAACTCCCCAGTGCAACTGCTTGTCATATTTCCGAAGTTCTTCAGTACTTAAGTAACACTCCAAACTAAAATCAAGTGGATGTCATTTCATTGCACAATGCTGAAAAAATATCATTTACTTAATATGGAACTACTTAAAAAAAAAAAAAGCATGTTGCACTAATTCGTGTGTACCAGCCAATGAGAAGTGATCTGCACGACACCTGCCTCCTGAACTTATGCTAAGCATAAGTATTACATAAATAGATACCAAGATAATACAGTTAACTTTGTTAGTACATAGCAGATTTTACCCATTCAAGTGAAGAGTTTTAAACGGTTACTTCAAATAGCCTGATCAAAGAGAATCAGGACAAGTTATTAGAATTTGGTGCTTTTTGCATTTTGCTTCTAACATTTTAAAGTCGCTCTAATGCTTTGCACTTACACATTAAGGAGCATCAAAGTAATCTACAAATGCAGAAATTGTTACAATATTATTTGATATACAAACAAACAAAAAACACACACACAGAAAACCACCCAACAACAAGCCCACAACAACAAACCAAAACAAAACAAAACCAAAACACAACTTTATGCTAATTTTACAACCCAACTAACTGAGACAAAAACAAGCTTACTTGACCAGGACCACACAAGAATTCCTCAGTACAGCCCAAGAGAAATTCAGGTCTTGAAATAATAACTTTTTAGCTCACTGTAAGACTGCACTTCTCCTTTGAAAAATGTAAAAAATAATGAAACTATGTATAAACCACAATTCCAGAAAGCAGTTTTAGCAGTCTAATGCCTTTATTATTGTAAATGACAAAGCAGCAGCAGAGTTCTGACTACAGGGCGGGGGGGGGGGGGGAATCAAGGAAAAGGTATTTATGAAACTCAATGTAACTATTTCAAATTTCAGTATGATTGAAGTTAACAGAAAAATAAATACACCTGAAATTAAGCCTGTCCTTATTCTTGTCACTTAGCAGGAAATAAAATACTGCTGCCACTCTCCTCTTAGAATAAAACTTGTAGTTAAGAAAAAACAGCAACTCAGACTAATAAATTTATTGCAGATAAATCCACAAACAAAGTCAGTGTAGAGGGTCTGCATTTAAATGAAAATCAGAAGGTTTTCATTAGTGTAATACCTTTTTTCCCCCCCCCCCCCTCCTCCTCCCCAGCTGAAGCACTGACATGCATCCAAAGACAAATCTCTAAACTTCCTGCCAAAAGAGCACTGGGACTGGGGTACGTAAACTCACCAGGGGCAAAATGAAACAAGCTGATTGGAATTTCAGCTTTCACTCGAACACTTTGTTCACCAACACAAGGAAAAAGCTGAACATGTCTGGACTTCAGGGAATTCTTTTTCTTCCAAAAAGAATTCAAGTTGCAGAAAAGGAACGTACATGTGTGCTATGAACAATGACAATTTAATCTGAAATGTGTTAAAGAACTCTCCCTCCACAAAAAAAACCAAACCAAAACACAAACAAAAGTGCCATCCAAAACTCCTGCATTACTCAATTACTGGCTTTACCAAGCAGACTAAAAACTGCTCTGCAAATGTTAAGGACTGAAGTATTCAACTACTGTATTAATAATAGAGGGCATCACCCAGATCAATCCAGTAGAACAACCGATTTAAATACACCAATGAACTTCTGGACATTTTAGACTCATTTCAATAGGTCTATAGCATCACTGACAACTCTACATAAGCATCAATTAACACAAACATTCTGTCTTCCAGCATTTACTTGCAAACTGTTGAAAGCACCTATGATACCTACTTGGACAGCCCTCACCAAGAACAGAAACTTGAACACGTTAACAGCAGACTTATCTCTACTCTTGCTTTTCCCAACCCAAGGTCTCATGCACTTGTCATTCCAAAGGATCATTATTTTGACAGATAACACTCTTTAAAGAAATCCACTGCAATCTCAAACAACCTCCTGCTAATCTCACTCAGGAAATCAAACTGATAGCTGTCGCATTTAGATCTAGATATAGGAAAAACTCAGATTTTGTATTATGGATAAGGATACTACATACATTTGTAAAAAGACAGAAATATTTTTTCAGCACTCAGCTTTTCCAGATTACTTAGCAAAGTCCTCTGTATGTTTTGACAAACTTCCTTCAAGAGCTTACACATTTACAAGTACATACACAAGTGGGGACACAAATAAAAACACATGCCACTTTAACAGATATCAGGTAATAAACAGGTTTCAAAACTGAAAACATACTTTCTGAACAGATACAGAAGGGCGCAGACACATATGCATTCTTAAATCATGTTCAACATCAAACACAAACTGATAGTCTTGAGACAATGACTCACCCCTTCCTGGAAAAATCAGTGAAAAGGTCAGATGTTTATGAATCAGACAATTGCTGGAAAAATACAAACATTATTTCTAACTAAAACTCGATACAATTGTTTTCATTCTGGAGCCTGAAGTACCTACTACACATTCAATAGTCAGGTACTTGATCCGTACATAACTTTCTATTTGGAAATCTCAGAGGCTTCACTAGGATGAGATAAGCTGTACAATACTCTTTGTGAAAGACTGTAACCTCACACAGACTAAGCATTTTATCCACTATCTTACTCATGACAGAGGAAACATATGGCCATCCCATGCATCTGGAAAACCAATTTCATACTTCAGCCACAAGACACATTCCTTGCACACATCTGAAGACCACAACAGCAAGAGCACTGAATTAAAAGAGAATCCATACAGAAGTACTGATTGGAATCTTTGGGTTAAGTTGAAGGAGAAATCTGGGAAAAAAAAAAGATCCAGGTTTCATCTCACCAACATCTATGTATTAAATAGAACGCTGCCTTTAACACAGTATATGTTCGCACATTGGAAAGTTTATGAAAGATTAATTTTCAAAAGCATGGGAAAACTTCCACGTGTTATATGATTTGATACTTAGAATTACTTACAATTTTTTTTTAACAGTTAAAAAAAAATCTGATTTACTAGCATTAGTGCTAGCATATAACAATGCTGATGACTACATAACCACATGCCACCTCAGCTGCAGAGAAAGCTTTCTCACTTTCAACCTGGTTTGAAAAAAACTTTTCAAAAAATATATTAAAAAAAAAATCTAATTTTCTAAACTAATGAACAGAAGTACAAGAAATTATTACAACAGAAATACGCTACATAGTACTTAGCTACTTTTTGAGGTCAACTTTTTCATATTTACATTCTGTGGATGTTTTCCATACAATTAAACTTGGCAACTTTTAAGATTAGGCAACACCACACAATTTATTCTCTACAAAAAGAGAATGTATGATGTTAAAACAAGAAGGAAATAATGTCTGAAACAAACACTGAAAATGTAAGAAAAATTTTAACAGCTTCTGAGAAACTACCAATGCACCTAAGATTATGTAGCATTTTTGTAAATAAAACTTTGGTTTAGGCATGGAATGAGTTCTGTTTAAGGAAATATTAAAAAGAGCACATCACCAAATGTACTTTGATCTTTCTTTGGTCCAAAGTAACTCATATCTGAAATAACATTCTACAGTGCCAGTGGTTTCTTAATTATAAAAGATGGTATGCTTCTAGCCCCAAGGAGCTCACAACAATAGTATCATTAAATCTTCTATAGCCTTTTTTTTTTAATCATGAAATCTTAGCACATAAGCCCTCAGCAAAATTTCTGCCTTAAATATTTATCAGGAGGTGAGAAACAGATGGCTAGACTGGTTTTACAGACTGAAAATGTTCTGACGTGGTATTCAAACTCTTTTTCTGCCAAATGCTATTAAGGGTTCACAGAGGTTCGAAAGACAGACCACGCATCAAAAGCTGAAAAACATCCTTCCAGATTTTTTTTTTAAAGAGACAGCACAAACTCTTTAATTAATTTCCAAGGAAGCCACTTCAGAATGCCAATCACACAGTTTCGCTTGTCTCCACTCATTAAGCCAAGAACTTCATTATCAGCCATCCTCCAGTCTCCAAAGCTCAGTAAGCCTTTATCATCAAAGCAAAAGCACTACATATTCAACTTAACTGCATAAAAACCCAAGACGACAATAACCAGACACATTTTGCTAAATATTCTATGTTAATGTTGTTTGTACACTTTACACCCAACACAAAGAGATCTCCAGATGTACAGAAATATACACACTGAACAGATGCTCATGCCGAGTAGATTAACATATCAGAATCCATCTTTTTTATTGCCAAATATTTAAAGTACATAAAAACCCAAAACAAAACACTTTTTGTTCCATTCATCTACTCTTGCCTTGGATATTGCAACACAGTTTGATACAAGTCCGACAGGGACATACTGTAAAGAAAGTATGCAAGTCTGCCCAGGACTTCAGTGTGTAAACCCTCGTACTGCTCACGAGGTGAACGTAATCATGCTGCCTTTGAAAAAAAGTGTGTTAAAAAAAGTTAAAACTTGAAACGCGTATCTAAATAAACACAAACCATCTTCTATTCCTAATGAAGTGCAGCAACGCTACTTTGCAATTGTGTGACCCCTTTAATCAGATGATCATTGCTTCACCAATATTACTTAGGAAAATGTTGAATATTACAGGTAGGAAAATCCGTCACACAACAAACAAATTCTCAGAAAATATGACAAGAGTACAGAAGACTAGACTTCTCAGTCCTCACTACTCTGTTCTAGCTATTAAGAGAATATTGTAATGCAAGGCAGATCACACTGAAGTATCATATTTTGTGTGGACATACAATAAGGAATATGTGCAGTGACCACAGAGAAATGCACTGATGAGAATAAAACTATTTCTGAAATAATACTTCCAAAATTGATCAAAAATGTTATTTTGATTAAAAAAAACCATAAAAGGGGAACACATTTCACGTAGTGTATAAAATGTTGTAGAATTAAACAGTTCTAATGACACAATGGCTTAAATAAATTGTTTATTTTACCATTATTAATTGACATTATTTCATACAGCGCTATCAAAGGAAGCACAACAGGGAGCATGCTGTTTAGCCAGGACACACTGAAAAGCACAAAGTGCCAGCCTACTCAAGACACACATATTTTGGGCAAAGCACATCCACTTCAGAGAATGGTGTACAGTGTTGCTGCAAAACAATCAAACAAAAAAAAACATAATCCACAAAAAGAAATAGCAGCAATAGATTTAAGGAATTCAAAAATAGTGATGCATCAAAGAAAACCTTAACCTTGTCATGTACCTGATATAATATAATTAGCATATACATTATTTCAATACCAGAACAGTCATATGAAATAACTACCGTATAAATACCAGACATGAGTACCCTTCCTAATCCCCTGATTTTTCTTCTGGCTCCTTGTTTGCCTCTAAAAGTGTATCTTTTTATTGTATCAGAAATTGCATAAAGCTTAAGATCCCAAAAAGAAAACAAAAGATCAGAACTGTGAATCAGCATAAAACACCAACAATCAGCGTGAAGAGATACAATTTGAGAAGGCAGGGTGTTAAGGACATTATTAAAACACCTAATGCAAAATCATCATATGTGCCTCAGTAAATCAGCAAAGCCTACATACACATTTGCAAATGTTCTGAAAACCTGTCATCTAGGTACCAGTCTTAATCTGGAAAAAATCCACTTTACAACCACAGGTGCAAGTGCTTCTAAGTGAGAGCTTTAGGCTCAACAAGGTCTCCAGAAAAACCTGTGCAGAACAGCTCTCTGCAGCTGCAGACCCTTCCACCAGGAGCTGCTAATGCCCTGCTGCCCCTAGCAAACCCAGCACAGCTTGCGCTGCCTTCTGCAGTGGACTGATGCTAGCAACAGGAAAGCTACAGCAGCACACAAACACACCTAATGGTTTATTTATCATTTACCAGATCATAGAACTGTCTTTGAAGCTCCACAAATACTGTTTTTCTCTTTGTATTTTTAACCTGCTTTTAAGCTATTTTTTAATTAATTAAATTTTGTGCCAGATTAGAAAAAAAAAAAAAAAACCAATCTTTACTTGTCCAACACAAGTTAAAATAACTAAATGGTCAATATTCTTTTCAATCAGTAAGAGAATCACTGAATATTTTTCCAACTAATAAAACAGTCTGCTTTATAACCCTAGTATTTTTTAAAGTATGATTACATTCATAACGCTTTTAAAAGATATACTTCAATGTAAAAACTTTTATTGTCAGAGTCTGGTTGTATAGTTACAAATAGACCGTTTTATGCTTAAAGTTACCTCCTTAACGTAGTTGCAGATACCACCTCATAGCAAGCAAAAAATATATTAAATTTTGCTGAAATAAAAGTGTTGTGATAAAACTTTTAGCTTAAAATTCTGGCATTATTTCTTCAAACTAACACTTAAGAATTAGTCACAAGAAAAAAACCCAACAACATATAGCAGGTCTAGATAAAATTCAGCTAGTTTTGCAACACTGTGAATGGAATGCCTGTCATTAAAAGCAGATCTGAGGTCACAATCCATACCTTTTTGTATATGTTTTTTAGGCACATAAGGAAGATACACTTTCTTACAAAACTGAATACAAGATAGACTACAAAACCTGAACTGTTGTTTACAAGCTGAACAAAGAACAGACATGAGCAAGTTAAAACTCTCTTTTCTAAAGTGATAAATACTTAAGTGCTTACAGAAAAAAAAAAAAAAATTCAGTGCCCTCCTAAAATGCAAAACCCCACTTTTCCAAAACACTGATCAACAACCTCTCATATAAAGTATAAACAAGCATGAGCTGCAAAGACACACTTGTGCTGACAGCATAAACCATGGCTTTACCTTCTCCTTACCGTTAACACATTACAACAATTTTCTATCTCATTTTTTTACAGCAGCAGTGCTGTCAGTACTTCACAAGTGTATTTATCTGAATTCTCATCCTGCCTGTAAATTCTAAACACAAGGTACTATACAAAACACTAAAGTAACCCCTAAATATCTTTAAATCAGGCTTCTTCGTGTACGTGTTTGATGCAATGCTATTCTATCTCCATTTTGCAGAGTCAGACACCTCTTACTCAGGTGGCTTCAAGAGCTTCCCTGGCCCAAGCGCTGTACCCCACCCACACAGCGTGACTGCAATGCCACAGCCTGCCTCCGACTCCCCGACTGACTGGGGCAAGCAGTTGTCTTGGTGCTGAACACACCTCTGGGTTGGATCTGAGCAGATCTTTGGGGTTAGACCAGATGATCTTTCTAGGTCCCTTCCAACCCCCAACATTCTGTGATTCCTCTAGAGACTAAAGCCCTGTACTAGCAACTACTGATGAAGAAATTTAATTCAACTTCAAATTAAAACTATATATATATATAAAATTCTAGGTCCAAGTTAAGGGTTCCTGAATAGACTTCAAGCTGCAATGTTTAGCTTTCAGTATTTTTTTTTTCCTTAGTGCAAGTGTCTATGTTTCACACTCTTTTAAAACAAATAAATGAAGGGCTGGCAGCATTTAAAATGGGGACGTTAAACCCTCCTTGGTACTTAATTTTTTTTCCCTAAGCTTTCCCACGATCAGTGTCAGCTCCAGTTATAGCAGCAAGAGTAGGAAATCCGACAAGAGAAGATAAAACATCCCACAGCTGCCTGCGAGCAGACATCAGTGAGCTTCAGTTCGGCAGATTCCCCCGAGAGAAGCCCCTTCTTTACTGGCCTCGGCACAGCCAAAAGCCCTTCGGAGGAGTGGAGGTTTAAGGGGAGAGCTAACGCAAGGCAGACACTGGCGCACAGACGTTGTCTGTCTCCTTGCTGCCAAATCTTCGACTTTGAATAAAAATAAACCACAATGAAGTATTAGCCAATGTTCTAGGGCACTTCTAGAGACAAACCTATAGGATAGCTGCTTCCAATTAGGGGCGACAGCTCAAAACGCTTTACTCGTCCAGTGGTTTTCGGGGGAGGCACAGCCCCGCCGCCCAGGGGGTGGCCGGTGCGGGCCGCGGCCACTGCCCCCACCCGAGCGGCGCCGGGACCCCGCCCCACAGCACACCCCGGCCGCAGCCGCCTCGCACCATGAGCCCTCCCCTCCTTCGGCCCCGGGGGGGGCGGGGGGGTGCCCGCACACACACAAAGAAGCCCGACCCGCTGGGACCGTTACCGGGAGAACGACGGAGGGCGAGGCAGCACGCGCGCGTAGCTATTCCCCCCCCCCCCCCGGGCTCCCCTCCAGCACCCCCTGCCCCGAACAAAGCGCCTCGGCGGCAGCTTCTGGCTCCCAAAGCGCCTCGGCGGCAGCTTCTGATTCCGACCGCTCCGCGCCTCCCCCGGGGAAGCCGCCTCAGTAGACAAGGGAAGGCGGCGAATCTCAGACACAATGAGAGGCGAGGCGAGCCGAGACTCACCCACAGCTCCGTGCCCCAGCTCATGGCTGCTTCGGGGGCAGTGCCGGCTCCAGCAGAGGCGACGGCGGGGAGAAGGTGTCAGGCGGCGGCCAACGAAGGCGCCCCGCCGGTCAGCGCCGGTGCCCTCGGTCACTGGGGAGAGGCGGCGGCGAGGAACGACGTCGCTACCCGCTCCGGCTCCGCCTGGCTCCGGGAGGAGGGGAGAGCCGCGGAGGAAACTGGGAGAGGGGCGGGTCCGCGTGAGGCGGTGGAGGCTCGGGGCTGAGGCGGGCGCTCGAGGGGAGCCACGCAGGCGGCCCAGCGAGCCCGTAAGGGCCACGGGGCGAAGGGGCGCCGCGGGCTGACGGGGAGGCGGCGCCGGGCAAGAGCTGACGGCGGGACCCCGTCTCTCTGTATCCCGCCAGCCTGCGAGGCCTCCTCGCCTCCCTCGGGAAACCGCTGACTCACGCCCGCGAGAGGCAGAAAGTCCCGCCTGCCCGGCCGCTCACCGGCGGGCCCCCGCCCCCGCCTCACCTGGCACCGCGGCCAGAAAAACAAACAAACACGGATTTTTTTTT
>JANVCC010000034.1:15565623-15599961 GCA_025345505.1 Todiramphus chloris collaris
AGTTAGCCCCCTCCCCCCCCCCCCCCCCCCCCACAACCCCCCCCCCCCCGGTCTGTTTCTTCCCCTCCCCCCCCCCCCCTTTTTTTCCCCCCCCCCCCCCCCCCCCCCTTTTTTTTTTTTTCATTTTTAACCCTGCAGGGATTTAAGTAAACCATAAAATGAGAAGTTAGGAAATGCAAGGCTGGCCTCTGAGGAAAAATAACCTATTTTTGATGGAGTAATTGGATTAATCATATCGGTGAATGACTGTAACAGTTTCCTCAGCACCTCGAAAGAAGGGATGTTAAACCCTTGTCAGAGGTTCTTTTTTCCACCAACTTGTCTGTTACGACACTGTTACTACAAAGCTGTGAAAGCCACAGGAATTGAACTGCCCTCTCAAGGCATCAGTTTATTTTCCTCTGATTTTTACTTAAAATTTTTGTAGTCTTCAATCAAAACTCAGTGACAATACTGCTGTCTTACATGCCTGTATCATAAACCAAAAATTACGTTAATCCAGTATTTATTCCCAAGTCACCTTTGAGCTAATAAACATTTCTTTGCATGACACTTAAGTTAGGTTTAGTCCCATTTTCCACATGAAAGGAAAATGGAAGTTCTTCCATTATTGTATTTGAAAACATTATTGAATGGCATTATTGTATTTGAATAATATTAACATAATTTATCAAAATAAGATGAAATCACAGATCAACAATATAATTCTGGAGCGGGATGTTTAACTAGTCACACCACATGAGAAATGCATTTGGGTCTGTGGGAATCTACAAATGAATAGTGCCACATGCTGAGGTGGCCTACACCTATGTTTCAGCAAGCCCATGGTCATAGAACCCCCACATTTTTGACTCAGAAGATTAAAGTCCACACTTGGGCACAATTCAGTTGAACTCTTGACACATTAGCTCTGTTGATGGCTTGCATGCGTTACTGAAAATACCAAGCAGAATATATGTTCAGGATTCAGGTAAAAAACCAGAAATAAATTACAAAAATGGTTAATGAGTATATTCTAACTCACTCAGATGTCTTTCAGGATTAGGAAAAAATCATTTACATGAAATGCTGTAAACTTCAATCAACATTTTGCTTAGCTACTAGTTTGCCACACACCTTTATACAATTCTTAAAAAAACCCAGATGATATAACCTGTTTCAAAACATAAGTCAAAATTAAAAGAATCAGACCATTTGATATGATTTTTAATGTATCACTTAAATTAATAGCCATGCTATAACTTGCTGCATATGTAATAATTTCAGAAAGAAGATTTTCAAAATCTTTAATCACGTATTAATCCATATTCTACTGCGTCCTAACAGAAGTTTCTAAATGCACCCAAAGACCTGGGCACCTTTGGGTTTGGATGCCAGATGTGCCACTTTTTTTTTTAAAAAGTGTAAATTTGAGAAACAAATGTACAGTGAACCTTCAAATGCTGGGGGTGAGAGTTCTGACCAGTTAAGTGAACACAAAACTTGCTACTGGCTTCAGGAGAGCGGGGTTTTATGCTTCCTGATCATTTCATAAAAACTCATCTCTCCAGTTGTTACAGCTTAAATACCTACAAATGAACCCTAAAAAATAATTTTGGGGTTACAATTTTCAACATTAGAAGCCCCAATGGAGTATTGAAGATAACTTTGCTGGAAAATGGATCCTAAATTCTATACCTATGGATCCAGAAGCTGTGTAACTCAGGCACTTAACTTGGCACTCAAATTTGAAATACTGGTCTTTCATTGCATGAAATATACATTAAGAGAGTTTCAGTGTGGAAGGTATATATTTATTTATGTGTCATTGGTTCGTTTATTCCTGAACCCTCAGGTTCTTAATTCTAATTTACAAATTAACTAATTACTGCTATTTCTGCAAAATCTGCACAACCAAAATTCTCAAAACGTCAGGATTCCTTTTCAATTCAGAGCAATATATGAATGTTTTATGGTGCTCTCTAGCCATTTTAGGAGAAGGAAACTGCAGCCTGTATCATAGGCACATAAATACTTAACTTCTCGTAAATGCTTACAAAGCCTAATTCTAGCTAGTGAGAGGTTTTCCCAGGACAAACAGGATTCCATCTTTTCATGCAGCTCTCTTCAAAAAATATCTTTACAAGCACTAGGGTAAAGCAGGTATCAGGAGCTGGACAGTGTTGCAGAGATTCTGGGCAGCTTCACAACTTCCCGAACAGGTTGAGAGGCTGCTCTGAAATACTGCATAAAATAGGATAGGTGTTATCGCAGCAGCCTCTGAGCTATACCTACCTTTTAAGAGCATATGTAAACTATAAAGAGAAGCAATCAGAAGACGTTGATGAATAAGCTGGCACCAGAGTAGGAAACTGTAACATCGCATTAGAGCACTACTGAAGTCTGGCTAATTATTCACATTCAGAGGTTAACAATTAGACTTGGAAAGTAAGGCTGATTAGGCCAGAAGCTGTACACATTAACATATGTTTCTGGGACCCAACCTAGTGTTTCTGCATGGAAGCAAGATGAGCCATTCAGCTGTATCAGTTCATTTGCAGCTACCTCAGATCTTGGACCTTCATTGTGCAATGTAGAAATGCCCCTAGAGAATTAGCACATCTGACTCGAACGATACAGATCACAATTACCTGAGATACTGCCAATAGCCTCTGCTTCTTCAGGTAAAGTAAATGGAACAGACTGGGGAGAGCTGGACAACAGACATACACTATAGGGAAATGAGTGCTTCCTGTATTTCTGGAAAGGCAGTAAGTATTTCTGAACTTATTCTGTACGTTTTATTTTAAACCATAAAAACCACTCAAATGTACACTTTTGAAGTCTGTGATAGGACAAAAACCTAATGCCTTTTATACAGTTTTCATATTACAATATTCCAAAAATGCCAAGTGAAAACTTATTTCTTGCCAACAGATTTCAGAGATTTTATTAGTGTTTGAATTGAGAAAGGGGCACAACTGATTTCAAGATTGGGTTTGGATTTTTAGTTTGCTTTCAACGTGTGCTTCTTCCAAAAAGAGAACTACATATATTTAAATATCAGGTACACACATACACACACATGTATATATTTGTATCAGGTACATATATAGAGATGTGCATTTCACCTTCACTTAAACTAGGAGCCACCTCCTCAGTAAAGACAGGATCCTATCTCACTACAACAATAAACTACAGAAGTAACGAATTATAAGTTAGTTAAAAGATAAAAAGCACTTACCTAAGTTATCACAGAACACGGAATTCATGAGGAATATATTAAAACCATGTGATCAAATAAAATTTTAACTCATTAAAAATAAAACAGAAGTCTTAGTAGCATAACACTTACCATTTCAGTTCAGCAAGAAGTCTGACGTCAGTCATCATTAGGCCCTTTCCTGCTTGAGTACACTCTTGCTGTAGGAGATCCTCATACATATACTGAGCTATGCTCTCCTCCACTTTAGCAGTTCAGGATGTGAAATAACCTTGCTACAAGATGAGGGGAAGAGTCTACTGCATTTCTGCAGGATATTGCCGGAAATGTTATAATTAAACATTTAGAATTTGGCATTGATTTCATTATCAGGGATTGCAACTGGCCTTAGGCCTAGAAGTAATTAAACAAATAGTACCCTACAGACTTTTATTCTTCTAGTCATATCCTTAAAGACATTAGCTTTGTGAGAGAAAAAAAAAAAAAAAAAAAGAAAAAAAAAAGATTAAAAAAGTCTCACTAACAGGCCTCAGGAATACAGTAAAGATATATTTAAGTAATTTTTACATTCAGCAAAGGCTTCGTGATAAATTGCATTGTTCTAGTATCCTTGTAACCACTAGCATTTTCTGGAAGGTGATGACAACTTATTTTTAGCATAGAAAATTTACTGTTTTCCCCATCACTGTCTAATTAATGCAGGCTTAAAAAAAAATGGTTTGATTTTATTTTTAGACTGAATACACACCATTCTAGTTATTACAGCAGTTACCTATTTTGTTAATTCTGATGGATTCTCAACAAAATCAACTTGAGTTTACAAGTGTACCTAAGAATATTATCTTGGCAGAATGACAATTTCCATGATGAATTTCTAGTGGCAGAAAAGCTGTCTGGCACTCCCTGTGGGCGCACTTTCTAAAGAGAGAAGCAGCTTAGTTTTCCATTGCCACAGATATCAGCAAGACCAAACAAATTACTTCCAAATATCTCTCAGTGTGAGGTGCCATTAATCCTTTTCTCTGCTGGCCAGCAATCTGTCATATTAAAATTGGATTTTTATTTCACAAAGAAAATGAAGAGTTGCAAAAACCGTAAGTATTTTATCTAGTCTTGCTTCAAACCGAAAAGAATTTAGCTCCTGCGTCCTTTATGTGTATATTTACCCCATCACCAGAACCTTTAAGTGCTCTAATTTTAAAAAATATTGGTGTTTGTAATGCCTCCTTGTGATGAGAGGGTAATCATTACTTTACAGCTCAGGAAATACTTTTGAGACAGAAAATAGGTGTCTTGACACTTCAACTTGTGCTGAGTTCTCCACAGACCTCCTCTGTCTCCCATGGGCTGGTTATTTAACTATAACCTACAGGAGTCAAAGAGTATGTAGCTGCACATCTGACTAGAGGTTTATTTCCACTGGGTTCCTGTTTCAAATATTCCGCAAGATAAACTGCAGTTTTTACTCTTGAGTACTGTTTGTTTTGCTTGGGGTTTTTTTTAAAGCAGAAAATGAGCAGGAAACTGTATTAGCTAGACCACACCACCCCTGCTTCAAGGCAGAAGAAAATCTGCACTTAGTGCAGCCTCAGCCACTGCTTAGGGTAACCTAATTCTCATTTTTCTCTTCTACCTGAATTTTGTGGGAAGAACTGTACTTCCCTCACCTTTTTCAGTCTGTACTGAAATACATTTTATATAGCAGAAAAATGGTATGTATCTTCTTTTCTTCTTGTCTCGGCAAGCAAAACAGAAAGACACCACCAGTGACTGAATAACAGAACTGAAAGGACACTACTTACACCAGCTATGAACAGGAGGAAAATGAGAACTTCCATCTGCTTTTATGAATTATCCCCTGCTCACTCTGTTTGCCTGCATGATATCCAAGATCACATCTTTCCATACCATATGTAGCAGAGGAAATGTGGCGTCAATCAGCATCAACTAGCAATATTCTAAGTACAAACAGTTTCCTACTTCAAAGGAGTTTGGTTTTTTTCCAGACTATAACATAACTCAGCATTTCCTTTTGACAACATACAGCTGCATCCCAACCTGGAGGCTGGACAATTACTAAATATCAGGGAATACCCATAAATCACGATATAAAAATATGATTTTCAACTCCTTAATGCTTGCATTATCTGCTTGAATACTATAAATCCTTTTGTTTTCATTGCACATACTTTCAGAATTATATCAATATATAGCCATAAATGCCAGGGCTTTGCTACCTTAATTTCTCCAGTTCAATATATAGAGTTAGGTACAGCTACGGTGAATTCTGATAGTCAAAGTTGTTCATTACCATAGTATCTACAGGCACAAAGATTATTAGTTTTAAGGTAATAACCAAATACATGAATAGTAACTGCTATCTTCATCGATTAGCTAGCAGCTTTCAAGCACAGTGCACAGATTGACATTACTGTATCAACACTGAAAGATGGAGAGTCTGTCATGGTACTAATTCAAGCTGTAGAAAGATCAATAGTGGATGAATGTGTAGCTAAAGATCAGCACCACCCATTTTCAGACTTGCTAAAATATTTTACTATCATCTGACCTTGAATTATGATCAGAAACAAATATATATGTTGTGCAAAATCTACCGTAACATTTGAACATAATCGGTATCGTGGGTTACTGGTTTAGCTCATTAAAGGAGTTTTAATTTAAAACTGGTTCATGAATTATCACCAGACTGCAAGGTTGAAGTAACAGGGTTCAGTAGTTCCAACACATCCAACCCATTTCCTGCACTTGACAGCCACCTGCTGGCCAGGGAAAGGACAAGCAGTATAACACAACACCAACCTATTTCTGCTGTGAGCAGATCCTATTTCATTGAATAAGGTATGAGGTATATTCATTTGAAAGTGAGAAAGCCAACGATCCCTTGATTATCCTACCTTCCATACAACTGCAGGTCTTAACTTCTCTCCTTTAAAGGATTTCATTTCAGTGGTTTCATTTCAGGTGTCCTTCCCTTGTTACTCTGAATCTGCGTCGGTTCCTCCTTTCCTCATGAAAGTTGATGTCCACATTGCATAATACCACATCGAATTGGTACATGGAAAAAAACAAACTGTCAACAGATCACAAACTGGAAGGAAACTCAAGTGTAATTAACATAGCGAAGAAAACTCTCTCCCTTCCACTATTAATCACTTCAAAAAAACAGGTATGGGTAAATAAATCGACAATGGCAATGAGAACACAGTGTGCTGTGCACAGAATAGAGATCTCACTAGGCAAGTACCTTTGTCTCCTTCTCGCATTAATAAAGATAGCTGCAACTCTGTTTATCCTTCTTACTTATTCCAAGGGAGATTCTGATCAGACACTAACAGCACAAATTTTCAAGTAATCCCAAAGAAACAAAACCAAAAACAATCATTTAAGAAGCAATTTTTTTTTCTGTAACATCACATTTTTGGAGCTCTATTTAACTAAATTCAGACGC
Source organism: Todiramphus chloris collaris (assembly GCA_025345505.1). Classification (NCBI taxonomy): domain Eukaryota; kingdom Metazoa; phylum Chordata; class Aves; order Coraciiformes; family Alcedinidae; genus Todiramphus; species Todiramphus chloris. The sequence continues at coordinate 15,572,295 of JANVCC010000034.1, forward strand.
CTGCTCTGTGGACTTAAAAGGCAGATGAAATCTAACAGGCAGCCAGCTGCATCCTTGTATGAGTCCTTCCCCCCACACCCCTTTGTTTTTACATATTCTTCCCTCTGAGACAAGGCAAGATGCAAAGAGAAGACTACACAGTTTAAGACATCTTTTCCCCTCTCTAACACACATCTACTAGCCAAGGTTTTTCCCTTTGGATTTTCCACTACCTTGGGTGCTCTCCTTACGTCCAGATCTCCTCAGTCAATGAATTTTTGAAACTGAAATACACAGAATATGAAGGTTCAGTTGTGTTGCTACTCATTTGTGTCTTTCTATAGCTAGTCAACAAAAAGAAGCTATGTCACTATTTCCTATGACCATTTTTTCCCACTAGAAAAATGCACCGTTTTCAGCATCAAGTAAAAATTTGACTGGCTTGGAATATATACACCACTGAGGCAGGTTACAGAAATGTATTTGAACACAGATACATATGAAAGATCTCTTTCAGTATTCAGAGGCTTTATTCTGCATTGACAAAGAAGAAACTTTTAAAATATGCTATTGTAACACAGTCAATAGATTTCATTTTAGGACAATGTCCAATTCTCAATCCCTTTTTCACATGATTAAAGTGAAAACACAGTGAAAACAATCAATTAAATGCCTTCTCCTGCCAGGCTCAACTGCAACTATAGTTTGCCCTGCAGGACTGTGTGATTCATGCCCTAGATTCTTTTCATCTGTGAAGGCAAACCAGTTCATCATTTTCCTGAGAGAAAAGTTTGAAGGATGATTTTTTTGTCATCTCAGGACATCAACTAACATTATTAAAACAGGTAAAATAACATTTTTCCATATTTTGGAAAAGATAACTAACAGCAATGACACAGTTTAGCTCTGTGTTTTCACATCCTGCAGACAGAATACCTTTTTCATTCAGTCAAAAATTGCCCCTTTCGTTTTAATGACACAATATATTAAGATAAAGTAACTCCATTTGTTTATAAAGCTTTAGAGGTTTGTTTAAATTTTATCTAGAGCTATATTTTGAGAAATAATTTTGTAAGCAACTCAAAATTTGAAAAATTTTTGTTTCTACAAAAACCTTTTGGTTTTATAAAAATATTTTGTTTCTATAAACCCATGATTGTTTCCAACAGTTTCAAGTTTCAAAACACTAGAACATACCAAAAAGAACAAGTTATTCATAATTTCAGGGTAGAGTTTAGCTGCATACATCTTACACAGTAATCCCAATTAAACTACCACATGTACATAATCTGTAACACCATCAGATAATATGAAAGACAAATGTAAGTGCATATTTAAGAAGCAACTAAGTTTTGAAATTTACCTGCTTGAAAAATAATTATCCATGCATTAAAAGTTGTCCAAGTTAGCTGTTTGTTACATTAGGGGAAACAACCTCCCAAACACCTTTGTTGCTCACATTCTTCCTTCAGCATACTGACTTTCTGACAGTAAAGGAGACTTCACTCCTATTTTATGCATTACTAATACTGACACTGCCCTGAGATTTAGTTCTCTTCCATGGATTACACTGTAGCCTAACTGTGAAAACAAATTCGTACCTGAAACAAAAAGGATACTGAACTTGATTTCCAATTCAACTGTGTTTTTTCACTACGTAGGTGACAGAATGAAACTTAGACACACTAATGAAACCAAGTCCTGGCCCATAGCCAGCAACCCTAAGCACTGTGCTATTACAAATAAATGCTTTAATCTCTGACAATGACTTTTATAACAAGTCTGCTTGTTTTCCCAACTATTTGCTCTCTAGATGAGTCACCCGTTCATGAAGTCTGACATGAAGATAACATCTTTTTCTTCTACGTAGTGCACTTAGTTGTATAGCATGTGAAAATGTTAACTTCAAAGCACAGCTTGGACTGTTCAAATAACATTATTAACTGGGCAGCGTAACGCTACCTACACCTAACTAATGCTTTGAATATATACCACTTATGATTACGGAGTAGTAACAGTATTTAACTAATGACAAAACTGGACTAATTCCTACCGAAATGAGCATGGAAATAGTTCAAAAGATACACCATGCAACAATACTAGTCCAACAACACTAGTTATCCTAGGTAGGGGCCAAGGGCAAAGTGGACAAATCGATTACTTTCTTTGAAACAAGGAAAAAAAACTCTGTAGTATTAAAAAAATCACATGAGCATTTAGCCTCAAAATTAAATGTAACCTTTATATAATTTAATATGCCTCTTTAATCTTCACCCCAGATATGTAAAGCATAGTAGCTCTTCTCATCTAAATCTCAAGAAAAAGGAAGCAGGCTGTAGCAAGTACTGTCAACCCTTACTTCAGGCTGGTGACAGAAGTCTTCACGCTGTATTCCTGTAGTTGACATAACAGTGAAGCATGCTATGACCATGAAGAATGAAAATCAAGTGTCCCCTTCCCCAACATACGCAGGAGCATCACCTGCTACACATTTCTACCCTAGGTTATTAAGGTTTTTGCTAGACTCACCCACAAAGCAAAACCCACACTGGATTTATGAATGGTTGAAATACAGGACCTGGCATATCCATCTGGATTCACTGTCTGATCATTTTGCTGCACAAACACACTCCAGGTGTTGGCTCAGTTGCATTCTAGCATAGCACCACAGAAAAGAACAGCCTCCAATTCAAGCATTCACTGGATCTGTTTCCTTTCAGGAATGCAGAGCTCCAGCACTCTTACCCTAGTTCTTGGGTATGTGAGACAACTACTTCCAATGGCATTATTAAATTATCAAAATTACTAATTTCTGTAGCTATGTTTGCATGGAACCAAAGAAAAAAACACTCATTTCAATTAGGAAAAAAAAATTACATACAAACTAAGCACAAACATCTTTTGAAAAGGAACCTATCACTCCCAATTGCCAGCAAGCCTTAACTGGCCTACACTAAGCCTCACTGACACTCCTTTTCATCACCATGTTACACCCAGCATACTCTAGTCACAGATGGTACATTCATCACAGTGAATTTTAGCAAGTCCAAGGGATCAAAGAGATAGACTTATTTATCTGTAAGCAAAATCCATCTGAACACTGTCCAGTATCCCACTGATGTCCTCCCACTGTGTAAGAACTATTCAACCTTAAACAGATTTATGGTGTAATACCCAAAGTATATTAAACCACAGCTTTTTTAAACTTTCATGTCACACTCCCCCTTCCACATTGTTTGTGCATGGTTTACACAAAATCACCATCCAACACTGGGTGACTGAACTGAGGTGTGCATTTCAGACAGGGTTTTACTGTTCCACAATGATCATTAAGTCACTTTACGCCCTTGACTTGGCACGGTTTCAAAATTATGAAAAGATCACCACAGGCATTATTACACAGTCTTCCTTAATGGAGGCACTTCTGCAAAATCTGAAGAGCACCATTTATAACTGTGGCTTTCAGGGACTTTGTCCATTCTTGCAGAAATTCCCTTCCAGTGTTTCAATACCAAACTCAACTGGCCATATTTGAGTAGTGAAATTCAAATACCATTTTATGTTTTTGATGTTTAGAATCCTTAAGACACTTCCTTTAGAAGTACCCCGATGTCGTAAATGCAACTATATTCATTATCCACAATGTGATACAGACATATGCTTTATTAAATACCAGAGATTTTGCAAGAAAGTCACTAGCGAAACCATTCTGAAATAGACTGTCAGAATATTATGGAAAACCCACAAATGATCTCATCAACTCAATATTTAAGAAACAGACCCATCCTTATATATGCTTCTTCTGAGACAATGTAACAATTCAGTTCATTAACCAAACTTTACACTTGATATATCTGGTGCAACAAAAAAATCAGTGACACCACAAATTCAGAACTCTTGTCTTCACTGAACAGCTAGGACATGGAAGCACAATAGGAAAGCAATACAAAATTCTTACTTTGTTCAAAGATCAGTGAAAATTCTCCCCCTGCAACAGCTAGAATTTTTTCCATACTTGAAGTGGAATGGCTGAAACAGTAGTCAAACAGTAGTCTCTACACAAGACTATCTACATGAAATTAATTCAACAGGAGCCTAACATATATTCTTATTTCCTTATGGTCTTTTACTTTGTTAAACTGAAACTATTTTAATAGGATATACCTGATCTACAGGAGTTTTGTCCAACTTTTCAAGTTAAGAAGGTCAGGTTATAAAAATGCATATACACAAAATGCAGTTCCCAAAAGGAAAGAGCACAGGTCAAGCCCAGAAATACTGTTTGCAAGCATTAAGCACCCCAGTGAACAGCAATGCCATCTAACAGCACTCAGGTGGTAAAGACTTTGGTCACAGTAAGTGTTCAGTGGGTTAAAATAACAGCAGAGTTTAAGTAGTCTTAACTTTTTTCCTTATAAGTGCAATGAAGACGACAGACTACTCATTAAATATAAAAGCAATTTTATAAAAACACATCAGAATTTTATTGCTTGAAGAATACAGCATATGAAAAAGCACAAGAATGTCCAAAAGAAAGGTCACAAGGATCCAAACATATTACACCATACATACCGGATGCAGTAAAATGTTAACCTGAATTCTGCATCAGAAAAGAACGGTGTGAAAATATACCTAATATTATTTAAAAGGAAAAGACTCATTTAAAAGAGAAAGTGTGAAGGTGTTACAGTACAAATTAGAAAAGCCAACACTGCACATTAACATTATATCACTAGACTAGATTTTCTACCTTTGGTACTTAAACCTTTACAGAAAACCACTTCCTTGATCAAACCCTGCCTAACATATTTCATAGGATCCATGAAAGGTTTTTTGTTTTGTTTTCCATTTTCCAACTTAAACATTCAAACAAACACTTTTCAGAGTTTTCACCGCATTAATGCATTTAAGGAAGCGTTCGCATTTATTCATTATGCAACTTAATAACATATCTCAAATTTAAACCAAAAGTCACTATGTGACTGAGATCTGCATGCCAATTGTACCTTGTTCAGATCTTTATGTAGAAATGGGCACACCGTTTTCTGTTTGCATCCTTATGTAAACAGACTGCTGCAGCCCTCCTCAAGAATTCTAATTAGAGCAACTTGCTGAGGATGTAAGTTAATAAAACAATCCACGTTGTTAGAGCATTATGGGATCACCTACAGCAGCATGCAAGTGGCTTTTCTAGTCTGCTCAGATTAGTGTACCAGAAGATATGCCAGTATTACTTCAAGTAACACATTAAAACTCAGCAATGGACACTACTGTGCTTTATTTCAACACAAAGAACAGCTGCTCATCCATTAATCAACAGAATTTTCAAATCAGCTATCAGAGGGACTACTACATCATTTCTGTTCCATGTATTGCTGATCACTCTTGGGGAATAGTTTATCAAGAACCTGGACTTACGTACAAACCAATTTGAATGAAGAAAAATCTATCTTTCAACAATGTAGTTTAGTAATTCAGTGGCAATCTAGTCTGGAGAATGTTAGCATTATGCTGACAACAATGACTATATAAATTCCCTCTTTTATAGTAAGCATGCTCTTTGCTTCAACCTTTGCCTTCTTAGGCTTTAATACTACTTAATGATTCCCAGTTACGTCCGTGGAACTAAACCAACTTTGTTTCATCAAGTTCCAGCTTTATTTTTCAACAATATGAATAGATCTGGACTACGAAATACCATCAACAACAGTTAACATTATACTGGAGTGAAATAATAGAAGAGTTAGTTCTTCAAACCAGGCAGTCTTTGAAGTGAAATATTCAGTTAGGACTGTCAAAGGATGTCATAATAAAACCATGTTTGCTTTTTTTTTTTTTTCACCCCTATACAAAAAATGACTGAATTTGTACAACTCCTATTAAACATACCTTTTACTAGGTTGGTGAAAATGTATCATTTTCAATTTTTAGCAAGTGTGGTCTTTGAGCATATATAGTATTTATTGCCATATACATCCTCATTTTAAAAAGAGCCAAGAATTCAGCCTCCACTCTGCTGAACTCTGCTTTTTTTCCCCCCCATTAACAGATTATGTCTACTGTACCACTCCCCCAAAAACAATTAAAAATTCTAAGGAAGATTTTATAGTTTAGTTAAAAGGGAAGAAATGCAAATGTGGATTTAGAGGTTTTTGTATAAATCTCACTATATTTTATAAACTTGTTGTTTATTGTAACACTGTTTATTGATCAAATAAATGACGCGCTGCTATCTAAAATTTCCATATACACCATTAAAAATCCAAAGTTGATATGATACTGAACCTTAAATCTTCAAGAATTCAAAAAAAGACAGTTTATACATGTACAGCACACAACAGCAGACACCCCTAGAATACCAACTGCCAGTCCATTATGCATACAAACTTACAGGTAAGCATTCATTTCACTGTTTTCGTTGTGCAGGAAAAATATTTTTAAAGACAAACTCAGCTGGTGAATTTCAGATATCATCTTCATCATCTTCATCCTGAGACGATCCTGCCTGATTGGATGCACTGGCTGAGGCAGCAGCAAGCTGTGCCTGTTGAGCTGCTTGTTGCATCTGTAGCCATTCCTGCTGTGCCAGTTCTGCTTGCTGTTGTCTAGCCTAAAGACATGAATTTAATTGTTAAGGCCATACATGGCTTGTAAAGAATCTCTATCTTTAAAAGCAGTTTTATCTGCACCTGCAGATTCTTTTTGTGTTATTTTTATCAACTGTACATATAAAAACACATCTGTAAGTTACCTTAATTATTTGTACCAAAATGTTTAGCTATATTGTCTCTGAAGAGGCCACCACTTGGAGGATTTACAGTTACAAAAACAAAAGGCAGGAACTAGTGTACTCAAGTTTCATAGTAAGGATTGTGCTGAACCACTTCCCAGTGGAAAAATGAAGTGAGGCAAAGCAATGGAAATTTCAAGCTTCAATTTCAAGGGATCTTAACATTAATCACAGTTCAGAGATGAGAACAGCCCTACTTTGTCGGTTATAAATACTAAACTTGCAATTATGAAATCATCCAATCATACCACAAATGCACACATTATTACAAAAACATACAGAAAGCCATTATCTTACTTTGCTAAGCAATCTTTGGGAACAGAGCAATGCAAGGTCCTCTCAAATTCAGGTATGCAGAGTGATGATGGCTTTGCTACAGAAAGGTATAGTCCTTTACTGAAAGGTACAAGACATTCTAACAACACACTTCAAGGAGTTCAACTGGTGACATCTCATTTTCCTAGCCAGGATTTTCACTTGTTTTCAGCAACTACTGTTCATTTCAAGAGCATGCTAATCAACTGTGTTAAAGTTAAAACTTCCATTTCTATTTTCAGTGATCATTAGGGAGTTCTTAAAATTATAAATCTTCAGTCTTCTCTACCTTTATACTTTTTCAAGTCATCACTAAGACTGTAATTATTTCCTCTTATCCCACTGCATTCAATGAATCTTCCTAATTTTTTCCAAAGCATCAACAAATGTTACAGCTTTACAAACTTAAAGGTGCCAAAAGATGATGCTTTGAAAACAATTAAAACCAGTTTATCAACTTAGTAAAGTGAAAAAAACCAAGAGTCTTCCCTTATTGCAAGAAGTGTCACATTTCCTCAGCTTGTTCTAGCATTAAAAGAAAATACTTCTACAGAGGTAGAAACCTCTTCTCAATGAAGACACTTCAGTGTTGCAAACTTCAAGTGTTAGTGAAGTCACATCAGTTGGAAAACAATTTAAGACATTGTAAAGTTTTAAACAAAGGGAGACAGCAGCATCTGTATACACAGGAGAGGCATAAATATTTATCACACCCGAGAGAACAATGGGGCTCCTTACTGACCCTGCTACAATGAAGTTTACTGTACACAAAATGAGGTGATATACATGCATGCACTGGGAATCACAGGCTCAGTACTTCCATCTGGATGGATGGTTTTGTCAGTGCCTACCTACCCTCACTGACATATTTATAACAATATCAGCTATGTCAAACATGGAAAGAGAAAGAAATTTTCCTTTGAATTGTATTAACTATGAAGCTTTATAAGCATCTGGTAAAGTTACTAACATTCCTCTGTGCAATAAATGAGTTGAGGAAGCCTCAAAAAAAACCCAACACCACAAACAAAACAAACAAACACACACAACAAAAACACCCAACCCAATCTGTTAAATACCTTGTCTTTCACAGAAACTTAGACAAAAATGAATATTGTGCAAAGCCATTCCCCTGATTTCAAATATTTGCAGCAGCCCAGGCTATAGGCATCAAACCTTCCTAACATTAACAGTATTTTAAAACCAGAGCAAGAAGTCAGCATTAGTGTCATGCTCTAGAGTATTATGAAGAGTAGCACAAATAAACAAACATGCACTTTTGTAACTATTTTTAAGAATAATTACAGTTTCTCCAACAGTGTATCAAAACTAGTATTTTTGAAAAATCAGACTGCCATCTTCGCATCTAAGCAAAGGCTTTCCATTCTACAGAGACTAATTTAAAATATCATTCATACAATCTTGTCAGACTTGCATGCATTGCCTTAACCTAGACATTAAGGCACAGTATCACAGAATTCAAAAAGAACATACCTCAAGGGGTCATTCCTTAAAGTGTGCCTTGCATAAGGTGGCCGTGGTTTCAGCATTTCCCCCCCCAAATGTTACTCAGGAGCTAACACTCCCTTAACACACCTCATTTTTGCTGTTTTATTTTGTGTACCGTGCTCAGCTGTTTTAACAAAATAGTAAGTAAAACCAGGTATCCAGCTGACTATTATTTGTAAATCTTACCATTAATCCAGAAGCAGCTACACTGGTCTTTCTAATGTTAGGACAATCAGACAAAACTTAGGCATGCATGGATTTATCATAACTAGTTCACTGCATGGTACGCTGAAATTTTAAATGTCTTAAAATTCTTCAAGCAATTAAGATTTACAATAGTTGGCATGTTGTAATATGAAAAACAACAGTTACCATTTCAGCAAGATACAAGTATAGCAAAGGGGAGGGAAGGTCACAGTAACCAGACATGATAACACATAACTGAATAAGCATTTTCACCAGAAAAAATTAAAGCAAAATAAGAAAATAAGACTCATGCCTTGGGTAAGAGGAAAGAGAAAACCAAAATAATTTTCAGATCACTTAGAGAATGGTCTTCTAGGCAAAGCAAAAGAGTAGCAGAGAGAAAGATAGTCTGGAAAGATGAGTAAAATTGGCTTCTAGTTATTTAAACTTTGAGATTTTCACAAACTGTCTGGGAAAACTGGGAGGGGAGAAGGTTGGGATGAAGGAGAATATGTGTATGTGTGTGCGTGCAGACAAGCATTTGCAGGCAAATGCTTTTCCTATGCCTGAATTGCCTCTTTAAAAATTTATGCATGAATTCACTCAATTAGAGTCTTGCCAAGGGTAAAGGAAAACGAGAAAGGACAAATTAGAATTTTTAGACAATTAAATGTTTCTTTCAAAGCCTAAGAAATAACATTTGTGCACTGATGGCCAGAAACAGAAAAGGCATTTTCACTTTTTATTTCATCAAAACTGGTCATGTCCTAGAACACCAGCTGTCATTCTTTTATTTCCTCAGCCAAGTAATTCTCTATGTATTCTCTACAGTATAATGGAAATGCTTAAGTAGCAGGAAAAAAAAAAGAAAAAAAAAATGAGCTTTTTAAACCTAGAGTATAACATTTGTTTGCATATGAAGTCCTATATGTCAAATCACAGAGGTAACAAGTAATAGCAGCATATTTGTTGAAGTTACTTTCCCCGACTCCAACAGGTCAAGCTCAACAGCGTCTTAGGTGCCACAGCAATTCACACAGATGGGTGAATTGCACACTTTAGGTGGGCACGTGTTTTTGTGGCACTAGATCTGCAGCATTAATTACTCCAATCTTATCGGTACAAGTACTGTTTCACTTACTTTTGCAAATAATTCCTGCTGCTGCCTTAGAAGTTCTTCTTCTGGAATACCGAGGTTCTCCAGGCGTGAACTGGCCTTTCTTCTCTTTAGTGCTACTGTTTTGCATTCTTGTAAGACTTCTTTTACTTCACTGATATAGGAGCCAAACCCCAAACTTTCTAGTGCTAAAGAAAAAAAAAAAAGAAAACACATTATCTTTTACAATGCTTTACAAATATCTTAATTTAAAAGATGTAAAAAAAAAAAGTAAAAAGTCTGATCACTTTTCTATTGTCTGGTCATAAAAAAAAAGATCTGACAATTATTTTCTCTGCCTCTTCTCCTATGCCATTTAACATCAAAAAGCGCATGTTTGCAGGCTAGAAAACTTAAGGTTACTCAAGTACAACTGAAGAAGTCTGCACTTCCAGAGGATTCCGGGCTTTCACATACATTTTGCTAGAGATAGGCATTATTCTTCAAAAGATATCTTTCTCCCATCTTCTACGTATCAGAATCAAGCAGAATTTAGACAACTAAGAAGTTCTTCCTATCTGAATTTTTAACTTTTAATCTCAAGAATTCTATCTTTCCAGTTTTGTTACAAGTCTTCAGCAGAGAGTAAGTTAGCAACCTATAATAGAGCAAAAGCAATGCACGTAAAATGATCACAGATCCTTCATTAAGGCAGACATATTATCCTATGTTTATGAATTTTAGCTTTTGTCTTTTAATAGCAAAATTCTTATTTCAAGGGCCAAGCAGCTAAATGCATAGCTCACACACAGTTACATAAAATGATGTATGAGCTTTTCATTTTTTTCATTTCCAAACAAAAACCCTTTTATTTATTGCCACGTGAAAATGTATTCAGAACCTTGCACTTTTATCTGCCCAAAGAAATCTGAAATGCAGCTATATCCTACAACAACATTTTTTTAAAGAATGCAAAGTAACAGGAGGGATTATAAAAACTCGGGTAGAGCCTGTGACAAAAGGCACTCTGTTTCCCAATTCACCATTCACTACGACTCCACATATACACACACCCCAAAGTGGAACCTAGTACGGAATATGCTAGAAGTATTACACAAACACCAATTAGACTTGAAACAAGTCTTGGTTTAACAAAGCACCTGGTTCATTTCCAGTATTTACACAAATCTGAGTTTTCTTTGCAGAATGATAGTTGTTTTAACCTTTATCTTAATTTCAACCTTGTCACAAGCAAGAAAGAGGACTAAAATAAACTGCACAACAATCAACAGCTTTTTATGTAGTCTGAGTTAGTACAACTAACATTAATTTCCTATGCAACATTTTCCTACCTGTAATTATGACAGTATGCCATTGTATCATACACCTAAACAATAACCCAGAGGAATTCTCTAAGTTTCCAGCTTCCAACCTGTACCAGAGACAACACACTGTCTTCAGTAGGGCAGCAGAGAGCAGCTATCTCATCATGCAGGGCTACCATCCTTTTAACAGGGAACAGTTGCCAAATTAATACATAACACCTATTTCTTACAAGTAAAGTTAAAAGAAACTGATTTGGAGATAATCAAATGACTTCATAGAATAGTTTTGGCCAGAAGAGACCTTCAAGATCAACCCTACTCCTAGCCCTACCAAAACCCACTAAACCGTGTCCCTAAGCACAACATCTGACCGGCTCTTAAGCACCTCCAGGGATGGTGACTCCACCACCTCCCTGGGCAGCCCATTCCAATGCCTGACAACCCTTTCTGGAAAGAAATGCTTCCTAATGACTTCAGAAACAATATGCCAGTTCACTCCACACACAGGCACTTCAATTAGCCCACAGTTTCTACAAGAACTACCAAAAAGCCTTGAGAAACTTGTTCAGTCCAACCTCAGCAGACAGGAGGCAAATGCACAGTTCATGGTCCAGCACCAGTTATCTAAGCAGTCTACAAATATTTAAGAACTCATTCAATTTTAAAATGCAAACAGTATATACAGTAAACTATCCAATGTTTTTTTAACAGAAGTATTAAACTCCGCACGTCTAACACCTCCAAGACAAACCATCCTAGCAAAACCATCGGTGTTTGACAAGAGAAGATTCACAGTGATGGGGGTGGCAATCTGCTGCACTAGAATACAAACAACTGCCCGATCTGAAGTCAGCACTAAGTTGTGTTTTTACACAAATTTTAAATAGCTCTCATAAGAAAATAAATTAATGAAAAGAACTTAGCTATGTATTGAATACACCACACTAAAAAAAAAAATCCTAAAGAAAACATGTGATACAACACAGACTTATATAATTGTTTCATCTAATAAAGACATGAAGAACCACCCACGTGCCAAAGGCTTGTGCATGAAACTTCTGCTGACTGTGAAACAGCTTAAAACATTTACTACCTTCTTGAAACACATCAAGGCCTTCCAGAACACATGCATGGAAGGAACATAAATCCCTTTATACCAGTATGGTGCTAGAATGTGGGACAGGCGATTGCTGCTGTAGCTACTGTTCCAGAACTGAGTATTTCTGGTTTTTGAGTGGGAAATCTATATGTCTACCCAGACTGCTGAAAAGTAATTTATTTTGTTTGGTTGGTTTTTTGGTGGTGAACTTCTCATATTTACAAACACCAAATTACAACTATAATTTCCCCAGTTTCCTTAAAGACTGCATGAAGGTGCAGATCAGTTTAATCAGTTAAGCATTAGTTCAATATTTGGGGTTTTTTATACAATCATGTTATTCATGTGCAAGATTAACTTTCTATGCTCCTTTCAAAGCAAAAATGACTTCCAAAGTAAAATCCCAAACATTAACAATTGTTTGGGCTTTCTTAAACATTATCCCTGCAGCCTACCTTACTGCACAACAGTTCTGTATAGACCAAGTGATCGAATTCACAAAAATGGCAATTGAACTTCTCACTGTTTTCAGAATTCAATGGAATTGAGTTTCTGATAAAAAGCCTGCTTCGTCACAACTCCCATAACTCTGTGAGGCTATTTTCTGTTCCAGGGTGGAAGGGTATTCATTTTCCTATTGGATTCTCAGATCACAGCTGGGTTCCTGATAGTGGGATCCAACAATAAACATGGAGACTATCTCCACTTAAGACTATTACATATCCTCAGTGCCTCTGGGTACACTCCAGGGATGCTGCTTTGTGTTTTATCACTAGTAGTGAGTGCTTGGCATAGTCTATGTGTACCTCTATCAGATCTCTCACGGGATGCAAGAAGCCTCTGATTTCCTTTCTCTGTTGACAGTACTGTGCCAGTTTAAGTGTTTGTGCTACCACACAGTCAAAGATGGCACGGACTTCATCTATCTGAAGCATAACCCTGTGGTACAGGGAAAGGGTTCTAGCTCTGCATGTGCCCACACAATCATTTTAACAGTGCAGCAAAGGAAGGATTTTCTTAAGCCTCACTGCTGACAAACACATAAGCACAGTGCTGAAATGCAGCTTCACGTTACCTCTAACACAGTCCAATGGCAGGGTGTCCAATGGCATTGCTTCCAGTAGAGTTAACTTCTTGTTCACAGGAGCAGTCACATCTGCAAACTCACCTAACAGAAAACTGCTTCACCCTGGATTCTCAAAAAGCCACAGGGTCAGTTGTATCAGCAACTGCTACATTCTGCTCTATGGAGGGGACAAAAAGATTCCTTTTGGCAGCACCCTGTATTTAGACTGGATCAGGTGTGATATGATGGCCATTAATCTCATTTCATTTCTAAAGGAACTGGTTTAAGCATTCAAAAAGAACCACAGCAAACACATTTCGACTACTTGCAAGGAGGTACGTTAAGCACCAGTCAAAATAGCAAGTACCTACAATGTGAGAAGATGGATGAGAACGCTGAAGCATTACACCTATATACCCATAATCACTGTTTCCAAAATCAGCCATCTAAACCCTCGTACCTCACACGGGGGTCATCTGCCAACTGACCAGCGTGTAGAAGCTAGGAACACAAACACCTGCCTGAAGATAAGAACAGCAGAAAATCCAAGAACAACTCCTTCCATCTCTGGAACCTTACAAAAGTGGATACAGCTCCAAAGTTTTCCTTAACAGTATTTGACTAAAAAGTACAAATCAAATTTGAAAATAATTTTTCCTTACTCCAAAATTTGGTAACACAAAAACACAGATTCCAGTGAAATACTTGGCTTGGGACCCCCTGATGATGATGTGCAGAGGCACGTGCGTATACACACACACACATTCTAGTTTCAATTTGCCAAAAAATCCCAGGCTAACCCTAGGGCAGAAATAAGTGAAATATTTTCTAAGGACCACCACTACCAGGAAAAAAAAAACATTTTCATACATTAATTCTTTATTGTTCTCAACCTTACAGACCATGTCTACTCCTGTGTTAAGAACAAAGCTCAAAGTTCTCAGTGGTCACCTGAAGAAATTATCACTACACTAAGCAGCAGCATGCCCAAAGTATGCTTCCACATGCAAGCACAAGTATTGCTCTTCACGTTCTGAGCTTCTGTGATGGAGCTGCTTTGCTGAACTTCCAGGTTTACATCTATTTATTTAATATTAAAGCTCATATACACTACATATTTCCTTTTGCTGTTCATAACCCAAGTACTTGAAACTCTTCTGGTGAGCAAACTGAAATTATCCAAATGAATTGGAATTTTTTGGTATTGTTGTTACTTCAGAATCATTACTAAAAATCCACAGGGGTTTTTAACTCACTTGATGCCACCACAGTCTTGAAAATAGCTCTACTGCAATACTGTTAATATCTCTTCCAAGCAGCAAAGTACAATAGTCTTTCACTATTACTGCTATAAATTTGTTTGCAGCAGACACTGGGATCAACAGCCTTCACTTAAGTGGCAAAGTGAATGATTCCTGACAAAAGATGCCTGTGGCAGACTTAGGGATGAGACAAGGAAAATCCCCGTTTATGGCAGAATTTAAAGAAAAGCAAATGAGACACAGAGAGAGTGCTCTTCTTTTATTCAAGGGTAAGTAGAAGTTAACAGCAGAAAAAGATGCAAGGGCATAGGTCACGTTAAAATGGCTTCTACAACAGCTACAAATACTTAATGTTAAACCATCAGACTCCAATGATATCCCTAGAGGAATATTTTACCCTTTGTAAGATCCAGACAGAACGACTCTGGATTCAAGTCTGGACCCCACATACTCAATCATACATATTTTGTTAGTCTCCAATTATAAAGACATTTAATAAATTCAGTATCATAAAACACATTGTACAAGAAATCTGAAGAACCATTCAAAAAATCAGACCACATTTCACAGGTATGAAAAAGACGAATGGATTTGGTGACTTGACTCAAAGCATCGCTTCTCTGAACCACCAAATGAGAGCTCGTCCTGAGCACAGTCAACAGTCGCTCTAATCACACAAAGACAACCTTCCCTTGCAACGCGGCTGACAAGCCAAACACCAGAGACTTTTACTCCAGACCCTTAAAAGACTCTGCCTTTTGTCTTCTATATAACCACAAGAAACCACCGAGGGAAAACTCGCAACAGGACAGGAGTGACTCAAAGCCTGACTGGCCCGTGGCGTACCGGGCAGAGCGTTCCACCCTGAGAAGCTTACCTTGTATGACATGCTCCGGGGAAATGGTTTTCTTCTCCGATTTGTTGCAGATCTCGTTGGCCTCGGAGGAGATGAGGTGGATGAATTCAGTGCAGCAGTTTACCACCAGCTCCCGGGCATCATTTGCCACGCGGACGTTGGGAAGCGTTTCTTTGATCATCTTGTTGATAGCAGCCCTGGGGATGGTGAGATCGTCGTCGTTGCCCGACGACGAGGCCATCCTGGCTGCCGCTCGCTCCCCGAGAGGCGCTCGGCTCCCGCGCTCACGGGCTCCCCCTCAGCCGCCGCGCAGGGGTCCAGGGCGCGGGGAGCCGGCGAGGGGCGGGCGGTGCCGCGGGAGGCGACGCTGCGGAGGGGCGGCGCCGCCGCTAGACGGGTGTGCCAGGCCGGCCCGGGGACCGCCGGTGCGCGGGGCCGGGAAAAGCCGCTCGGGCTCAGGGTTCCCTCGGCCGCGGCGCCTGCCACTGCCGCCTCCGACACATCCTGCGGGCGCTGGCTCCGCCGCCTTACGAACAGCGTGAGGGAGGGAGAGCGAGCTGCCGAATCCCGCGGGCGCGGCGCGGCACGACTGGGCTCGGCTCCGCGCCCGCCTCCCCCGGCAGCGGCGGTGTCCGACCCGACGGTGCGAGCGGCCGCGAGGCGGAAACGGTCTGACTATGGGCTCGACCTGCGAGGGACGTCGCTTCCGCCGGAAGCCGGGACACGCTTCCGCCGCCTGGCCCCGCCCCGCCGGGGAGGGAGTGCCGGAAGCGCTGGCGGCGCGCGGCCTGTGAGGCGGCGCCACGTGCGGGCGTCGGGCGGGCGGCTCGGCCGGACCCTGCAGCTCCTTCGAGGGCTCCCCCGGCCGCGCCCCCCGGAGCACCGGGGCTTCACACGCTCGGCCAGCTCGTTCCGAGCAGGGCGAGCAAGGGGTGCTCGGCTCTTCACCCGCGGTCGGCAGCCGTGGCTGGGTCTCCCCGGATGCGCCTGTGCAGCCACGTTTCCCACTGCCATCTGCTGCATCAGTAGCAGTGCATGGGCTGGGTGAAACCAAATCGGCCAAACCACCAGGGTGCTTGTGGAAACCCCATTAGACCTGCAGCGCTGTAAGCTCCTTGCACCTTTCTGTTGCAAGAGATAAAGGCTAAATAAAGCAGCCCAGCCCCAAGCTGCAGGCCAGGGAGCAACGCAGAGAGGAAGGGATGCTCCAACTGCAGCCCTTGCTGTTACAGGCCCTGCTGCTCTTTGGATGTCTCTGCCCAAGTCCCAGCTCTCAATGGACAGCCACAGGTTCTGGCGGCACCTCGGAGTGTAAGGGGCCAATGGCCATGATCCTTTCAGCCCCAGCAACTCTCCACTGTCATTCCCATTTGCAACCTGGCTGCTATTCCACCTCAGTCCCATCTGTGCATTGATGTTGGGGTGCAGGCAACAGCCTGGTATTTTGAAGAAGGAGATCTGAGTTAGAAGTGGAACATAAATGGGGCTTCCAGCTGCATGCAGGGGCTGCTGCAGGCACTGTCCTCCAAGCAATCCCCTGCCTGCAGCCCTAGGGAGGTCCACGTGCACCCCCACACCTCAGACCTCACGAGAGCGGCAGGAGCGCCAATGAGCCCAGCGTCACCTGAAGTGCTTGTATCTGCAGGAGCTGCCTATGCAGGAGCTGCTGCCTCGCTCCTCCAAGCTGGTGTTTGGGGAGAGGCAGGGCAGGGCCACTGCAAGTCTCAGCATGCAGCTGGATTTAGGCTTAGGGAGAAAGCAATAAAGATAAAGTCAACTCATGTATTCCCAGTGAGCTCCAGATGGGCTCTCCGAGGGAAACCAGGACTGCTGCGGGAACCTTCTGAGAAATAGCCTGGAGGCCCGAGGCACAGCGGGCCAGTGCCGAGGCAGGCTGGAAGTCGGGGGAAAAGCCATGCAGGAACAACACTTAAAGCCAGGTGCCCGGCTTAGCCTCAGCTGCCTTGTAGAACTAGGGTGAGAGAAACAGCGGGAGAAGACCTTCTCCTCATGCTAGAAGTTTGTTTTAATAAGTACTTATTAGGGTGGCTTAGAAAAGGAAAGCCTGTGGATTAGCTTCAGCCATTCAGGGTGCTGAAGACATTTAATGGATTTAAATTACTGATACTTTGCTATTTTTGAAAAAAATAGTACCCAGACAGTAAGAAGGTACCTTATTTTGAGGTGCTTGTAAAAAACATTTTATTGTCCACTATGTGTACTGTGCCATTATCCACTGCATATAAATGAAACACTCCCATTATTATATATATACGAATAATAAATACTCTAGTTGTGACATTTTAAGATTGATGAGACTTTCTCTTATGTTCGTGGCAAGTAGACCTGATTCCTGAAAAGGAGAATACTATTCTGATTAAGGGATTACTGCACTAATCCATTAAGCAGAAAAAAGAAAATATTATTGGTATTAATTATATACAGCACACAGGTGAGTATGTACTACATTCTAGTAAGTGAAGACTGGGTTAATATTGAGTATTATTAATTATCAATCAATGTTCATGTTCCCACAAAACCAGATCTTTGTAAAAAAAGTCCTAGGTAGAGGGTTTTCATTTCAAACTTGTGCAAACTGTAAAGTTCAAGATAAACACATTGAGCTGAATATCTTCCCTAAACTCAAATAAACATCTTGAATGCCTTTTCACAACTACAAATTGAAGGCATTTGAGTAACAACATACTGAGTTACCAGTAGCTACAAGCAGTTCCAGTTTGCACTATATAATCTCATACTTATTGTGAGGGTTTTCCCAGGTCAAAGCTCTTCCTACTTCTCCACCTGAGCAATTTGATGAAGTTAAGACTTGCACTGAAGATTTTGTCGTGATGAAAAACCATTTTGTAGAATGTATCAATGGGTAGATCTCCATTGGGATCTGCATATTTCAGAGTCGTCATTGGAGTATACAAGGTGTTAGTCTGATGGCGAAAAGGTGGATTTTCTGCAAGAATTATCTTTACTGTGTGCTGTCAAGAACGAGAAATAAAATTGTTAAAGAACCATCACCAAAATAATAAAGTAAAAACCTAGTTGTCAGTTAAGCATGAGAAAATCAGAAGAATTATGTAAAACCTTGTATATAGTTTTATTAGAATTTCATTAGAAACTTTTCTTAAAGTGTTTCTGAGGCCCTAAGAAGTACTTCTAATTTATTCTTAGACCTGTTTCTGTTTATCTGTACCACAGTGCTAGCACTGTGCACTTACGTATCCAGAATGGCCCTCCAAAATTATGCCTCTATGCCCACTATAGGTAGATCCTTCCTTTTACAATTCAGTGGGAAAGGATCGGAACAGTGCACTTGGCAACAAGATCTGGGAACCAACACTGAAGCTTTTCCTTATCAGCAAGCACCTGAAATCATTGTCCCCTTCCCCAGCTTGCCTAAACTCGTCTTCCTGCAGGAAGCCCCAAGCATCAGAAATTATATCCACGTATCTTCTATCATGCCTTGGTGGTCTGGGGTATCTGAGTGAACTTCATATCAGCAGAGAGTGGCTTTAAGCAATGGTGGGAACCCTGTGTGGCTGTATGGTAACACTGCAGAATGGCCAGACTTCAACAGATGATGTGTAAGTGCATCTAATACATCAGTGGTATTTAAATGCCAATTCACAAGTGTTTTCAATACTTCAAAATGAACATTCTTTTAATATTCTAGAGGGTTTGTGTTTAAAAGTCTCGTCATTCTTTCAAGGTTTTAAAAATAATTTTAGTTGTGTAAATGACATTCAATTAGAATTAATGCTTCTACCAAAAGAACACACCAACCAACCAGGGCATTTGTAAATTACAAAAAAAAAAAAAAAAAAAAAAAAAAAAATGTAGAATTGTTGATGAGTTACCTCTGCAACATCTTCAGCACTTTGTCCCAGACTCTGGAAAATTTGCTTGTAATTTTTAAGGTAAATATTAGTAAACATCTGAGCTGTTTCCTCATCTGCAGCTGAAAGATCCATTTTCATTCCATCTTCAAAGACTTTTCTTTCAAACTCTGTAATCACTGGGCCTGGTTCAATCAGACTTAACCTGTTCAACAAGCAAAGTTATACTGGTTACACTGTGCTCCATGGGAAATACACCTCTGTATCCTCAAAAAAGAATCCTGAAGAGTTGCCCTGTGAGTACACGTTGGTTTACATTCAGTCCATTCTGTAAAGGCAACTCACAACACCACATGATTGCTGCCATACTCCTACCTTTCTACAGGTAGTGGTAGAAATCCACATAGCTTAAATTTCAAGGAAGTGGTGTAGCTTAATTTACAGCAGAAGTGAGTGCAGCTGTGGAATGTAGGATGATTTATCCACAAGAACTTATCAAATCTTAAGAAGAATAATTAAAGGATGGTAACAAAATTCACTGCCTTCTGGACAAAAGCCTACACAGGTTTCTTTGTTATATCTTTCCCATGGTAATACTAGAAGTAGCTGAAAGAGAGGAGGGGAATTGCCCAAACATGGGTTTTCTTTGTCAAGCTGTCAGTGTTACATAATTCGAGATCTCTCCATAATATTATAATAAAATACAATATAGAGAATGTTGCTGTGGGTGGGCAGATTTTGGCTGCTGCTAAATTAGGGAAATTTTACTTTGCTCAGTAGCATATTATAGCAAAACACAGAAATACAGTTACTGGTCGGTTCTTTCCCCCTTTTCTCAGAGAGTTATTACTCCCAACCACACTGTTTATCAAAACCCTGTTTGGTATAGGTCCTCTTCCTAGACTTCAGTTCTAGTCAGGCTCTTCTTTAGAACTAAATGAAGCTATTGACCTTGACAGTGGAATTCTAGCTGCTGCTGGAATTAAAGCCTTTTCTCTTGTGTCACTCTTCACACTGGACCTTGGACTGTTCCTATTTGACTTTCTTTTCATCTCCTTTTGGCTGTATCTTATACTCTTGAAATCTTATTACAAATTCTGGTATGTCCTGTGAATCATTACAATATATTTTTTTCAAATCCCTCCAAACTTTTCAGAGTATGCAAAACCACAGTCTGGATGCCACATGGTCTTTGAAATCTTATTACAGCAGCTCTGTCTTCTCCCTACAGCACAAGGGCTAAATCCTTAAGGCACACAGAGATGCAATGGATATTTAACAACTGTTAGACTTCACACAAAGAACAGAAGCAGCATTACACGAATGTGAATACATGTGAAAAATCAAACTCCAAAGTCCCACAGATTATGGGGACATTCTCTTAATACTGTCTTACACTTTAAGAAATGGTATATCACGTTCCTCTCACTTTCCTCCCGCCTCCTATCTTTACAGGTATCTCACCCTGTGTTCCGTACTGATGGATTTCCACATGCACTCTCTCTATAATGACCCCTTGAAGTTTGTGAATTGCCTAAGAAGTCTGTAATCTTTTCCAAAGGAAAATATTAGAGGTTGATATTATAATTTTATTCCTATGATAGTGTATGCAAGAGTATGTTTTTGGAAGTGTTACATAAACTGTGTTTTATCCAAAGCTAAACAGCCTTTAACTCTTCAAGAGAACATGTTTCTTCTAGCATCTATACCTTTTTATTTGCTTATGTAGTATGGAGAACGTGGACATGTCGATGCCTTTTGTGATGTACAATTTCCATCGGTTCCTCAATCTGTTTCTCTTAGACCCAACGAGCTTTAAAAAATAGTTTGCTAGATCTAAATATATTTAAAACTATCTAAAATTATGCCAGTAGATCAATACTTACTGCAGTTTGAACTTGAGTGCTTGTATAGCTAAACTTTCACAGAATCCTTCCACGGCAAACTTAGATGCAGCATAAACATCATTAAATAAGATACCTGATGGTACAAACAAAACATCCTGAGAATGTGATTGTATTGAACTAATACTTTAGTTTTAAAAACTCTTGTATTTTCTGAAAATTTCTACAGTCTTGCTGGGAAAACATTAGAAAAATCCTTGTGCATACCAAATCTAAATACTGCCTTTTTGCCTATGTTCTCAAAATTGCTTATGCTAGGCAGGGATGCTTGACTAATGCTTTTCCTCCTCCCAGCTGACACCATGATCTCTTTGAATGATACTAAATATTTTGTAGACTAAGGTATGAAAGCATCAGTATAATGCAATAGCATCTGTATTATTTCTCAGCTATAGACAAACACACAAGAGGAGTGCAGTGCAGGAGGTATGATAACACAAGAGATGCAGCTTGCATCTGAGTGATTTAGAAAAAGCACTAAATCAATACATTTAGGTGGATGGGTAAGTATTGTATTGAACAATAACAATGCTTGGAGTTTGAATTAGGACCCTCACTCACCAGAATAATCCAGGTAAGATCAATGCCACTGTTGTAATAATTGAAACAAATACAGGTAGGCCAGATGGCACACCTCTAGATTCATCATTATCTACAGCCAAAATTAGACTCTGGGGAGATTTATGAGGAAAAACTTTCCAAAAGATGGTACATTTTTCCAGGACATGATTGGATTTTATTCCACTATTATAATGCAGAGTGTAGTAAGCATGTTTGTCTATCCCCATAAACTTTTCCAATAGGAAGGAGAAAGTAATGCTACTAAGCTCTGTTTTCCAGATAATAAAACCAAATTAATTACTATTTTTTTAATAAAAATGAGTTTGAGTTAAAACTCTTTAAAAAAAATTACAAGCAAGTCACTCTGCAGGCTTTGTTTTTAAAACATCTGGAGAGTAATTTTGTAGTAACCTACTACCCACATGCATAAAATCCATCAGGTGTAAGTGCTGAGCTTTGTATAGGTGGAACTTCAGCATTCTAAGCACAATAGTTAGATATGCTAGCTCCTGCATTTTTTATTCAGATAAAAAGAGGTAAGGTTTAGATTTTGAATACTGAATGCTTAGTTCAAACAAACAAAGAAAAAACAAAATAAACAGCTTTGCCTTGTATTCCCATAACACTGCTTATTATAACTATATGCCCGCTCTTTCTCCTCTTCATGTCAGGCAAAATCTCCTTCAGGAGTCGAACCAATCCAAAGAAGTTGGTATCCATCACAGTTTTCATTTCTTCTATGGTCTGACATTCAATAGGTCCAATGAGCCCCATTCCAGCATTGCTAACTGCACAAAACAGAAGACAACAGTGAGCAATAACCTCTGTAAACATTAACTTGTATACTTTACTGGAAAGCATTTGAAATTAAAATGAGGATTAGGAATTAAATGATCCTTAAATAATCCTTAAAGGAAGGATTAAAAGATGATAAAGATGGCTTTTTGTGAGACCCCACCTGGAGTACTGTGTTCAGCTCTGGGGCTCCCAACATGAGAAAGACATGGACCTGTTGAAGCAAGTCCAGGAGGGTCACAAAGGTGATCAGAGAGCTGAAACAACTCTCCTGTGAGGACAGACTGAGAGTTGGTCGTGCTCAGCCTGAAGAAGAGAAGGCTCTAGGGAGACTCTACAGCAGCCTTCCAGTAGCTACCTGTACTGGAGGCAGGGCTACAGGAAAAATGGGGAGGGACTCTTTATGGGAGAGTGTAGTGACAGGACAAAGGGTAACAGCTTTAATTAAAAGTGGGTAGATTTTGTGAAGATAGTGAGACAAGGTAACATGTTGCCTGCTGGAAGCAACATACTGTTTAGCAAACCAGTATGAAAACACTTCTTGAATGATTTGTGAAGTACAATTACAATTCTCAATACAAAAAGAAAGTACCCTTAGTTTTGTTTGCATTTGTTCTTTTATTTGCTAATTCCCAAATGCTGTTGCTTTCATTGTAACTAGGACTATGTTTCATCAATAGGGCAGAAAGTCTTGTACTTGATGCCAATTTAGGCAAAAGTTCTCATATTTACTAAAAGCTGTATCATCTCATCCAAAACACTTCTCTGTGATCAGGTTTCTCCTGGGTAAACAGGGAAAACAATTTTCCATACTTCATAGAAGCATGGTGAGATTTAATTCGCTCTTGTCTGCATGAAGCCTTGAAACTCTTGAACAGAATGTACTATATAATTATTTTTACTTCAATAATTTAAAAATATACCAATGAAACTTCTCCATGGTATTTGAGAAGATGCTAAAAAGAAAACTGATATCTGCTCACAGCATACACATCCTGTACTTGCCTAGGACATCAATCCTTCTGTCAGGAATACTATTCACACAAGTTTTAATAGACTGCTCATCACAGACATCCAGTTGTTTAATTTCAAGGGTTTTGCCCAGCCTGCGACCTGCAGCTTCCTCAAGTGGCTCCTTCTTGGCCAGATTCCGCATGGTGGCATACACTGCAACAAACCAGAAGCAACAGATATCAGAAATAGGATTTTTTCTGTGGCAGTCCTACTGATGAGTATTGAATATTGCTTTTACATCCGTATCTTAAATATCAGTGATAGAACCCATATAAAAACTTAAAGGTAGAAAGAATCTATTTTCAACATATTCTCACTGATTTCTTGGAATCTGATTCTGAAATGAAGAAATCCAAAAGGAGAATTAAAACACTGTCACATGAAGAACATGCAATGCATGAAGATAATATTATTTATTCAGTTGTGCCACTGAATCATTTTTAGGTACCTAAAACCTGATTCCCAATTCTAGGCATTTTAATTTTGTTTTTTTTTCAATCACTGTCAATATGCTGAGTAGAACAACCACAATTTCATTAAAAAGTGGAAGACAGATGCTTCCTTAGGACAGCAAAACATTTTTATATTTGTAAGCTATTTCTCAAAATAGTAATTATTTTTATCGTTATTGTAGCTTAGTTACCCACAAAACTAGGAACCTCCATCCAGTCAGTCAGTAGTAAAAAACTGTGAGAGTAAGTGTGAGAATCTGAATTACCACAGCTCGCTGTATTTGCCTCGCCAGCCATTATCAATCTTAGCTAATATCCCATTTTGCAGCAGAGAGCCCCTTGGGTCACCCTCCTTTGTCTACACAGGGTTGGAATAATGAAACATGCTTTAAGGAAAAGATTGCAAATTTAAGAACTGTTTTCCTAAATTAATTTCTTTGCCCCTCAAACGGGCATGTAGGCTTCATTCAGCAAAGATTTTAGTAGACAAAAAGAAAACTAGCTATAACTGTGAATGTACATCCAAAGTAGCAAAATGCAGACATTTTCAGCTATTTGTATTTTTAAAATTTTTTTTTTGGTAAACTATTCAGTAAAGTAGCTGTTCACCTTCAATACAGGTACAGAAATATCATCCGTTTACAGAAAGAAGTTATCTTTTCACTATATTGTATTTTCATGACAGTAAGAAGAGGGAAACCAACAAGAAATAATTTACCCAACTGAATACAGTCACCTGTTAAATCACAGCGGGAAAAAAGTACGACTGCCTTGAAGAATACTTTTTAATAAAGATAAAAACCAGATACATTGTTACCTTTAAATCTTTTCTCTTCATCTTTTGCCATTTTTACAGCTAAGGCCAGTCCAATTCCTGAGGAGCAACCTGTAATGAGGACATTTCTTCTTGCCATTCTTTTCACTGAGTGGTTCCAGCAAGAGTTCTTCAGAGAGCAACAACCTAAATGCAGCTGCAGTATGATGTCACTGGCCTTTAATGCTATCTCCAGCTTTCCTGAGTCAACAAATCTGAAAATGCACACCTGGACTCTGCATGATTAAGGGATAATCTCCAACTAGACAAAACCAGAAGCAGATGCTCCTGCATGAGCTTGTAATCTGCATTATCAACATGAACTATATTTAATACAAAATGTGAATAATCTTTAAAATGAGACATTTGTAAGCAACTTGGATTTTATTAGTTTTTTTAAATAGGGGAATAACCTATTCACATGCTACTCGCAGGAAAAGCCTTGCCACAATTACAATCTGTCAAGTCCTCCACTCACATCTACGAAAAGTAAATTGCGTGTAAACTGGGATCCCTCTGCCAAAGGTATTCAGACTTCCTACACTTACAGCACCCTCCTAATTCTTATACAATGAAATGACAAATGGGTTTCTTCCCTGCTGCCTCACTAAGACTCCTAACAGGGTTTACAGAAAAAGTAAATTGAAAAATGGGATGTGGCTTTGGAAAGACACAAGTTGTTCAGACAGATTCCTCCCATTT
The DNA here is from genome assembly GCA_025345505.1 of Todiramphus chloris collaris. Lineage (NCBI taxonomy): Eukaryota > Metazoa > Chordata > Aves > Coraciiformes > Alcedinidae > Todiramphus > Todiramphus chloris. The sequence goes on from JANVCC010000034.1 coordinate 15,597,871, forward strand.
CTTTTGGCACTTTTCCCAACCAAGAACAGAGATACAAGCAAGTATGCCAGCAGTGGAGAAGAGCCAGGAAGACGTTGAACAGACCAGCTTCACTACATTCTTGCTAACAATGAAATCTCTCTGAACACTTTCTGTTTGCCAATTGAGAAGTTGAAAAAAAAAGCACTGAAAATAAAAAAGCACATCAGGACTAGCATGATGTCTAACTCAGGTGTATTTTTCGAGAAAATATTCCACCAACTTTGCAAATAGACTCTGAATTAAACAGAGGGACGTTTGGACTGGTGCTTTGTTGCAGCTCATATTTAATATACTGTGCTACATTCAGAATGAAAATCAGTCTCTTTTGAAATTTATAACCCATCCTGAGTGACAGAAAAAGAATGACCTTAGTAAGCAATTAGCCTTCTGAACACTAATCAGCTAATCGCAATGCCATTAGACAAATATTTTCAAGGATTCAATAGCCCCTTGTTAACGCAATGCAGTTTAGAAGAATTAACTTAGTGTTCCAGGATTTCCATAGATGTAAATTGGTTAGTAGTTCAAGAAAAGTATGATTCTACAGAAACTTTCTTTTTTTCTAACATAATTTCAGGTAAATAATTCCTTTCAAAACAATTAAATATACTTGAACGACATACTGGGTAGAATTCATTAACTTACCAGGCAAACAACAAAATCGCAGTATAGCATCTGAAGTTTATGAGCAAATGTAATTATGATTCTACTTATTTGTCAGGTTTGAACCACAATTGTACCAGAGAAGTTAGCATCCAGATACCCAATTTTAGCGTAAACGCTATTTAGCTGATTCAGATATTAGGCAAATTGCTTTTGCTGGTCCTGCACATTTATATTTAGTGCATGTAGGAGGAGCAAGCGAGGCTTTATGTAACACTACCTTAGTGGAACTCCACTAGTGTTGTGATGCAATGATAATTACAGATTTGTTTTATTTTCCACTTGAAATCCTAGTTTGTAGGGCTTACACATTCCTTTGCTTTAAAAAAACCAAAAACTATCTGGAATTTGATGTATAGATTTCTAGCTTGAAGGCAAATTATCTGCCTATAGAAAGGAAAAGAAAATTGAAGTAGTTTAATATTTTTCAATTATTATACTGGTCAATCTAATTCTAATGTTTTTCATTTATTATTATGTAGACAAACAACAGCTTGATTTAAAACACACAATAGTATTTCCATAAGTAAAAAGTCTTTTTTCACTACATATAGCAAAATAAAAAAAATCTTAAACTTCAGAAATACTTTAGAGAAGTAGATCCTGACCTTGTCAATAGTAGCAAAATGTGCACCTAGTTTTGTGTAACCACTTAAAGTAGAACATGTTTGCGTAAACAGTGAGAGACCTACCTACTAGCCACAGCCTTTAGCACACGTCCACCTGCAGAGCTGCTGAAACAACAGATAGGTTTGTTGGCTGAGACACATTTTTAATATACAAAACACTTAACATAAGCCTAATCTTCAAATTGCAATACATTCAGTTCTGTTCCTCTGCTTTATGTCAAACTTTACTAACCTGATTTTCTGACGTATGAATCACATGTCTTAATGCACACAAAATCATGTTTGCATTAGTGACTCATAAACATCAGAAACTGCAAATATAGTTATGTAAATATAAAAGTGTTAGAAACTGGGGCCACTAGCTATTTATACTAGCTAAGTTGTGTAGTACTTTTGGAAAACTGGAAATAAATATGGTTCAAGATGCACAGGTATGATGCCATTTTAAAAACCAGCAACTTTGGTATGGATTTTGGAAAAAAAAAAGCAAGCTTTATGGCCCTATACCACACCTATTTGCATCTGAAAGATACTGCTTGGAGTAAAGCAAGCAGGTTTTACCAGTGTCTTTGATCAAAAACATCTCACAAACAGGTCAATTTTAATAAGATATTGTGTCTGCAACATTGTACGCCTAAAAAGAGAGAGAGAAAATATTCCCTAATGAAAATTGTTAATAAGGTAATATCATTGTGCTCTGAATTAAAGCTGGATGTGAAACACAAGTATAGAGTGTAAAATCCTTTTTTTCTCGGGGGGGGGGGGGGGGGGGGGGGGG
>JANVCC010000034.1:15600061-15711176 GCA_025345505.1 Todiramphus chloris collaris
GGGAATGACATCTGAAATTAATTTTTACAACTCAAGATATTTAAAAATAAAATTTATTTCTCAAAAATAAAGATGTTATTATATCAAGGCAATAATCTCAAAAACAGTTGGAAAAATAAAAAGCTTGTCATTTACATCAGTACAAATAACTACATTTGTTATTTACAAATACATTGCCAAAATTTCCTTTTTGAATGCATGATTATGTTGCCAGCAACAGCATTCCTGGGTTGCTGCTTGTCCAACAGGCACCATTCCTTCCTTCATAATTCTTGTCCCTGAAACAAAGTATCTGTGATGAGAACCTTCCTTTAAACTTCTGCACTCAATTTACATCTTTAAATCCATTTGTACCAAGATGTTACTTCTCATTATTAGGATTTATCTTATAAATTGAAGAAAACTACCTGCAGGTCTCAAATTTTCTCAAATTCCATCCCCTAGACTGAAGCTATCAAAGCATTTTTGTTCACTGTTCATGTAACTGAAGTTCATTTGCTCTCAGAATGAGCATAATATAAAAATTTTTCAACATATATTAAGTTGTAGCAGATAAGTAGGAAAATATTATGTAGAGTATTTTGAGAAGTAATTTCCATATACAAAACCTCGTAAAAATTTCATACAGTTTAAAGAAGCACTGTCTTTTGAAATAACTCCTCTGTGTAAGGATTTATGCTTCACATTGAACTACATTATTGTGTTTAAGTTCCTAGCAACTTAAATTTCTAACAATTCAGGAAATGTTTGTAAAAACCCTATCAACAGTATCAAGGTATCAAGCATAAAGAGGAAAGAAGGCTATGATTTCAACCAATACAAAGTGAAAAAAATCTTATCAATGTTAATGTAAGTATTCTGGATTTCCTACAGTAAACAGAAATAAACACAGCGTATTTCTGATTGGTGGTTTTTTCCCTTTTTGTTAATTTCTAGAGGTTTAGATTCTCCACACACACACATTTCACAAAACAGGGTTACCTGCTGGACCTCATTGTTTGACAGCTCACTTACAAGAAACAAACAAAAAGGAGCATTAAAAGTGATCAGCAAAACGATCTCTCTAGTATAAGTTAATAGTATAAGCAGGTATCTTTACCTTAACCAGTACCGTGGCACAATAGAGGCCATCTGAGCCACTAATATTTTATAACATGGGTCCTGTTAATTTTAAATGTAAAAGTGATTATGTTGTATCTGCTCATGTTTAGCTAGATGCTTATTCTTTGTGAGGAATGCTATAAGAGTACATAGACATCTGTAAGCAGCACATAATAAGCTTACAGCTAATGACTGAAAAGCTATTGCAATAGCTTCTGATTAATTTTTATATGATGTATGCTTCTTTACATTTTAACAAAAATGTTAAAATAGTCACTTTTTTTTTTAATTGGTCTTTACAAGCACTACTTTTTTTTCTTCCTTCACTTGCCATTTTTAACACAATTTTATTTCTCACTTCAGTAAGGAACTGTGGCCACAAAAGATTAATTTGCTCTTAAACCTGCCTGGTTTTTTTCTTTCTTTAATAAAGGAAATTACTTCAATTTCCCAGAAAAAATTATAAAAGCCATTCTGAATGTTCAGTAAGATGTTTCCAGTTCCTTTATCTGGAATACTTACAACTTCTAAGGGTAGCAGTGTGCTTTATTGTTACAAGATCTTCACTGTAGATTAAAGCCGAGTAAGAACAAAGAACAATTCAACTGAAAAAAAAAATAAAATCTGTGACCTGGTTATTTGTTGAGTCCCAAACAGGCAGAGTGGACCAGGACAGAAATCAACCCTAGCTAATAATACTTCCCCTGAAGTAATATATTTCCTGTAATAAGCAAGTAATATAGCATATATTAAGGGGAAAAAGAATGAGACAGACTGTACCTCTGGAGAAAACACACACACACACGCCACTCCTTTTCCCCAGAGAGATTACATAATTAAGTTTTTAGAACTAGGCCAGAAAGTTTCTGTGAAAGTTTGGTCAGTCAGTCTGCAATGTTTTACTAATGGATGTCCTGGTTTGATTGAGAACAGAATTAATTCTGTTCAGTGATTTTTCTTTTCAGTTTAGTTCTAACAAACTACACTGTCTGAAGTTAGCAGCCTGTTCTCACAGACAGTGTCTGCTCCCAGCAGTGATAACGCCCCATGTTTAGAGTTACTACCAAGGATTGGTGTGCAGACCAAGGCCACTGCTGGATCTTCTGTACCACACTGGGGGGTGCAGAAAGTAAAAGGGCACACCTGCAGGGAGGAGCAGACAGGACAGGTGACCCCAAACTGACCAACAAGGTATTGCATCCCAGATACATTATGTTCAGTATAAAGCTGAGGAATCAGGAGAGTCAAGCCCTGCTCAGCTCGGTTTGGGTCCTCTTCTGGTTTCTTCTTTCAATGGCCAGCATCCCAGGAGGACTCTGTCCATTCTGCCTTTGATCCTGATATGTGTGTTTCTGAATCCAGTATCAGAATCCAGCTCCTGAACACTTTTCCCATCTGCCACTGGTCCCAGTCTGGGACTCTCCTGGTGCCTGCTCCACAGTATCAGTGGTGACAGTGACTTAACTGACAGCAGGGGGAGTTGGGTTCAATACTGGTTTTGTAAATATTCCAATGTTATTATTTTCATTAAAGCTGTTCTAGTTTCCTTTTCTAATAGCTAAGTCTCTCTCTCATTCCCTTTCTCTTCCCCTTTGGGGAGGGAGTGGGGTCTGTTATAGGTGTAGAGGGCTGTCCTGACCCTAAACCATGACAGTGGAGAAAGACTTTACTTACATCATATTAATATACACCATGTTTAAACAAAGAGGAAACCATATCGTATTCCAAGTGAAGCCAGAAACCCTCCACAGTATATTTTAAATTTCATGCAGAATGGTTCTGAAATCTAGTGGTTTATGTACTTAACTACAGTGAAAACAAACTTGACATTTCACTTCTTTCATCTCAAGTTTCTACAAGAACATGACTGGAAGAGGTCTATTTCCAAAGACTTTCTTGTATCATTCCTGAGGCTTCCCCTTCATGGCATTTCTTAGCAAAAAATAACAACACGGCAACTTGTCTGGAAAGGAAGGGTCTACTCAGCAGTTGTAGAGGGGATAGCTAGGTAATCCTTTCCTTCAGAATTATCCCCAAAGTCTTAGGAAAAGCTGGAAACACATGTGATGTATCCTGTCCTCAAGCATCATAAATAACCTTTAACACAAATTAATATTGCTTTAATTTGCAGTGAAAGAACCTTCATATTGTAGAAAGCCTGTTTATCTCAGATTGCATTTATACTCGTAGCAGCAGATTCATGCCCCAAATCAAAGATTTGTATAATTCATAAAGTAAAATTATTCCCATTTTCTATACCAAAAAATTATCTCTTCTCAGTTTTAAAAGCATGTTCAGTATTATTTTCACAAGATAGATACGTAAGCCATAAGAAGCTCTCATCATATAGCATGTTTCATTTCATGAAACACCATGTCCATAGTCAGAACATCAGGTTATTAAAGATAATCAATATTCAAAGTTGTCCACAAAGCAGACCACTGAGAGTGTGCCATTAAATTTGTAATTTTCAAATTATTAAGCTGGTTTAACTTTAGGGCATTAAGATTCATCAGACACGAGGCTATACAACAGAATTACTTAGGGAGAAGTAAGGACACTTCTGAAGAGACACCATATCGTTCCTTTGAGGCAGTTCTAATAATGACAGTAAAAATTGATAATTTGTTGTGTATCCAAGGAACATTTTACCTTTTCTAGGCTTTTTTCTAGGCTTGGTTGCTTTCTTTCTATTTTTTTCTTCAGCTGATTTATTTCTTGATCTCTCTGGAGCAATTCAAACTCTTTTTCACGAAGCTCCTCTTTAGAATGCTGGAGTTTCTTCTCTAAAATCTCAATCTGAACAGAAAATGCAATTAAATAAGAACTGATTTTTTTTTAATTGTCTCAATTTCAGTAAAATAACACCTCAAACAACTCACAAATACCATCAGTTTTACCTCTGACTTTGGATTACCCTGTCAGTTTTTATTTTATTTTTTAATTTGTCAACATTTTACTTCATTAAAAGCGGAGTTTGGGAGCTGTATCATCTCAAAAAAAAAAAAAAATTTTACACTGGTATTTCCCTGCAAAATTTTTAGTTTTAATTGACAAATTACTCCTCTAGATTTTTATACTCTTCTAGATTAAACCTTGCCAGCTATTGTGTTCTAGGACTAGACTCTCTCTCATAGAATTAGCTGCCCTTTTTTAGGGAAACTGGTTTTAATTTAAGCAAGAATTACCTGTTTATTGCATTCCTTGATTTCCAACTCTGACTTCTCTAAACTGCACTCTAATTGAATTATTTGTTGCTCCATTTCTCCCTTATGTTCACAAACTGTCATATCCAACTGGGCAATCTAGAGGTAAAAATGGAAGAAAAGGAAATAGTTTATTTTGAACTAGGATGCAGATTTTAAGAAATAATATTACAAAATACGACAGCAAAAGGAATGAAACTAATCCTTTGTAGTATCAAGAATATTTTCTCCAGCAGTCAACATAAAAATGCACCCTAGATATCTTGTTTAAAAAATAGGAGTCAAACACACACAGAAAAGGGGAAAAATGGGAAAAGTCCATAACTGAATGTTTGATTCTCAGACACACAGAATACAAACCTAGTTATCATTTTAAACAGAATGTAATGGATAGCTTAGTATGCCAATACATCTTGTCAGAAAGTGCCAAAGTTTGCAAAAATGGGGCGGGGGGGGGAAGCATCACCTCACAGGATACTGCAGCAAGAATACATTGGAAGGTCTGGAAGTCTGGCCTCCTTACATTGTTGGTTCCTTGAAGGGTTTGGTGTGTTTTTTGGGGTTTTTTTTTTTTGTTTGTTTGTTTTGTTTGTTTGTTTTTTTGGGGTTTTTTTTCATTTGTTTTTTCTTTTTGTTTTGTTTTGGTTTTTTTTAAATCCCCAACCCTCCTGTCTGCACCTCAAGTATTCTTGTATACAAATGCAGGCAATTCCTGCAGGAAGTAGCTATTAGAAGGCTAATTGTAAGTGACAGAATAGTTCTTCCACAGTGGGTATGAAATCCTGAAACCAGACCAAGACACTGAAAATATTTCAAGTGAGCTACAGAAATTTATTCACAGCACAGTTACTGCTTCATGTTTAGAGGGTGCTTTAGAGCTAATCAAATATGCTTCAGTGTAAACAAGGAAAGGAATCCATCATTCCAAGCAAGTTTCAGTGAATATCTTCTTTATCAAACATCAATACAACAGTTGTCCTGTAACTTCATCGCTAAGGAATAATCATGGGACAGGTTTTCATGAGGCTTTTGTTCTATCAAAACAGCACTCTGTGGTCCCTTGGGGGTACACAACCTCATTTCCTGGTACCAAAGGGCTTCAGTACCATACAGCTGGTTTTGAGGTTGACAGTGTGGCTGTATTAACAGTTCAGTTTGGAACAATGTGTGAAGCCAATTAAACCTGGCAAACTTTTTATAAGTTACCTACTACATAACAGGAATAACTGTCAGTAACGTATTTAAAATGATCTGACCTGAGCTGCTCTTTGTTTCAGTTCCCAATTTCTTTCTTTCAATGCTTGGTCCATGTCAAGGAGCTCTTGGTTTTTGTCTTCAATTTCTCCCCTGCAATACCTGAAATTCTCATACATTTAACTGCTTAATGCACATTCAGTTGTTTCACTTCAAGTATCCAGCTTGAAAAATCTCGAGATCTATTACTTAAAGTCAAATTACTCTAAAACAAGAATCAACTAATTGACTACAAAGAAACAAACTCAAATGTAATAATTCTGTTAATGATATTTCAGGTGGAGATTTCCCAATAAGTTCATTATTCAGGTTATTTAATTGATTACCAGGACAGCATGTCCTTACCAAAAAAAAAAAAAAAAAAAAGAATTGTACAAAAGAAAGTAGAATTAATTTCAGGTGAGAAAGGAAAGAGGACAATTTCTCTATAGAAGAAAGTGATTCCTCCTCTTACAATTATTTCACAACTTTGGGATTCAGAAAATAATTTGAGCAGATTTTAAATTTCCCAAAAACAAATTCATCACCACTTTTAGAAATTAAAAGTGAGCCAAGGAACTACTGTTTCAAGTTATCTTACAGCCACACACCACCTAAAAATTACAGACAGCTGCTAAGAAGATAAAAAAAGACCATTCAAACTACTTGCTATCCCTAAGGAAGAAACTAACACAACTAAGTTTTCGTGATGGACAAGATACCAGCTTACCTGAGTTCAGTTGTTAGATCCACGACAGCAACATGCTTCTCCTCCAGAGAGGACTGTGCGTTCTTTAATGCATCTTGCAATTCCTGAAGCTGTGTTAAAGTGATTTTTAACTCTCCATTGGCATTCTGTAATGCAGATTCTAGTTCTGCTATTTTCTGCAAGGCTTCCCTGTGGCAAGTCTCACTTTGAAGCAATTTATCTTCTAAATCGTGCACTATTTTACACAGAGACACAGACACACACACACACACCACAAAACACAAGATGTTTGATCAGCGAGTCAGAGTCTTTATAGAACACCACTATCTACTAGCACTTGTGGTCATAAGCAATTTTCCAGTATTTTTAAAAAAAACTAGAGTAACAATGATTTCTGAGGTTATACAACAACCTTTTCATGGCACCTAAATCTTCGCTGGCTTTATTCAGCTCATAATCTACAAAGGACTTGAAATACGAGGATGTATCTAAAAACATTTGGCCAAGGAGAAAGGACAGAGACAACATAGTCACTGAATATGCACTGCTGTGGAAAATGCATGCAGAATTGCTAGTATGCCTCCAGTTTAAAGCGATGGTAAAATTAAATGGAGAAGGAGGGACTGGAAAGTTTGTTATATTCATACACTCTCTTGTGGAGTTTTCTGTTTCTTTAAAAGAGATGAAATTTTGCAGATAACATATGCCTTTATTAAATCTATGTGTCTTGTTTGATTATCACACTAAGAACCTGCATTACCAATCTACAGGGGAAAGTACTGATTAATTTCACATGGGGTAAAGGTACGTCCTACACAGTAAGAATTTGCAGAGGTATGTCAAAATATGTTTTGGGTTTTTTTGAGGTTTTGGCAGTGGAGGGGTTTGTTTGTGGGGGAGTGGGTTTGTGGTTTGTTGGGGGTTTTGTGTGTGTTTTTTTGTTTGTTTGGGGGTTTTGTGCGTGTTTGTTTTTTAAAAACTATGGAATTACCAACACTTAAAAAAAAAATAAATTACTAACTCCTCCATCAATATTCTCATATTTTTACTCTCATGGCCTTAATTATAAAACAACAGGAGAAATAGCAAAAATGTAAATACAGACAGAGAAATAGCACAATAAAAGGAAGCCTGGGAAACAAAATTGTGAAATTACCTTCATTTGCCTTTTCACTGAGTTCAGATCGTGCTTCTTCCAAGTTAATATCCAACTGATTTATCTGCATTGCTTTGTCTTCACAATCTTGTTTTAATTGCACTACTTCTTTTTCCATACCAGTAAGTTCATTCTTACACTGATCCATCTCCAATTTAATTTGTCTAAATCGAAGAAGCAACCAGAACTAAATGAAATTTGGAATAACAAAAGGGACATAGATACATCCTTACAAGCTCTACAACAACAAGCACTTTTAAGTAAAAGAGGAATAAAAAAGTCAAGTTAAGAAGGCTTTTCTTGCAATCAAAGCCATAGTCTTTAACACTACCAAGCTCCTCCTAGAATCTACTCTAGAGAATTACAAGGAACTTGATATATTTATGAATTTAATTGCATTATGAAGTACCACCTTAAGGATAAATACCTTGCCAGGACACAGTTAATTCCATTGGAAGACTGTTCCAGAAACTCTTGCCTCTGCTAGTTAGAAACCTCCCTTCTGCTTTCCACTCTTTGTTCATATGGAGACTGAATTGTATGACTACATAGTTGAATACTATTTCAGACAAAAATCTTTCTTATTGATTTGTGTATCTACAGAGTATCTCAGTTATTCTAAACTTACCTGACTGTACTATTAAGTTCATCCACCATCTGTCTGTTTAAAGCTGCTTCCTGATCAGCTCGGTGAAGTTTCTCCTCTACCTTTCTCAATTTATCTTCTGCATGTGCTTTCTGCTTCTGAAGCACTTGTTCCAAATTGGATACCTATTTAAAAATGGTATTTAAAAAGCTTTGGTACTTTTAAGTTACATAGCAGAGAAATACACATCCTTGCCTTGCCACTCACATTGCAAAATTTTTACCAAACCGATTTTTTTCTTATAATCTAAAATTGCATACAATTTAGGACAAGAACTTTGCAGTCACATTCGAAAGACAAATAGTTTCTAGTAAATATAACAAGATTTAACTTTCTGAATTTCAATACACCTCTCCTCAACTGCAGTCTAGGCTTCTATGTTTCAAGTATTTAGGCACTCTATTGCTAGCTAGAGTTTCTGATAGCACAGAACCTGTTTTAAGACAAAACAAACGACTAAACTCTTTATTTTAGATAATTTTAGATATATCTAAAATAATATCTATCAACTCAGTTATCAAAGAAACATTCAGATTTTAAAGGTATTACAAAAACATAGGAAAGCATTTAAATATCTTTCTTCATGCAAACACTTCTCACCATACTGTACCTGTTTTTCAAGTTTAATTTGATTGTCTTCCAGCTCCTCATTTCTAGTAGTTTCTTGCTGTAACATTTGCTGCTGATGATGCAAAGTCTGTTGTAGGAGAATATTTTGTTCACTTGTGTCACGAATATTCTGATCTTTTAGTTTTATTTCTTTCTGTAAATAATGAACCTGAAAATACATTTATTTTACATTACAATAAAACATTTTTAATTGCACTTGCATCAGCTATTATCTTCATTCACAGAATCACACCTATGATTCATAAAAACTTCTGTCTTTGAATTTAGTTGCATTACAGTTTCAACAGTATGTAACACATCTCATCATTCATCGCCGAGTTGTGCCTTATAAGGTGAGGAAAGTAGTAATGGTAACTTTATCAACACCAGTTTTTGTCTTCTTGCTTTCTAAATATACATAAGCTGGTCAGTATTTTAAAAATACGTGTATCAAAGATTTTTCATTTGTAATTTACTGAACTACTCTTCTTTCATTCTCTCTTCTGACTCTATTTCTCAGAAAATCCTTATGTTTTCCTTTCGGATTTTGTTCTCTGTCTTCCCCTTTATTTCTTCCTGCCTCTGTGACAATAAAAAACCAGGAATTCTGAGTGCCTAACTTCTCACATGCTGAATGACCTGATTTCTCAGTGATGAATGACAAAAATTTTCTGAAAAAAAGGAAAAGGATCTTTAAAAAAAAAAACAAACCCCAAATATAATCACTAACTGCACACTCCAAAGTGGAAGTAGCAACTCTGTCACTTACTTTGGAAAAAATTGGTCACAATCACAAAGTCTCACTTGCTACTCTTAGCTTTCACACAGCATCCAGTCCCTTCATATGTGGTATAACAGAAGATCTCAGGGCTTAGAAAGCAGCAGTATCACAGGCTTCTGTGTAACACAGACCATAGATTCCATCCAGTTCCTCCCCTACAGGGTCTAGTAATTTCTGGCTGACTAAAGCCTATCTCTCAGCAGGTAGGGCAGCACTGACATGAACAGCCTACTATGATAATTAGTTCATGTGGTTAGGCATCTGCCCAAGTAAAACTTCATACTAATAACATCCAAACGTAATTCTTTCTTGATTTAATTCAGTAGTGGGAAGTATGATAAAACTCACAGGCTTTCTTATGCCCAGGATTTCTTCTCCACTAAGATACTTGAAACACAATTATATGCACCTAAGTTTACATTGCAATAGGGCTCTCTCAATTATTTTTTTCCAAGATAATAATTTCTTTCACTTAATTCTGATTTTGTCACTTCTTTTAACAATTAATTTATATTGGTACTTTTTTCCCCCTAAGCTTATCCAATGTTTCTTAGTTATGATTTATCCTCACAAAGTGTATAGCCGTTTGCAGCAGGAACCGTGAATAGGAAGAAAACCAAGAAATGCTTTGTCTCTTATTTCACAAACTTTTAGACTAAATCATTCATAACAAGTGTTCTCTATAATACAAAAGAACTGTTAAAAAAAGCTGTTACCTCTTCAGACTTTTTTTGGAGCTGATTTTCAAATACCTCCTTATTTTCCTGTGATTGACTCAAATACAGTGCAACTTCTTCCTTACATATGTCTAGTGCTGACTCAAGTTGTCTCACCTAGTTGAATGTAACAGATCACTTAAAATTGGATGGCATGGTTTTTATTCACTAGTCTAAAAAAGATGTGTTAAAAAACATCTTTGTGTAAAAAGTCTGAAAAGATACATTAATCTAAAGAGTAAATATAAAGATTATTAAAACAGGCATGGAAAATTATGATAAACTTTAAAACATTTTAAAATTAAGACAGTTTTCTAAACCATGTTGGATTGTATACCTCTCTCCCTACCCAAGTCAAGACCTTTTTGGAGAGAAGTGATAATGGGTCTTAATTTTAAATCTCTGGAAAACATTCCAAATACTACAAAGCCACTTGGTTAGAAAACTGGTCCAACACAAATTGAGAAAGAAGATACTACCAGCTAAGCCCCCAGTTTCTTCTCTTACTGGTACCCTGAAGATTTAATACTGTTTGAAACCTGTCTGTGGTAAATCATGACATGGCAATAGCATATTAAAGTACTGTTGCAAGTGCTGCATGGAACTTAATTACCAGGCAAACACTAGGAAGAGATATAGATGGCTAAAAACATGACCAATATTATAACACCACGAATATATAAAATACACATCATATACATAGCATTATACTTGTTATACAACATTTTACTTTAAGAATACAATGACAAATCAGCCCTATTTGTAACTGTAGCAACTTTATAAAGCAATTGTACATTGTGTAATCTCTTACTGTAGGTTTCACCATACTTTAACTAAAAAAAAAAAAAAAAAGACTTCAGATTAATGACTTTAAAATACATATGCAAGATAAATTTCTATAAAGCAGCATTAATATAGTTTTTTTCTATAGAGGATAAAAGGAAATATATCATTACTGCAAAATTTAAAAACTATTAATTTAAAATTACAAAGAGTTTACTAACTTTGATTGTTTCTTCTGTCAACTGACTTTTCAGCATCTTCAATCCTTGATCTTTTTTGACATTTTGATTTTCCATTTCCTGATTGTACATATTTTTATTCAAGAGAACAAAACATAAATATAGTAACAGCAATTTAACTAATAACTCATACTAAGAATTAGGGGTAAAAAAATAATAATAATTAAAAAAGACCACTATATTTAAACCACAATTACTTGTATACTGTATTTGTGTATGTCGTACTCCAAAGTGAATTTTGCTCCTGATAAGTGTCCCTTTGTATTCTGCAGCAGCAGGAATTATTAACAGGAACAAAACACTGCCATAACAGAACATTCTTGGTTTTTTGCCTAGTGCAGAATAGATGCAATTATTCTTTATCCAGATCTCTCTCCTTGGATTAGAGCGAGAAGCAAGGGCAAATCATGGGCTGAGATAGAAAATAATGAAAGATCATTAAAGTTTGTACAATATATAGTAGTAGTAGCTAGGGACTACACTAGTTTCAGTCAATTACTCAAACAAGAATTAAGAAGCCAAAACATAAGTATCCTTCATTTTCTCCAGTTTTTCCCCTGTGTTTATGGATATGTTTGATTTGAATTTAAAGAAAGTCAAGAGCCATCCTTACCTCTCTGCTTTCTATCAGTAGCCCATCCAATGATTCAATGTGATGCTGTTTACATATAACATCTTGTTGCAAAAGAGATATTATTTCCTCTTGTTCAATAAATTGTTGATGTTTCTTCTCCAGCTGTGTCTGAAGCTGTCCATAAGTAATTCATGGTTTATTGCTTTAATAAGCTTTTCCAGAGGGTTTGTACATCTACATATGTCATTCAGTTCTATTCACCCATCACTTTAAGAATGAAAAGTAAATACATTCCTGCCATCAGCAGTATTGCGTTGTCTTAAAAAGATCAAGAAATCCCAAATGCTTAATATTTTAAAGCAGGAGAATCAAGAGAATGAGAGCAGGTAGAGTGTAATTGTCTGTCATCACCCAAGACAGTAAAACATGCACACGTTCTTTAGTAGAAGCTGACAAGCTTCTTGAACAGCTAAAAATAGCCGCAGTTATATTTCTAATCAGATGCAGCAACAGAATTCTTCTCTAAAGACTGGAAAACCTACTGACAGTTCTCCCTGAACACAGATGCTCTTAAGGCTCAGGCTGGCAGAGGTTCAACAAGTGAGAGATTATTGTTAGAAGCTGTCACGCTTTAACCCTAGTAGGCAAAGAAAAGTACTCTTCTCCAGTCGTATTTCTCTTCAGTTAAGCACAAAAAAGTACATTAATATCTCAGAGAGAAATCGTAAGATTTTGTAGTGTTAGGTAGAAAACAAACTAAAACCAAGGAAATGTAGGGAGAAGATATAACTTTTTAGTAACTCTAAGACAGAAGTCACATTAAAAAGACAAAATTAACATAGGGAAAAAGTTATCAAGTCTATTAGTCATACTGGCACACAAGGAACGTCTTACAAGTTCAATCTGTTTCTCCATCTCTTTATGCTGCTCAAGGTGAGCCAACTTTGCTTTTTCCAAAGCAAAAGTCATTTGCTCATGTTTTTCACTGATAGTTGCTTCCAACTCATGAATGGGTCTGTTTTTAACCTGGGAAAGAGCAACAACAAAAGGACTTAAAAATATTTAGCTGTGATATTAAATAATGGTTTTTTTGATTATCAAGTTCCTAGATACAAGAATACCACAGAAAATACAGCATGGTTCATCTCAAATGTCAGACCTATAACACAGGTATAGAATGCCACTGACTGCAGCCACTGCACAGAAAAAAGGTGGACTACAGGCACAGATTATAGCAACTGGAGCAAGGAACTTCTGACCAACACAAAAAGAAATTCTGTATTTACATGGAATAGTGAAAATACAGGTTTCCATTTGAAAGGGACCACATAAATAGTTTCCTTTTCTAGCAACCTTAGACCTCTTTCTGAAACCAGTAGTTTTTATAACAATATTCAGACTGGAATTTACAGTGCTCTGAGCTGTAGATCACCTTCTTCACTTGTTACCATGTAGAAAACTTGGTTTTTATTTATTTATTACTTATTGACCTATATTTCACTGTGTACTGGGTCTGACTGAGATGGGGTTAATTTTCCTCATAGCAGCCCTCCCAGTGCTGTGCTTTGCACTGAGAGCTGGAAAGGTGCTGATAACACACCCATGTTGTGGCTACTGCTGGGCAGGGCTCACACAGCACCAAGGCTGGTTTTCCAACATTCTCCCCCACAGTGGAATGGTGTGGAGAAGATCTTGGGAGAAGACACAGCTGGGACAGCTGACCCCGTCTGACCAAAGAGATATTCCATACTATATGATGTCAGCTTAACAATGAAAGCCAGGAAAAAAAAAAAAAGGCAGGAGGGGAACACCATCCGTTTGTCCTTCAGAGCAACCGCTACCCGTTTGGAGCCCCACTTCCCAAAAAGGGGACAGACAGCACCTGCTGATGGAAAGTAGAGAATAAATCTTTGTTTGCTTTTGCTTCCACATGTGGCCTTGCTTGGCTTTTCATTAAACTGCCTTTGTCTTAACCCATGAGTTTCATCTTGCTTTCTTCCCCCTGGTGCAGCTGAGAGGAGGGAGGGAGGGGTAGAGGGGCCTTGGTGGACACCTAGCATCCAGCCAAGGTCAAACCACCACACACTGAAATAAATGGCAATGATACATTTGATTTCAATAGGACCAGATTTTCATTGCACATATCACAAATAGAAAGTACTATGTCCATTAATAACTTAGCATGTTTAAAAGCAGGAAAAGAGGGATGGTTTATTCAAATCAAGAGTCAGTTTTTAAAAACTGCACTGCCTAAAAACTGCACAGATTGTTTAGCAGATCTGAAAGTCTATCCATTTTGAATATGGGGAATAGTACTGTTTAAATTAAACTTTCATCTCATTGATGTCTTTTTACATGAATGTAGTTTCACACTGAAGACATCTTACCGTGAGTTCCTGTTCCAACTCAGTAGTTCTTGCCACAGCAACGGAATAAGCAGTTGTTTTTTCTTCCAACTGTTTCTCAAGTGAAGAAATTTGAGAAGTTTTCTTTGTTATCTGAAATGAAATATGGCACAAAATAGCATGAGGACAACTATTTTGGGATTATTCAAGGATTTATAAATACTTTCTTCCTACCCATTCCATTTTAGCTACTACTATTTCCAAGTATTTTTAATTAATTTTCTTATTTTTTTGTATGACCTATTAAACTTTTATTACTTACAGAGACGAATTCAAGACAATTTACCTCAAATTTATCCAATTCATTATAATTATCAGTACCATATGAGAAAATTAGTTATTACAGATTTCTAACATTTATGGCCATTATTAGGAAGTACTGCAAATCTCATTATGCTGGAATTCTATAAACACATTATTAGGACGAGAATGTAAACATTAGCATTTTAACTTGTTCAACCAGATAAGAGATAGCTGAAGCTTAATTTCTCTCTTTTGGGAGATTAACATGATGTTAATCTCTGGCAACTGTGCTAACATTTAATGAGGAAAAATACAGCTGTTCCTTCAGCATCTATTTCTTAAGATTACACATTAATTCAACCATACCAAAGCAACAAAAATGTGCATATTTTCTACATAACAAGTCAAAATAGTAGTGTTAAAGCACACTAACTACATCAGCTTTAAAACGAGATTTCTGACAACTAACAAATTAAGGCTGCTATCTTCTTTTTTTTCCTGCTTGTTCAAAAGTTTATTTCCAATTTTTCTTAAACAAGACAAATTTTAAACTTAATATGGCAATTGCAGTTTTTCCATAAGTATTGTCTTTAAAAAAAAAATCTTTGATTACTGAACTAAACAAGAAAGTGTCATTTTTTTAAGTGCCGCTAAAAACTTACCTCTCTCTGTAAACTACTAGTTTTTGAAGCCTTCTTCAGTAAATCTTCCTGTATAATTTGAAACTGACTGGCTCTTTGAGCCATGCTGGTCTTCAAAGAAGAGTTCTCATCATCCACTTTGCTCAGTTTAGCACGTAACTCTTTTATCTCTTTCTGGAATCTTTGCCTCTCCTTTTCAAATTGTTTGCTGTTAAGTTCCAACTGTTGACATTTTCCCCTCTCTCAAAGTAGAAAAACTGAATGTAAGATTAATTTATAAAGGAACATCAAAAGCAGCACTCAAGCAAATAATCACACCAACCACAGAGAGGAGAAATATGATTTAACGGTGGTATACTGAACTACCATATACAGTATTCAGAAAAAGGGTTGTTTATTTATAACTGAAAGCTGTGACTCATGAAAACAAACAAATCCTTCTTCCCAAACAAATAACAAACTCCCCAGGGGGGAGGGTGCAGGCAGGGTGTGGGTGGAATATTGAAGGCAGCAATATTATATAGGTGACCTGAAAAAATGTTTGAGTTGGAACAGGGCTAATTTTGCCCAGTGATTTTACTTTTCAGCTCAATCTCTTCTAAGTGTACTTTCTTACGTTAACAGCATATTTTCACAGGCAGTGTCTGTTTCTAGAAGTGGTAACAGCCAATGTTTAGATCGACTACCAAGGATTAGTATGTAGACCAATTTTGTTTCTGAGAGCAGTGTTATTTTGTGTGTCTCCCGTATTCCCTTTCTTTTATCCTTTCAGGAGGAAGGGAGATAAACAGAGTGGCTGTTGTAAGTCTAGTGGGCTGCCCTGACCCTAAACCTTGACAGAAGTAATTTCATGGACCAGTCCTAATTGTTATCACCAAAATGATTGCAGAAATTCTGCAACAGTGGGATAAAGAAAAAAGAATCGAAGAAAATGTAGATGCCTTTGCATAACCTGCGTAAAGAAAAAAAATCCATGGTTCTGTTTCAACACAAGTCATAGCTTGGATATTGCTGAACAAGTAACTTAACTAGCAAAAGGAAGAAGAATATTGCACCTGGAGAACATGACAATTTCCAGAATTCCAAGGTGGCAAAATGCTTCCTGTTCAACCAAACCATATCTGTTAACTACTCTACCAAAAATTCCTATTCTGTGGATTAATCAGACAGAACTACACAGCTATTTCAGTAAGCTTACCTCCTCCTTGATCTCTGATCAATTTGACCAGCTCTGTTTCCAGGACACATAACCTGCTATTTTTGTGTCTTTCATTACCATTAGAAAGATGCTCAGCTCCAGCACAGACAGTTAAATTTCCATAAGGCTTTTGAATTTCTGCTTCTTTCATTGCCAGTTTAACGCTATTATAAAGAAGGATACAATTATTTAATATTCCTTCTACATACTGGTTCCAATACCACCTTGTTATCTGCCTATTACCCTAATTCAGTAAATAGAAAGTTATACCTTAGGTCTGCAATCAAAGGCTTATTCACATCACAAGAAGATTCAGAGAGGGCTTCTTTTGTTGAGGAACTGGATAGCTGGTGTTTCAAGTAGTGACATTTAAACTTCAAGTTAAGAGAAAAACAAAATCAATGCAAAAATCAACTTGTTATTGCTTCACTGCATGATTAATTCATGTGTTATAATAGCATATGAATTTTAACACATATATACCAGGATGTTAAAAGTTTGGATAACTTGATCATTAAAATTATTCTCCTAAGTAGGTGCTTGCAGAGCACTGCAGGTTTGTCTCACATCAGCAGAAATTATAGACATTAAGGCTCTCAGAAACTGAGAGCATTCTTAGGTATCTTTGTACCAGTACTGAAGCATGAACATTTTTGCTGTGAAAAATTAAATGGAGACACTATCAGTAATTCCACATTTTGAGCTTTGCACATCATGCTTCCTTTCAGATTTTGATGAGTGCATTTCATACCATTTTTTTCCTTAAGTTACAAAGGGCTTCTGAATATTTCATTAAATGACTAGAATAATTCCATTTTTTCCCAGAAAAATGAAAGTGTAAGGGGACAACAATTTTTTAAGGTTTTTCCAAATAAATTTCTATGGTCACAGCTGCCCGAAATATCAATTTTATACAAAATTACTATGTTATCATCAACAGAAATTTCTCTGGCAATTCCAAAATTGTACAGAACGCATATTTTTGATTTTGCTTTCATTACAGCGACTCATATTTGTACTTAAAAATTAAAGATATCTGATGCAATCTGTACTCATAACCTCACTGGTCTCTCTCACCCTTCCTGACTTCCCAAACACTTCCTCCAGTAACCTCAGTCAGTTCACAACTTCAGGGTTTTTTACATGACTCTCCCAGTCACAGTCTGTTTAGTGATAAACTTCACTAGTACAAGCTTCAGGCTCATAAGCCAGGGTTCATCCTGGTAAAACAAAAGTTCACTCACAGCCAGAGAAGGTGTGCCTTCTCATTCCCTGAAAAAAGAGAGTTCCTACAAACATCAGTCCCACTCTAATTTCTCCATTGCTGAGACTGACACATTGACTCCGAGTGACACAATGTGTCTGCCATACGGGTCATACACTGTCCTACTCAGAACCTCTGTATCATGTAATTGGACAGCATAATGCTTTAGAGAATATACAGACATCTGAAGAATCAACACAGAGCAGAGGAAGAGCGTCATTTTAAGTGCTTGACAATTAATCAATTCCAAAGCATCTATTCCTTGTTCTTTAATGATAAGAAAAAAAATATTTAAGAAAACATGTAATCCATGCATCTTGAAAAACAAAGATATTTTACACAGATTATTTATCAAGAACGTCACAGAATTTCCATGCAATGTCAGCTGTTTAAGAAACACAATACAGTTTTTAAGGATGTATCAGTTACTGTACCTCTTCAGATGTACTTAGAGACATCTGGGAAATTATGGTTTCTAGTATGTTGAGCTCTTCCCTTGAGTCTTCAATTTCTTGATAGCATAATTTCAAGCAGTTATGTTGCTGTGCAGTAAGTGCTCTCAGCTCTGCATTTTCACTTATTAGAGCATTTTTCTCTTGAAGTACTATTTCTTTTTGACTCAGTTCACTCTCAAGCTCAATGATCTTCTGATCAGACTGAGTCAGCATTGATACCATTTCAGTATTCTTTGCCTCTAGAGTCTTAATTTCTTCTTTTGTGCTGTGATTCTCTTCCTTTAATTGCCTAAAAAGGTATATCCATTTGAAAGGTATAGCTCAACATAGAGGACTTTCATTATTAACAGAACTAGATGAACATGCCATAACTATACTGTTTTACTAGTTTTCTCCCTCTAAAAATCTAGTATTAGTTCTATAAAAAGGACAGAAAAATTTTCACTACTTTACTAGGCTTCCACTGTTCCTAAGGACCCAGATGCAAACTGCAACCAACAAACAAAAGGAGAGAATAAACTATTTCTCATTCTTAAGCAATTTTTTAAAGTTTCAAGCACTATCAGAAGAGTCACTGGTAGGAAATATATCAAGGTGGCTTTAACTGAGCTGAAGCCAAGAAAATTTAAGAACAGAATGAAATAACTATATAATGCCTAAAATCACAATGGATTAAGATAATATACTGAGTGAGCTAGTCCAGCATTCTGCTACTGACAAGAGAGGGAAGGGTCCTATTTTTTTTCTCCCCTATATCTGACTGTACAGTGAGACAATTATATTTTTAGCCCATCATAAATTATTTACTTTTTTGGGGTACCTGTCAATTTAGGAATCTGAATTAGCTCAGCAAAGGTCCTGACAAGTGTCAAACCCAGTGCAATTTGCAAAGAAAAGAGGGCAGTCTAGAAGAAAGACCCTCCATCAGCAGCATAAAGCTATTAAACAGACTCAAGCTAGAGTAAGGGTGCTCACACACTGCCCCCCCTTGCCAAAATGGCCTCAAACCCAGTTGTTAAGACAGGAATGTGAGTATGGACATGAATGTGAAGGGGGTGCTTGTCCAAACCTAATAAAAACAACCAGCTGATGGTTACCTTCCCTCATTAAAGTAATAAGGGAATTACCAAAAGACTTCTGAAACAAAGGAGAGTTTAGCTTGACAAGAAACATACAAGGAGCATAAAAATTTGTAACAGTGGGAAAGGACTTTGGAGTGTGAACAGAGTGGAGGTCAGAACCAGCTTTGACACTTCCTGGAGTTACAGCCAGCATCACCACCTCTGTTCAGGCCTGAGTGCAGCCTTACCATCACACGCCAAGAGCATCCTTCATTCTAGCTATAGGCTGACAATATGGTGTGCAACACGTAGAGACTCGCACATGCTGGCGGTGCAAGGGAACTCACAGGGTGCTTTCTCACTGGCATGCACACGAGCAGGCTGCAGGCAGCAGAACAGGGAAACCTAAAGCCCGAGTACCCGCAGCCCTCACAAAAGCAGCGTGCAAGCAAAGGGAACCTATGCTCCCAGAAGGCTTGTTGTGGTGTTGCTTGTTACTTTGAACATGTGGCAGCATGTGGCATTAACACTTTTAAGGATTAGTTATAGGAAATAATTTAGAACAACATTTGTTACCTGTTTAGTATTATGATTTGTCTGTTGTATTGCCACTGCTGATGTGAAATGTTCACTGATGCTAGTCCCGATCAGAACTATGCGACCTGAGCAGCACATTCACAGTGACAGCTGTAATGTGCATTTTCTTGTCAAATAACCACACAGCAATTTTCAGAAGCCTCTGTGTTACCTTAATTGCTCTTCCAGGATGTCTAGATCCTTTCTGTAGCAGACACATTTTTCGTTCAACTTCTCTTTTTCTTTTTCACAATTAAACAAACGTTTTTCCAAGACAACTTCTTCAGCTTTAACCTTAAAAAGGTTAAAATTTTTTTTCATTACTGTATAACAATAATCTAAGCTTCTTTGGCCAATAGGATTTTTTAAAAAGAATACTGTAAACACTATGCTGTTTCTGTTTTTCTTTCTAGTAAGCCTGTAGATAATTCTATTGCTCACTGTTGTGAATAAAAAGGGCAAAGAAGTTCTCTTTTTATTCTGTCTTTTGGGAAAAAGTAATGTTATTTTGGTTTAACATTGTATGGCATATTTATGGTCTGTAATCTACTGCCACAAGAAAAGTCTCCTCAAATAAAAATTCTCTGCAAGAGCGAACTGTCTCATGCCTTACCACAAGGTAAGAACCATTAATAATTTTGACCACTGCAATTTTGGGAGATGACTTTGTTTTCATCTTAGCTCTTCTCTAGCTCATGTTTCATTGAGCAGGTTATACAAATGGAGTCAAAAGAATTCTTTTTAAAGGATCATATACTTTTAAAATGTAAAATTCCCAGCTGTCAAGCACGAGACAAAAGAGACAGCAGCAGTATTAGGATACCTCAAAGACGCATACTGGTCAGTCTGGGTGAAGACAGTTTAAACTGGATAACTGATATTATCAGCACCAACAGTTGCCTACCCTGTCCTACCTCTCTTATGGCTTTGCCACCAGTAAGCAGAAACAACTGACCCACAGGTGAACCCATTGCAGTTTGCTACCTAGCCTAGTGGAAGAAGCAAAATCCTAATAGCATGGCAAAAACAAGTGAAGAAAAAACTCTTACCTTTTCTAATTTTTCAGTTATTTTCTCTTTATACTTTTTGAAAGCTCTTGTCAGCTCCTCCACATTCAACAAAGCTTCATTTCTTTGCTGTTCTGCTCTGCAAGGAAACACACCAATTTTAAAAATCACAAATCTCAGTCATTACATAACTATCTCATGCAATTCCTAAAATTCACTACTA
Source organism: Todiramphus chloris collaris (assembly GCA_025345505.1). NCBI lineage: Eukaryota > Metazoa > Chordata > Aves > Coraciiformes > Alcedinidae > Todiramphus > Todiramphus chloris. The sequence continues at coordinate 15,620,888 of JANVCC010000034.1, forward strand.
AATTAATTGCTCCAGGTAACTTATTCCAACTTTCCAAGCTCTAGATGAAAGTTTTATTTGAGGCATATATGAATTTTAAATACCATTTTTGCATTATTAACAAACAAAATTTCATTAAGACTAAGAATATAAAAATAACCACTTTTGATTCCCCTTCAAAAGGAGTTTGATTCAAAGCATCCTCTTGTCCATGCCAGTAAAAGCCAGTTTTAGGGACCGAGACAGCATACGTAAGGAAGCAGCAGACAGCAGTGCTCCTTATAACACAGACTACTTAAAGGGAAGTAGAAAAGACTTGAAGACTTGAAGAAATACTGAAGTGGGCTCTCATGATGGAATTATGGAGAGATTGAGAGGAACTGATCAAAGGATAAATAATTTGGAGGATACTGGAGAAATGTCATGAATAACAGTAAAGGAAGGTGAGACTAGGATGATGTAAGGTAAGCAACAGCTCAAAGCAGCAACCCAGACTGCCTACTATTTGGCTATCACTGCACCCCTGCCCCTTTCTTACTTCCCCCTGTCATCACTTGCTACCAAAGAGGTTGGAAGAGTAACCTCCGCACAGTTGAGGTGTGCAGTCTGTTCAGGACACCCAACGCAGACACACAAGAATTGCCACTGCTCGATAACATTTGCTCCTTTTCCAGTAAGGGAATCGTGAGAATGGGGCAAGCACCTCATCCAAGTACACCCTACCCTCAAACTGCTGTGTCTTATTCTGAGGATCACTGCCCATTTAGAGATGGCAAAAGTATTCAGAGAAGGGGAGAGAGCGATTTCAGAATAAATAACAAAGCAGAGTTAAAGCACTTGAGTTTGCTTGGCCAAAGAACAGTAAGTGATTGTAATTACTGATTAAAAGCAAACTGTACTAACTGTTAACGCTAGCCATAATGCCATAGGTTGCCCAACACCCAGCATAGGCTCAGTTTTTCTAAAGTACCAAAATACTTATATTTGCAACTAGTAACAAAATACAGCTAGTTCCAAGCAGTCATGCTCTGAACAAGCAGCGAACATAAATCAACACATTTATTCAACAGCAGCACAAGCCCTGCAGTATTTCCATTTGTCTAGATATAGGAAGGTCAGAGGTAATTTCATGGGCAGATAGAGATGCCAAACACGGGTTTTGCATTAAAAAGGGACAAGAAATGCTTTCCTAAATCATTATTTCAGTCAATTTTTTGCCCCAGGTAATACACTTAAATGAATTGGGCAGATAGGAATCTTATTTATTCCTATCATCTCTATAAAATTATATTTTTGAGGTGATAGAACTGTATACGGTAAGTTCCAACAGGTAAAAAAATCCAACAAACCAACCAAACTCACTTCCCCAGTAGCCACACAACCACTATGCTAAAGGAGGCAGCAGAAAAGGGAAATGGGGATTGGTGTGGAATTACAGCATCCTTTTCAACAGTACCATATAGACAGATAAGATTAAGGATAACATGAAAGAGTGTTCTCTATTAAGTTGTGCTTCTATCACTTTCCTCACACCACCCCCAAAAATACAGCACTCAGTACTGTTGAATACTGAGTACTGAATATATGTTGTAGGTTTTTGCAAGACAAAGTAAAAATAATTCAGGAAAAATATTTTCTAGACACATTTCAGCTCTCCACTGCAGTACATCTATTCTGAAGGAAAAAAACAGGTGATAAACTGGTTGCTAGTGTATTATATGAGCCTGCAACTACCATCAAATTTCAAGATTTAAAAAGTGTCTCTTTAAACAACAAATACATTCACATACAAGTTGTACATTAAATAAATAAATAAAATCCTTAAAGCAGAGAAATAATTCTAACACTGGAAATAAACAGTTAGGCACTATTATACTGCATTCAATTTATTAAAATTACTTAGCTACCTCTTTCCTTGCTTGCTTCGTTCAATTAACTCCATTTTCAGTTTTTTATAGTCCTTTTTATATCTTTGCAACATGCTTTCTCTCTCCATTCCTGTTTTCCGGCTTTGATCTAGTTCATCTTCTGCATCTCTAGCAAATAAACAAAGCATAATTAAAAAGTAGAAACTTTCATGTAAAGAAATTAGATTTTTTTTCTTTTCTGCACATGATGTTTAAAGTAGCACTTGTCAAACATGCTGCAGCATTCAAAACTAGGTTTGGAGCACCTATAGTCTCCAGACTCCCCAGAATTATGTATTCAGTCTGGAGTGGTATCCAAACTCCATCCATACGCATCATGTGGACTGCCAAGGACCCAGATGGCTGACCTTGTGTCATGAGATCTGAACACAGAAACCACCATTTTTCTGGCAATGGAAATGACTGGTCAAGATACAGGTGGGAAACAACACTCAAAATTGTGGGGTTTTTTTGGTTTGGGTTTTTTTTTTTTTTTTTTGGTGAAGACAGACTATTGAGATATTAACTGACTATTATATAGGATGAGGTTGTAAGATAAACTGACAGCCAAGTATGTCTTCCTGACAGCTTCTGGACACTGATTACATTAGCTTTATTTGTTCATTTGCCCTGATAAATTATAGAATGGTTTAGGTTGGAAGGGACCTTAAAGATCATACAGTTCCAATGTCCCCATCATGAACAAGGACACCTCCCACTAGATCAGGTCAGTCAAAGCAACCTGGCCGTGAACACATCCAGCAATGGAGCATCCACAGCTTCCCTTGGCAACCCGTTCCAAGTGTCTTGACACCCTCATAGTAAAGAGCTTCTTCCTGATTTCTAATCTAAACCCACCTTCTTCCAGTTTGAAGCTATTATCCCTCAACCTATCACTACATGCCATTGTAAAAAGTCCCTCCCCACCTTTCTTGTAGGCCCCCTTCAAATACTGGAAGGCCACAATAAGGTCTCTGGGCTAAACAACCCCAACTCTCTCAGCCTGTCCTCACAGGAGAGGTGCTCCAGCCCTCTTATCATCTTGTGACCCCCCTCTAAACCCATTCCAACTGGTCCCTGTCCTTCTTGTGTTGAGGTCTTCAGAGCTGGACGCAGTACTCCAGGTGAGAATCCTTGATGCCACATACTGCACAGTCATGTATGAAAATATATAAGCTTTTTTACTCCATAAGATACGCAGTCATGTAGCATACAATCACTCTATCCAGTTATAAGGGCTCATTTGTGTTTAGCATACATTATAAACAGGTTTCTTTTACCAGTTCTCTTATATTTTCTCCATTTCTTGAAATTACATTCAGTACAAAATAAAACACCTCTCTCCTCCTACATATGGCTCTGAAATGAAAGTTTCAAGGCCCAGATTGCATTACCCACACATTACTGGAAATCAGGTCATATCCAAGCAGAGAGTGGACCAGCAAGCAGATTACAATAAAATGTTGATTTTAAAAGTACACTTATTACCTCAGAATTTTGTCTTGAGCTGAAACTTCTGCTTCCAAGTGTACAATCTGTTCCTTCAGCTTTGGAATACTGACTAAACCTGTACCTAAAGTTGATTCAAGATAAGAAATCTGAAATGCAAACATATTAGGGGTTTCATTAACACTTGCATATATACCTGTCAGATGAGACACATAAAACCAATCTGCTTACAGAATGACAGTGCTCTTAACCTTACTGTAGAACATGCTTGTTCACCTACACAAGCTGACCTCCAATTTTCACTTAACATCCTGCCAGTTCCCTATCAGCATTCCAGTGTGATACAGTGTCTAACAGAGTTATTTCTTTATATATTGATCTTGTCTCTTGCTTTTCCTCAAAAGCCTATATTCCACTATTTGTTCTTTCCATGCCAGACAGTCAAACATTTTATCTACTTATTTGTACTGTCTTCGAGATAATATGTCTCAAACAAAAAGAATTAAGCATAGCTATGTTTTATTTATGTTACATAAGCCAAAAAGAATATAGTTGTCCTGAAAAAAACTGTACATACAAGCATATATTCAATTAGTAATGATTTATATAATAAAATATTTCTAACTCACCTTCACTTTTTAAAAATAGCAGTATTAATCCAATGTGAAAGGTCAACACATGACTCTTAATGTAGCTCATACACATGAGCGCACAGCACTAAATACACTGACCCATTTTCTACATAATGTATTCTTCATTCCATGACTTATAGGCTTTTGATTAAACTTTGGAACATGAATAGATAGAATTTATAATTAATATAGTTGTTTTGCTCACAAAGAAATAGATTCCAAACTATTCTGGTCTAAGATTAATGCTGAGTATTATGGGGGGAAAAAAAAATAGAACACTAAAGTTTAAATACTGAATTTAGATAGACAAAGACAACATAAAAAAATATCATGTTCTGCATGGAGTTAGAATCAGAAGTTGTAGTCACTGGGGCAGGTTTTTTTGCATTTGAGGGTTGTTTTTGATGAATACACTAAAGATACGTACTCTTGTTTTTGACTGCACCAATTCAAAGTTCATTGTTTCCACTCTGTTCTTTAGGTAGTGGTTCTGAGAAGTCAAAGATGCATTTTGCTCATGGAGGGCATTCAACTTCTCCTTAAGACGTTCATTTTCTTCCACGGTTTTATCAGAAGTTGTGGATACCGAGGAAGACTAGACATAAAAAAAAGTTTTACACACACTTACATGATTATGTAAGCAAGATATACATCAATGGAAACTCTGCAGAACAAATGTATTTAAATCATATTATATTTAAGAGCGCTCTCTTTATATAATTGCTTAACACCAGCATGTATAAACTACAAGCCCTAAAAGGAAAAAAATTATTCATAAGCATAGCAAAGAACAGAAAACCAAAGTAATCAAAACAAATAATGAAGTGCAATATTTACTTTGGATTTTCTTTGAAAATCCTGGCAAGATGTTTTACCCACATTCTTCTTACAGTTGGAAAAGCCTTGATAGTTGCAGTTAGGCTCAACAAGGTCCTCCAGAGAGAAGTCTACGGCCTCACTGAAGCAGCGGCCGTAATGTTCACTTGTACCAGTGCTAGAATGGAGAGTAAAAAAGTTACTATGTCATTTTTTTCTTTACTATTTTAAAATTGCTTAATAAGAGTATTCAAAAGGAGTTACTTGCAATAGCCCGTTACAATGAATAAGGCAGATTTACACTACAAGAGATGGGCCATTCTTATTCCCAAACACACTCCTACCTGGAAAGCTCTTCCTCAACAGTTTGTAGGTTTTTTTCAGTTCTCCTCAGCTGACTACGTAAGGACTGTAAATTTCCAAGCAGGTCTTCATCAATAGCACTTTCAGAGCAAGTCCACGTACTATATTCCATTGGCACCACACATATGGCTAAATAGTATTTAATGTTAAAACATTGTTAAATATGTGAATACTATTTACAAAGATACCAAAATAAGGCAAGTAGGAAAAAAAAAAAGGGGAAAAAAACCAAACAACAAAACCCACAAAAACCACCACACCTGAATTTCCAAATGTAAAACATTCATTTTGTGCACTACCTCTTCCCGTGATCACTAGATAAAAATTACTCTGTACTAATTGTCTTTTTTGAGAAAAATGTTTCTATAATTATTCATGAAGTACGAAAAGCTTCACGAATTGCCACTTACGAAAACTGGAATATACGTTAGTTGCCAAAAGTGGCTTACACAGCGCGCCTCAGCTGCTTCAGAAGTCCCATGAACGGTGGGGTCAGGAGGGAGGGAGGGGGACAGCCTCCACCACAGCGAAGCCGACTTTGCAGGCGGGGCTCGAGCTGTTTCGATTGGAAACGATCAGACGATTCAGGGAAACCAACGCTCCCGGGCGAGGCGCTGAGGCCACCCGCCCTTCTCCGGCGGCACGGGGGCCCCTCTGCCGTCCGGCTTTGTAAGCGGGAGCTGGCCAGCGCCCGGCCCGGCTGCCATCCCTCCTCCGCCTTCGCGCCACAGCCCGCCACGGCTGCCCCGGGCGGCCGGGAAGCACCGTGCGGAGCGTCCCCGCCGCGGGGACCAGCGCCAGCAGCCGCCGCTCCCGAGGGTCACCCAGCAGCGAGGGCCCAGAGCTCTGGGGCCCAGGCTTCGCCGAGAGCTGGCGGCACCGGGTGGTGCTTGCCTCGGTGCTCTCCGACCCGCAGCCCTAGGCCAGCCATCCGTCCGCTCCGAAGAGAAAGGAGGGGCGGCAAGAAGTGATATCCCTGAGCTCCGAGGAAACCTGCGATACGAACAGCGCCGCCTCAGCTCCCCCTCCGCAGCACTCCCCAGCACCCGCTCCTCACCCCGCTTCGAGCAGCGCGGGCCGCTGGAGGCCAGACCCGCCCGCTCCACGGCACCCTCACAGCGCACGCGCAGCGCAGCCCCACCCTGCCCCGCGCACCGCCCCGGCACCTGGGCGGGGAAGGGCGTCTCGCGCGGAGGTACAGCGGACCCCGTCGGGGCCGCGGTGCACTGTGGGTGGGTGGGCGGGCGGGGACCCGCTTCGCGGTGGCTGCCATTGGGGGAGCGGCGCGAGAGGCGGGGGCTCGCTCCCTGACGGCGGGTGGGTTGCCCTGGCGGAGGGCGCCGGGCGAGCGCTGGGATGGGCCCGTGGCCGTGGGCCCGGCTGCTGCCGCTCGGGTGGTTCGCGCTGCTTCTGCCGCCGCCCGGCACCGCGGAGTTCAGCCCCTCCCTGGACAGCGACTTCACCTTCACGCTTCCCGCCGGCCGCAAGGAGTGCTTCTACCAGCCCATGCGCAAGGAGGCCTCGCTGGAGCTCGAGTACCAGGTCAGGGAGAGCAGGGCCGCCCCGCGGGGAAGTGCCGAAGGGAGTCGAGCGGTCCCGCGTCCCGCCGCGACTGAGTCGCTGCCGTCCCTAGACCGCGGGCGGCGCTGGGCGGTTCGGCCGCCGGTTCCTTTTCCTACAGGCGAGGTTCCGCCAGCGGCCACGGCGCCACCCGCCTCTGCTGCCAGGAGCTCCTTCTCGGGGGTTCCGCACCCCTCGCTCAGGGCCGCGGCGGGAGTCACCTCGCGGTCCTCTGCGAGCGGGCATTGCCGGGGCAGGCAGAGGGAACCCGGTGCCCTTCCCCGGGCAGCGGCCCGTGTGGTCCCGCTGGCATTCCCCAGGAAGCTGCGGCGGCAGCAGACCGCCTGCTGCCCGCACATCCCGGTCCGGGCAGGATGCTCGGCTGGCCTTGCCTAGCGCCCGCAAAGCCGCGCTGGGAGTGCACAGGCGGGGGGGGGGGGGAACAAAAAACTTTTACAGCCGTTTGGTTTATTTTGTTATTTTTAATTAATAGTTTTGGGTTTGTCTTTTTTTTACTTTACCAGATCTCAAGTTGCCACCTTTTAAAACGGCAAAAACGTAGAAAGTTAAAGTCTGTGAACTTGAGTAGTAGCTGTCATACACAAACCGCTCGCCCTATCTTTGTGTTGACATTAGATATGTTTTATCTCTAAGATGAAAGGTTTTCAAAAACCACTCTTGTTTAACCAGACTAACATTAAGGTATTGGGAAAAGTTGAGTAACTCTTCTTGGTGAAGGGGGACGGAAAGTTCTTGAGGTTTTTTGTTCTGTTTTTTTCCTTAAAGACTTCTTTTAGAACAGGCACAGTGAGGCAAGCTGCAGTCTGTATTTTCCCATCCTGCTTACTATGCCTCAATATCAGCCAGAATCTGTCCCCCCACTGTTTTTTCCCCCTTTGCTTCACAACTAAAAATACAAAGCTGAAATTCACAATTTTTCTAATTGTTACATGCAGAACTGAACAATAACAAAATATTGGGGTGTCCAAGCTGTGTTCAGGGCCCTGTCTAAGCAAAACAGAAGTGTATTTTTCACTGGCAAAGTAGGATTTTAATCATAAGCAAAATACAGTTTTTTATTTTAAAGAGAAAAAAATGTGTATAGTAAGTGCAATTATTTCTACACAGCATAAATTTCTCATCCTTACTGCCAACAGCAACAACTCATTCTATTTGAATGTGTAGAAAAGGATCTCTGTATGTTATTGAAAATAGATTTATGTTGTCCTTGATTATCCTGAATAGTTAGTGGCTAAAGCACAGGAACATTTAAAGCATGATGCAGGTCATTCTCCAAAGACATAATGCAATAAACACTATGTTGATACAAAGTTTCATCCCAGGCGTTTAGATGATATAACCCTAAAAGTATATCACTATGTGTGGCTTTTAATTTGATGAGCTGTTAACTACTCCTTTTCCTTGTCCTTTCTCTTTCTTTGGTAAGTGCCTAGCATCACTAAGTCAGTGTAAACTTTGCCCTCAATTTCAGCAGGAGCAGACTGCTATACTCAAATAGCTCACTGGAGGAAAGTGATCAAACACAAAAAAATCCCCTAGCATGGGCCAAAGTAGTGTCATAAAAATGATCTCTCTGCCCTCCTTATGCAGTTACTACCTTCCCTACAGATTTTCTGCAACATAACAGATGTGATACAACTGTAGCCATGCTACACAGTTACAGCAGCACAGCTATATAATACTGTATACACTTACCATGAGCTTAGGAAGCTAAATGCCTTCAATTTCTTCTACCTTCGGGGATGAAGATACCCTGGAAGAATTCAAATTTAAAGTCCACATTAAAAGCTTTGATTGGCATAAGAAGTCTAGTCCTGTCTTCTACCTTATTAATTCACCCCAACAAGGAGATCTTGGGGATGACCCTGCATAGATTGTGTTCTTGTACAAATACATATGTGTATATACATAAGTGACAGACCTTTGCTATAAAATTTCTACCACCAAACTAGCTCTGGTACTTAGCCATTGATGATGCCTACCACAAAAATGCTCTATTTAGCCATCTGTGGTATTCTTCCAGGTTGTCTAACCCTGACCAAAGTTAAAATTGCACACATAAAAAAAATTAGGGGAGGGTTCAATATAAGCTCAGCTTAGCATGATTAGATCATATTTGAAGGTTTCAAATGGCAAAGATGCTTTTAGGTTCAATCCATTTTTAATCTGTTTCCAGTGAACTTGGGGTGAACTCACACAGACAGATTCAGCTTTCAGATTGTCAGTTCCCTTACCTAGAAGTGTTTGCCTTCCCTAAAAATGTTGCCATGCGCAGTGCAAACAGGAAGTCCACTGGTTGGAGGTTTGGTTTTTTTTGTTTCACAGGTTCTGGATGGAGCAGGATTAGACATTGATTTTCATCTACTGTCTCCGAAAGGTGAAACTCTAGTTTTTGATGAAAGGAAATCAGATGGAGTTCATACGTAAGTTTAAAATCTTCAAATGTAAAAGTATTACATAAAGTACTTTTCTGGTTTAACAAATATAACTAAAATAAAGGTCAAGTATTTCTTATATTACAAAAGACTTCCTAATAGGACAGCTTGAGAGCACTGATCACCTTTTTATAAATGCTGAATGCTTTTTACATGGATCTTTATGATGAAGTGAAGGGTATTTTTGTTTTAATGAGAGTTGTTCAGGGTCAGTGGCTAAAAATGATTGTGGAACTGAAAAAGGTCTTGTATCAGAAGATCTTGTTAGTCATATAAATAAGCTGAAAAATCTTGTATTTTTTCCAGTCCTTTTATCAAAATAGGGAATAATTATTGTAATTTTACTATATAAGAATTACACTTATATTATAGCTATTTTGTAATGATTAACAATGATTCAAGATTCCAAGAAAAGAAAATTCAAGTAAGCTGCTATTTAAGCCTGTAGAGTGAGATGGTTTTAGATGGTTTTACTGTGACTGTGCAGTCTGTAATGTGTTTTTAGAGTTCTTATTTTTACATAAAAAGCATATGCAGTTATTTCCAAGTGCATCATTGTCAGTCTTAGGGGAAAGTTTACTTACAAAGACTTACTTTTTGAGAACCAGCACAAAAAGTGTAGTTAATGACATTGTACTTATATCCACAGGGTGGAAACAGAAGAGGGGGATTATATGTTTTGCTTTGACAACACATTCAGTACCATTTCTGAAAAGGTGATTTTCTTTGAGCTGGTCCTGGACAATATGGGAGAAGATGGACAAGATCAGGAAGACTGGAAGAAATACGTTACAGGCACAGATCTCTTAGATATGAAATTGGAAGACATTCTGGTTTGTATTCAATCTTTAATTCTTTTCAATGTAAGAACATTTACAAAAAAACTTTCTACGTCATTTAGCGATTCTGCCTTTGTCAGGTGCATCATCTGGGAAACTATTCCAGTTCCATATATTGCTTTCACTGATAGATGAAGCCTAGCACCAGGGATTTCTTGCTTCCACACAGAGGTTTGAGAATATTTCCAGAATAGACCCTTAATCAGTAAGAAGACACTGCCTAGCTCCCACAGTCACTTTGTTTCCAGTTCACCTTCCTTTCTTCCTGACACTTAAATAGGACGTTTATTCCCTGGCAGCAACAAAATGAGTATTTATAGTATTAAAGGATTGCTTAATCCCAGTGATCGAGTAGGAATCACTACATCAATTTTTATCTGTGTTGGAAAAATACAACTGTTAGCTTCTTTTTCCCAGCTTTGCAGAAGTGCACCCCCAGCCACTATAGGGATTCATATTTGTATCTTCAGTAATTTATATATTACTTGATTAGGGTTCCCCCCCCCCCCCAAAAAAATCATTTCATCTTTTCAAACTAATAAATAGGACAGGAGTTAGTTTGCACTACACTGCAGGTTCACCTTTGCAGACATTCTATTAATGGTAATGTTTGCTTAAACTGAATGTTGAAGTTACTCTAGAAGCAGAGGATTGTTTGGTGTTCCTGTACCACTGCTTTTAGTGCTTTAGAGGATACAGTAAGCCATTGTTTGGTTGCTCATAACTACAATCAACACTTATCCTAAACAAAACAAAAAAAAACCCCAACCTCCACCACTGGTATAGAACATGACAGTGTTTATATTCTATTTATTGCAATAAATTAATAAACAATAAAACAACGTTTAAGATCTTCTGTAGGTGTATGACACACTTTAACTATTTAAAAACTACCATGAAATCTGAAAAGCTGGCCAGATCTTTAAAACTGGCACTCAAGAGAAGTAGGAAAAACAAAGTTTATTGGGGAAATTAAGAAAATCCTTCTCACACTAATCACAAGGAATACCTGAACGGATTTGATATCTACTTGCATACATACTGGTATCAATTCCAAAATAAAAAGCCCAAAGGTAATTTTTGTGAAGTTAACAGTAGTATGAGATGCCATGGATTACTTAAGTTATTATTTTACTTGCAAATTTACTTTGATACTCTCAAAAAAAGTTTGCTTCTTTAAAAAAAACTTCTTTAGAAGAAGCTCTTTTTATGGTGTTGATGTTCCTTATTGTGTAAGATATGAACTTTAGTGTTCAAATCAAAAATATTTGGTCTCCAAAAATAGCTCTTGAAATATTTGTAAACATGCAACAGAGACTCTCAAGATAGTCCATGCAAAAACTGTTGCTTCTCCGTTAAACCATTTTTCCCATTTATTTAAAACCTCCTACTATTGCACACATTACTCTCTTGTTAAAAGTTACTCCAGAAGGAAGGAAACTTTAACACATTACAGGAGCAGGTGTTTACTCTGGAAACACAGAATAAGGAGTAGATCTTGAGCTGCTGCTGTTAGGGCCAGTGTTCATACACTTCCTCTGGTTCCCTCAGACATACTGTGTCCTTTGTAGGACCTCCCATTGGCCTAGTCACAATTTACTGCAAAAATTCTGCTTTAGTGTCAAAACCAGTGAAGTATAAAAAAAATGGGATTAGAACATTATCATTCTGCTTTTCTTTTAATACAGTCTTGATGGTACTTTGCATTAAAAAGTGCTTTAAAGTTGATTATCCTGCAGATCTCCCCCTACATTTGTCTGCTTCTCCATGACTGTTTTGAGACTAGTGCTGCTTTTTAATTGTCTGAACACCCGAATTCAGGATGTAGGGAATATTAAACTGATTTTGGGATTGATTCCTCTCACCACCCTAGCCTGTAAAAGGGGAAAAAAATAACCCAAACAAATTACTGTAGAACCTTAATGCTCTGTTAAACCTTTTTAGGTGATAAGAAACAGGCTAGGTAAATTAATGAAAACTGTGATGAGGTATATATTTTAAAGTGAAATTGTCTACTTGTCAAGAAGTTATATTACAGGTGGTAATACAGTATTAATATTTTGGATGTGTTACAAGCTCTAGATTTAATTCAGGTGTTTCCTTTTCTTCTAAAAAATACTCTTTTGTTACTCACCAGGAATCCATCAACAGTGTTAAAGCCAGATTAAGCAAAAGTGTCCAGATCCAGACCCTGCTCAGAGCATTTGAGGCTCGTGACCGAAATATACAAGAGAGCAACTTTGACAGAGTGAATTTCTGGTCCATGGTCAACTTGGGAGTAATGGTAGTGGTATCAGCTGTTCAGGTTTACATGTTGAAAAGTCTCTTTGAAGATAAGAGGAAGAGTAGAACTTAATATTCAGTATGATCATAACCATATAACAGGTATGGGGCAAGAGGGGAAAGCAATAAAGTACTACAGTAAAGAAAAAAAAAAATCATGACCTTTCAGATTCTTTTGAACAGACACCAGACATGAAGTTTTGAATTCATGTTGGGCTTTTTGGTTGTTTTTTGGTGGCAGTGGCAGTTGTCTTGTTTGGTTTTTTAACATGAACAGAATGCCTCGCCCCAAGCTCTTCTGTTTTTGCAAGTGCTGCTAGCAGTATGTGTTGTACTTGTAGCATTTGTTAATGACTAGCTTATGCATAGCACACAGGATGCTTGGTGCATATGCAAAGTAACTTCAACACTGTCAGTTTTTTCATGTTCACATAAAACTTCTAATGGTAACTTAATTGGTTTATTTGCTGTTAAATACTGAGTGAATTTACATATGTGCCTAAGTGTTTACAGGATTGGGGCCCACAGGGGTAGTCTGTAGTTACTGTCATTTATCTTCAAAAGTTACATGTTTTGAAAAATCCTCAGCTTTTATTGCACAGCATAATGGAGAAACACTGGGCTAATATTGTGAGAACAACACGAGAACTCTTTATATATGGATGACTAACATCAGCACTTTAAAAAAGCACCATCAATGTGAAATAGTCAGTGTTAAAACAAATTGGAGAAAATAAGTGCAATTCTTGTCATAAATATTTTTGTCCTGCAGTTGTAAAAACCTGCTTTCTTTTTTGGCTGGTACATGAGTCGTCTTTGCAAACTTAGTTATTGTAACCTCATGTAACAATTTCCAAGCAGCCATTTCTCATATTCTTCTTTCCCTTTAATAAAGGGGGTGCATTTCACAGTATGTGAAAACATTATCTTAATTTTTGTAGTCTCAAAATCCCTCTTATTTGCCCATTTATTTTGTATTAGTTTGTCTATTAAATCCATGACTCATGTAGCAGTTAATAGGGTGACTTACATAGGTGTGAAAAACCAAAGCTGTTCACCTGAACAATCCCTTTTTGTTCACCCTTAAAGTCTTTTAGCCGAGTACACTCAGTTCATATGAGCAGTGTTTCTATATCTAGCTATTTGAGTAAGGCATGAATTAAATTAGCAATAAGTACAGGCCTCAAGTTCTAGGATCAACTGAATAGGTAATATCACTTAACTAAGGCAAAGCTATCATCAAATCAGTGATCTGCAATTTCTAAATCAAGTGGCTTTTAAATGGAGAATTTTTGCCAAAACCCCTGGTGTGAGAATTAACTTTTTGTAATAGTTCAAACTTAGTTATTTTTACAATGTGTCAAGTCCCTGAAATTTTCTGTATAAATGTGTTAAACTACATCACAAAAGTGTTTTAAAAAATGCTTTCTCAAAAAACACTTGAGAAAAAAGGTGTTATAAAAGAAGTGTACATATTAGTGTTCTGAGTATGAACAGCAGAATTGCAACTTCAAGATTTTCTGTGATTAAAACTTATTTTATGGAGCCGAAACAAGGTCAATAGATACATAAAGAAACACTGTTCTAATGAAGCAAATGCTATCAAGGGCTACAGTACCTGGAAACAGTGCTTCAACTTCAGTCAATGGGACCTAGCAATAATATTTCTAAATAGCTTTTATAAAAAAAATTTACTCCTTAAAGAACATGTTATAGAGGGCTCCAAAGGCTGTTGAGCTACTTTTTCTTTCTGCAAAGCTGTGTCCAAAATAAGATTGTTTCGCTCTAGAGTTCCACTTGCGTTCTTTTCCCACCTGCTTTCTATTCTAAACTGCCTGGAATTAGAAAGCTGCAGTCAGGACAGAGCCTAGGATAAATTAATTCTTTCCCCTAGAGCGGCAAATAATATTTTTCTGCCATTTCTCTGTACATCTCCCCATAGTAGCTACTACCATGTAGCTACATCAGGGCAGAAGCCAAAGCTCAATGAAGTCAGCTTCCAAGGTTTTGATCAGGACAGGCAAATAAGATTCTTAGGGCTCTGCCCCTTCTGCTAGAAGAGATCTACCTTCCTTTGCATCACCATGAGTGTGATGCTACAAACCATCTGCAAGATGCTGAATCAGCTCTGTGAAGCTGTGACTTTAGACACCTACCTCTTACATCAAAGCTATTAGATTTTAGATTTCAACTTAAGCCTCCAACAGATGAGCTCTGCCAAGTTTCCCAAGGTCACCTCAAGGGATTAGGTTCCCCAGCTGCTCTGCTGTGTCTGACAGCAGTTATCCATCCAGTGGTGAAACAGTATGGTGCATTAGCTTAAGCTGCTAATGAAGGCAGACTTCTCTGATCAAAGACAAGACTGAAGCACAGCAGTTCCTCAGATTACAAATAGCAGTCTCTGGTAGAAGCGAAATAAAACAATTCAGACAAAATCATCTGGAAGAAATTACTACTTTGCAACTAAGAGCTCTGACTGTATTTTCTCTCCATTCAAGGTTCATTATAGAAAACAAAACGGGAAGTAACTTAAGGTAACTGTGCTTTGACCTTGGCAGCTGAAATACGTTTATTACAGGTGAAGGATTCAGCATGTAAACTTGCAGTTAAATAGAATTCCATTTGGTTTTTGAAGAGTAGATTTCTTTTGATTGTGTAAAATTTACAAAGGAGAATATAAATCTAATTTTTTCTTAATGGACTTTTTATTCAGAATTGCACGTTTTAAGACTTGCAGATGTTAACTAAAAAATTAAGCAAAACTGAGATTTTCAATAAATGAAGTTTAAACCTGTGTTTGTGTTCCTCATTTTATAAGGAAGGAGGAATGCTTTACCTAGAAATGCTACTAAAAATCAGGGTTACTGAGCTAACGGGAACTTCAGGCTTTAGTAATGCAGCTTTTTCATTTCTTCCTCATGTAATGTTCAACTTCTGTTCTCGTTCACTGTAACCCAAAAATCAGCTTTATCAATGCACTTAACTTCAGATTTACATAGGTGGCAGATCAGAATGACACCAACCTCTGATCTTTGTAACAGAAAATACATTCAGTTTTGAAGTTATCAGATGCATGTCAGGTATGAGCCTTTTCTTTTTTCTTCATATTTACCGCTTAATTAGTACTTACATCCATATTGCATCTGCCATTTATTACACACAGAAGACAGCTTAGCTTCCAGTTATTCATGCAGTACGCTTAGGAGCAATTCCAGGAAGAACAATTGGTACCACCTAAAATTATAGTAGAGAACAGTAATATTACTGAGACTACAAAAGTTTTGTGTTCAAAGCAAGGGACAGCAAGACCCTCAGAGGTCTTAGGGTGGCCTAAAATAGTTTGGTATTAAATCAGAACCTTTGACTCTGGGCAACAGTTTATCTAGTGGAGTGTTACCTGTCAGTAACTAAATCAAGTTCCAAGTTTCTCACCTCAAAAAAAAAGTGAGATGAAATCCCAAGGAACATATTCTAGGAATTTTTAACCTTTTGATACCACAGAAAGACAGCAGCAAACTGACACTTGAACTCAAAAACCACTTCACTGTTCTAATACAATAGCCCTGCATCCTCACAACTCCTTTTCAGAAAGCATATTACAAAAGGTACTTCATCCTGGTAACATTATTTTAACTTGTATGCACATTTGTGCATTTCCAGCTAACAGCACTCACATGAAACTGAGGGGATTTTAAAAAATAAACGTATTTTTCAGCAGCAAACATCAACTGATAGCATCTGAAGGAGCTGTAAAGTGCTTCCATTAATTTTTACATTTTCCTCTCAAACAATTTATCTCACAATATAAGTGTTTTCACTTCCAATTAGGTAGAGTCAAAATACTAGAAATAAACACTTAAGGAAAAATGGAAGGACAACAGGAAAGTAGTATCATAATATCAAACTGCAGCAATTAAGAATACCATAATATAAATTGCTAGTAGTTATTAATATAATAATTTCATGATATTCATAAGAGAATATGCAAAATCCCAAGGCCAAAAGCTAAAACTTTAGGAGCAGATTTTCAGCTTACTCAAGTAATACGCATGACAAATTGGAGCTTGTTTACCATTTCATAAGACTGCTAAGAAATCTGGTCCTGGCCGGAAACCTGTGACCTACTCTGTTCAAACAATGAAACAGGAACTTCCTTTTTGTACAGTTTTGAACTGATGAAGTAGATATCATAAAACACTAAGGTACAACATTACGCTGACAGATTAGGCAATTAATGGTAGAAGGAACAACAGCTGACTTGAAAAGGCACATGCACAATGAAAGCTATCAAGAGCCATTTTGGACAAAGCCATCAGAAATGCATGCAGAAGTTCCCTTTCCTGGTCTCTTAAAGTGCACACTGAGAAATGAAACCTTCTGACTTAACTTCTTCCTATCTACAACACAACAGTCTCATAGCTGCAAACAGCACAAGAGTGCAGCACTTCCTTGTTTGACTCGGCTCGTTGGTCAGGTTGCAGCACTACCCCCCAGAGTCCATGACCAAGTGGTACAGTGGTAAGACTTAAAAATTTACCATCTTTTGGTGAAGACAGGAGAGATACAGCTCGCTCTTACTGCTGACAAACAGCTCATGTTAAGCATTGTCTATGCTTTGCTCCTGCTCCAGTGGTACCCTCTAACAAAGTCACTGTTCATACAGGAGGAATGCTAGTACAGAGGCAAGCACCCTGCTCATAAATCACTGCAGAGCAGATGAAAAGCTGTATGCCTTATTGTTTTCAAAACCAACAATTTCTTTCAGGTAGCTTTATTTTTATCATGGGTGAAGATGAGTAATAAAATATTAAAAACATCATAGTAAACATCTACACTACTAAACCAGAAGTATCTGAATTACATCATCTTCTCTCAAGCTGTCAATTCCTATAGTTAAGGACAATTAATGAGACTTGTAACCCATAGAGCTCTCAAGTCCCTGCCGTCCCTTAGTGTGTACCAGTGTTTCTGGAAACAAGATACTCTTCTTGACTCTGTCTGCTACCTGCCAAATTGGAATATGGGTGTGTAAGGAAGACAGGATTGCCAAGAGAAAAGCTCTAAAAGCATTTAGTCCGTACATTTCAACTTTATATTAAAAGGACCTGACATTAACCATCTAATTAAGGTAATTTTTCTATTATTGTGAAGGATTTCAGGGAGTGGTAAAAATCAATTAAGGTCAAGTCAAAAATAGCCACAACTGCCCACAGAAAGCTTCTGACAGTTCAATCCCAGTTGCAAACAGTTAATGGGAAAACCCATTATTACATTCTCTAGAGAGACAGGAAAAGGACAAAAAACAGATCCCACCATCTCCATTTGAAAGCCCTGAGCATGCTCCACTTAATGGTGCCTCTCCTGAAATCATTCTTCCCAGTCACTTTGCTCCCACAAGACAACACCACAAGACTGGCAAGATGAAAAGAGGCTCAAGTGCCAAGTGGCCAAACAAATAGGAGTTGCATTCTAAAGCTTCTGCAGTTACCTCTGAATGACTGTGGGGCAGATGAGCACCTACAGTACTGGGGCTCATCATCACAAGCAGAGAACAAAAAGCACGGGAGGAAAAAGAGGCAAGGACTGAATTATATTGTTGGGGTTTTTTATTGTTGTTACAGTCTATCAAAGGCTGTCTTTCCAATAAGCATTTCAAGACCACTTAAAGACTTGCTTAAAAAGAATAGATTCCCACTGTAGTTGAATACATTCAAGCTGTTTCTCATTTTATTTCTGACTTAAATGTTTCTACATGCAAGTGTATATTTATACATACACACTTACCTGCAACAAGCCAGTTACCCTCCCTAATCAGTTTGTCAGAATAGACAGTTGTCAGCATAGATCTTGTTAAAAAAATAAAATAGAAAAAAAAAAAATCACTTTCCTTAACCAAGGAACTATGCATTGTTATCTTGATCAGTTCTTAGTTCTAGCTTATATTCTTACGCTCCCCTTTCCCTCCTGCTATCACTACAATTCTGTTTTCACATCCTACAGCCTGAAAACCTTTTCAATTGTTCATTTATTTCCCTTCCCCTGAATTTCCAACCACTGTTGATAGTCAAATTCTAGAGACTATCTTAGTACTTCGAAATCTCTGCTACCATGCAACCAGTTTGTGAAACAAACCAGGCAATCCTATTAACATTCATGAATGAAACATCTACATTGCAAGACAGTAACTATTCTATTGGATGCCAACAAGCGAATGCATGGGGAGTTTTCATTAGGGAATGACAGACCGTAAATGAAGTACCTTGAAATTGTGCTTACAGAAGAACAAACTTTATTTAGAGCAAGACAGAACTATTAATTAGCTTCTTGCTATAAAGCAGGTTTTGAAGCAAATGAGCTTATTAAGACTGCAGGTATCAAACCTGTAAGTTAATGCTACCACACTGACACTGAGTAAACACAAGAGTAGGAAGCCAAAACCAAACAGAGGTCCATCAAAGCCAAACACAAACCAGCTAATAATAGGAAGATAACAGAATATTGTCCATTTCAGATTCCAGAAACAAAACTAGAAAGAGTGAAAAAGAAATTAGCCCTGGCCAAATAATATCAGTGATCAGATGAGGAGAAAGATGGTATGGAGATAATTGTATAAGCTACCATTATTTGAAAAACCTAGCATCTCCAAGGCAAAACATTTTGGTATCAATGAAAACCACAGCTGTTGATGTTACAGCATATGGATCTCAATGCTGGAATATGGAAAAATCTGATTAAAAAAAGCAGAAATGAGTTAGCTGAGAGGAACATTAAAGGTTTTGGAAATGCATCATGACCACGCAAAATCATGTTTCATTGTTGCTGAAAAAAAGTAGTAAAAGACTAGCAAAAGGATTGCATTCCATACTCATTCTCAGATTGTGCACAGCTTCTACTTGTATTCACCTTGTGCTTTTCTTTCTATTGTCCTGCACTCTTTTCTAGAAGGTAGTCATTTCCCCTCTCAGTTTTCTTCAGGAGCTCCAAAGGAGTCTTTCCTTTTTACAAAAAAAAAAACCCAAAAAGAAAAAAAAAAAAAAATCACCTTACATTCAGCAACAACCAAACACAAGTTACCATCCTAAACTCTTTTCTCCATTTCTATTAAGTAACATTTTCTGCCATCTTACCCTTAACCACAGCGTTGCTTTTCATTCAGGTAGATTCAAGGGAACTAGAAGCAACATGATTTAAAGCCTGAAAACTGTTACCTGCTTATCATTTGCAAGATTCATCCTCTCCCCTCTGTGCCCAGAGCAGATGCTCCCATTCAGTTCATCCTTATCACCGCATTCTGACTATTGCTTTGCCTCCAGCCTCAGCATGTTCCATCTCAATTCATCAATTTCCTTTTAAAATAGAACACTGAAGATCACTTTAGTAGGATGTTCCAAAGACACACGATTTTTCTGCTTATGCACTTACCTCCACCCACCTCACACCCCAAAAACAAACTGCATGTCTTCATGTTCAAGACCTTTTTGATCTATTTGTCTCCATGTTAAACACTGACTTTCATTTCACATCTTACACAGATTTTACAAAATTCCTTCGTAATCTCACTCAAAATGCACTACACATAGAAAAAGCACAGTTTATTCAAATTCCTCTTGAAGTTTCTGTTGAGAACAATTATTTGACAAGTAGTTTGCTATTATGGTTATTTTACAACTGACCACTCACGTGCCATTATTTCTTTGTTTGTGTGATGCCTACATTTTTAGAATGGCCTCAAGAGACTTCACCTACCCAAATACTACTGTAATACAAATATCATAGAATGGAAAAATATTAAATCTGATACACATAGAAATGGTTCTAAGTCAGTGACCACAACAAAGCTGAATTACATATATTTACACACATGCATACATACAATGATCAAGTCATACCAAAAATTAAATTGTTACATACAGCAACATTTGTATTTTTCCTTTAGACAATCCATTACTACATACAATGAAATTCACATAAAATGAGAGAAAGGCATTTGTAGGTGTGCTTTAATTACTAATCTAGCTGTATCTTCAGCAGCACTATTGCAGCATTTTCCAGTACACGACACTTTGTAACAAAGCATCCCCTCAGGACAGCCGGAACACTAGCTGGTGTCTATGTGCAGGGCAAGTGTCTCCAGGACAGTAAGAGGAAAGCTAGAGAAACAATGGATTGGAGGATGCCACCAAGTACGTACTTCACAAGAACACAGAATCAAAACTCATTCTTCTCTCTTAAAAAATACACACATTTAATGTTGGTCTTTTAATTCTAAGAAAGCAATTCCAAAAATACAAACTGAACATCAGAGTCAAGTCAATCACCGTAATAAAATGAAACAACATTCACAATGGTTAAGTCTATGGACAGCTTAAGTTTGACAAATAGTTTCTCTCCCTGCTCCCCTCCCCCCAACCTCAAGTACATTCCAATATTTATCTTTAAATGAAACTATGAAAAATACTGCTGGTGTTCAGTTAGAATTAAAGGACTTGGATCAAGTGAAACAAAGACACATACAGATGGTGTGAGTAAGGTTACAAAGGCTTTACATTTTGCATTATCCCAAGATATAAACATTCAAAAATTAACATGAAGATGATGTATTATCAAAATATCGCAGCTATAGGCAAGGCAACATTAAATTAATAGCTGAGGGTGTGAGGAAAAAACCCCCACACATTTTAGTGAAGGTAAACAGAAGTGGCAGTTTTTAATTAGCAGTTTTATAAAGCTAATCTTATCCAGCCAGCCATAAGCCAAGCACAGGATTTTAAAAAAGGGGAAAAAAAAGGAAAAAACCCCAAAAAAACACCCAACACCACAGAAAACCCTACAAGACAAAACATCAAAAAAACCCCGACCTTTCTTTGCTTATGGCTCTATAGTGACAAAAAAAAAATATCACCCTTTCGAGATGTTCAATATGAGCAGAAAAAGCCAAATAGTCAAGTAATAGAATAAACAAGTACCAGCCCAGGCAGTACACTTTAAACCATTGTCATTTGTGTTACATAATTTTATTTTGGTGGAACACTGTAAGCATTTAAGAAAACTAACCTTATGCAGTACAGTGAATAACCACCAAAGTAAAAATATTCTTCTGTTTACTCTTTGGCTAAAACCCCCTCAAAAGTAGCAGACAGAGAAAACACATCTAATACTGGCAAGAGACATTTTTGGATTTTTTTTTTTTCTTTTTAAACAAGTAAAATAAACTTCTCAATTTAAAACTCGGTACATTTTATAAAAACAAAACAGAGGTAATGTTGTAATAATCAGTAATGTTACTTCAAATGGCAACAAATTGTTTGTTGACCCTGTGCAATTACACACTTCGTTCATACTACATTTATCAAAATACGACTGTTTCTACAGATACGTAGGAATCCCATGTGTGACTCCTGTCAGCTTCGTTTGTAACCGGGACAAAAATCACAATCTGAGTGCCACAATAACTTTCAGATTGTTGTTTCTTGTAGAGTTCATGTTAAAATGTTCAGATCGTGCATTTTTTTAACAGTTAATTCACATGGAAAATAATAGAACATATTACCTAGAGCATATGAATATCAATGACTGCACCCATTGCCAGAACACGCTGCACTGGTTCGACACTTTTCCTTAGTACATAGAAAGCAACAGCACCCAATAAGCCTGAGAAGAAATGCTGCTGTGTAAATACTGGCAACTATTCCTGAAATAAGAATTATGGGATGTATTATCAGAAGCTGCCCGATCCCATAATTTGTATTGCATAGGTCACAATCACACATATATATACACACACGCACAAGTATGTGTGTGCCTATATACATATGTATATACACACACGCGCACACGCACACACACGAAGAATATATTAAGACAACAATGAAGTCTGGTCACAGAGCAATTTACAGGCTCAATATATTTTTTGTCTTTTTTTTACACTTTGTTTGAAAGAAAACTTCAGTATTTTACAGTCTTCAGGAGGCATTATATACACTGCACTTATGAAATCTAGAAAGTATTGAAATAGAAATACATTTCTGCAAACATTTGGGTAAGAAAAAAACCAAATTTTTTTCAAAGATTTGTGCTATTATCTACATAATATTTTCTCTAAGTCACAATAACTTTATCCATGGAATGTTCTCTAGAAAATGTTGTGGTTTGTTTTTTGTTTCTGTTGGTTTTTTTGTTTTTGTTTTTTTTAAATACCATGCACATTTTTAAGCAATTGTAACCCAAAATATCCCAACCTAAAACAATCTAACAATGTTCAGATTAAAAAACCCTTCAGTTTCAGATCAGATTTTAAAAAGATAAGTCTTTATCTCAAGAGCTGTAAGGATAACATTACATGTTAAGGCTAAACTGGTTTTGTTTTTAGAAACACATTTAAAAGACACATTTCTCTTGTGGCTCTGCATTACAAACTGTACTTAGAGATGACAGTGCAGTGAACATAATGTTCAGTCCTACAGTCAGGATGCAGTTGCTCCTTCCCACTCCACAAGATACTGCACCTTTCCATCAAGCGTTACCCGACGAGCCAAAACACGGTATTTTTCCCCACAAGCTATTCTACCTGCCGCACCAAAATAACTAGTAATTGAGTTCTTTAGATGATTGAGCTGTAACTCCTGATCTGCTAAGTTGTTAAGTATCTCTGTGTTGAGTTCATCATACTGGTAATCTTCTTTGCTCTCATCATCTTTTACAATTTCTGAATTTTGAGTCTGGAGTGCTTTTCGTGGAAAGCGACCTCTTCTCCTCAAATGTGGTATTGCAGCAGGCCAAGTTCTTCCTGTACGAGTCCTTTTTCTCGAGTCCGATAAACTATTAAAAAAGAAAAACCAACATTACCTGCAAAAAACTTACTCAAAAACGTATGCTCTCTCATCAGTTGTTTCCACGCAAATCAACTTCTGTTTTTCACTGATAAAAACACTATCACCCAAATATTAGAAAGGTTCAAGATATAAATCCTTGCGTAAAAACAGTATCTGTAATTTGCAGATTCTAAAGCACGTTTGACCAAATACTAAATTAATTGGTATGCAAGCTTTGATACTTGAGACGCCCATGTAACGTAGCGTGGAAAAAAGCGCATCTTTTTAGCATTTAAAAAAAGAATAGAATAAAGGGCAGAAATACAAAACAGTGAGTAAAAGTCCTTAGGTTAACAATTTCAGAAGTCTAAGTCAAATATGACTTTTTGAAGATAGACTATTCGTAGTAGTAATGCATACCAAAATGACTAATGACAGCACTTGATACCATGAACCAGAAAGAGGAGACAAAATAAGTACACTGAGGATCCATGTACCTCAGTGAAAGAGCAATTTATGTTTACTGAACTTGAGAGAGGGAAAAGTTCAAGTAACAATTCGCAGAAGAGTTGATTGTAGTTAATTATTTATGAAGACTGCGCCAAAATTTTTTCATGCTCTACTGACTGTAGAAAATCACAGCATACTTACTACTCTTTAACATGCATACACAAACCTACAAAAACAAAAGCTGTTAAAATTAATTCAGGGGACACATTAGCTGCTTTGGGGCCTTCATTAGAAAACTAAGCTCAGGAAGTGTTTATGGAGTGTAATTCTTTTCAGCAAATGTAATTTAACTACATATTTTACAGCAACAAAGTACAGTAGTTACTGACCACAAAAAACCCACCCTGTGCATTAGAAGCAAAACTAATATAGTTTTCTTTTGTCTTATTTCTTTAGATTTCCCCACATTTCTAGCTCTGCTCGAGTCTCAGCTGCTCATTACTCCAAATCCCAGTGAATTACCACATCGTCAACATTACACCCACTTGCAACATTCCCCAGTTCTTCTCTGCAATGCCCTTACCCCCATCTCACTAGTACAGCTGCCTCGTAACTCAGTCAGTCTCCTACCTTATCTACCTTTGTTTTGCCAAACCTTCAAGTAAAATAAAAAGACAAAAACACACAAAAGCAAAGCAAACAAAAAGACACCACCACCGAAACAGCACTAGAATGACTAGGCCACAGATTATTATAATATTGTCCACCTTTCTGTAAAGGAGGGTTGCTGCCTTGGGCCTCTCATCCAAGCATCTATCTTCATGAATCTTGTTAGACTGTAATTCCTTTGGAACTGTCTGGGTCAGATTTCATGTAAGTTAGCCAAAAGGTTCAGAATTGACTGAAAGTACAACAGAACCTCAGGTTTTAAGAAACCAGACTTAGGACATTACATGTCATGTCATGCTTTGGCAAGGCATCTCTTGTAGGATCCCTGCAACTTCTGTTTATTATGGGTGAAGTGTTGCTGAAACAGTTGTTTACTGTCCCTCCTTTCAGAATTTTTGTCCCTAAATTAATATATCGCAAAGTTTATAGCAAAGTAACTGAATAATTACCTATAATGTCTGGAAATGCTAGATGAGGTAGTTTCTTTCATACTGGCAGCACCTGTGGATTCCACATCTGAGGTATTGGATGAATGTGCAGTTCCATCAGGTTTCCTGACATGCAAGATAACAAGGTTGCCATGTAATGAAAATAATCTTATACTAAAAACTGTACTGCTATTTCAGAAGCAAACAGATAAATGACATGGTATTGTAATCTTTGACATGGATTTTTTTTTTTTTTAAATTTACCCAACACTGCAGGGTAATTCCAAGGCTGGGTTCTCTATCACTGGAACTGGTTCATTATCCTAAGAAGGGGGGAAAAAAAAAAGGTACTTAAGTTTTAATTGCTGTATCAATTTTGCTAGAGGGTGAATACCATGATTCAGATTAACCGGTGGTTGTTCTTCAAAAACCATAGACTAGTTAGAGGGAAAAGGGGAGGGCAGAAAAAAAAAACATTCAAAACCTTACCAGAGGCGATGACTCTGGAGTTTTGTGAATCATTTTTCTTGTATAGGGACCAGGTGGACGACCTACGGATTTTTTTTTCCCCTTTCTTTCTATACCATTACTTAATTCCCTAGGGGGGGAAAAACCATAAAAATATATTTTTTGTTCTGTAGTTTTGAAGACAATTTTAATTTAATACTTGTTTTCCTTTGGGAAGCAATACACTATTAGATAGCTATTGCTAAAACACTGTGCTAAATGAGATTATTGTGGTAAATTAAAAGCATCAGGTACAAAGCTACTTATTTTTGCCTCTAGAACAACCTAATCAGATACACGATCTTTCTAGGGACATTACTGATTCCTCAGTGTTGAAGATGATCGAACAAGTGTTAAATGTTGTTTACTCATGTGATCATACTTGGTAAAAAACGACAGCGTGTTTAGTGAAACACATTAAAATTCTACCTCATGCTTCCCATTTAGAATGCTAATTAGATTACTCCGTAAGATCACCAGAAAGGCAAGTGACCATTTCCCAAATGGCAGTAAAGTTGGGATATTTTCTATTGTTCTTACCACTGAATTTCATGTTGCTTTTTAATTTGGGATGTTTGTTGGGTTGGTTTGTTTGGGTTTTTTTCATAAGTCTAATAAAAAGCTAATTAACCTCATTCACAGATCTCAGTCTCACAGATAGTCCACCTTTACGCTTATTTAAAAAATACATTCTACAATGAAAAGGCTTTTTTTGTAGCCAACAAAAATATACCCAAAGTAGCACCAATTTACCACAACTCAAATGACTGGGTTATTTTACCTCACATCAGGGATTGGTTTAGACGATTTTCTGCCTTTAATTTTGAACTCATGAGAAGTTCCTTCTGGTTCTTTCTCAGCCTTTAAAGCAGCATTTGGTGGCACAGGAGGAACACGAATTCTCAAGCCAAACAAATGCTTCTTTTTCTTTATTTCTTTTCCAGACATAAACCTGGATGATTTTAAATCAACTGTTAAAATTCTGACCCCAAGGAAAGCAACTTCTAAAATAACAGTACATGCAAAACAAAATTACACAAATTAGAATATTCCTTCTAATTCTGTTTCATTTCCCTCTTTCCCCTAACGCAATCCTCGCTCTTAAATACAGAATGTGAAATAGAGAGAATGGAAGTTAAAACATCCTTTCACATGATCTAGGTTCTACTCAAATAGTTACCTACAGTTAGAACTTAAAATAGAAATAGTATTTAAAACCTAAATGTTATCTGCAGCCAAAGTGATTATCAGATAGAC
Source organism: Todiramphus chloris collaris (assembly GCA_025345505.1). Taxonomy (NCBI): domain Eukaryota; kingdom Metazoa; phylum Chordata; class Aves; order Coraciiformes; family Alcedinidae; genus Todiramphus; species Todiramphus chloris. The sequence continues at coordinate 15,647,294 of JANVCC010000034.1, forward strand.
TGAGCAAAGGAGACTGAAGACTGTACTCTATATCAGATTAAACAGGCAAACAAAATTTAAAATAAGAAGTACCAACGACTTACATGGTCTTGTAATCATTTAATGCCTCCAGTACATGCTCATATCTTTCAGATTTTGGTGTATCTGCCAGCTGTGAAGTATTAAGAAATCATTTAAGCTGTCAAATTCTTTAGTAATAGAAACATTCCAGTTACTTTGAGTCACTGTAACTACCGATTTGGATGTGAAGTACACTTCTGGAGGTATTCACTCTGGAAATTACCTAACCCCAAAGGATATTAATCATAATCCCACATATTCTGTGATTTGCATCCACAGTAGCTAGTCCTTATCAAGCTACCAAAATATGGAATCTTGCCTCTGAGAAACTGCATACTTATCAGTAACAGAAATCACTGAGCAGAGGTAGTACAGTGGTGACTATAAAGAAATGGACACACCACTTGTCTAATAGAATTTAGAGTAAGAGTATTTTTATATTTAAACAGCTATTTTTAAATTCCAGTGAGGCTACCACATTTCCAGTTGCCACATCAAAGTGTTCTAGAACTTATATCCAATTGACTCTGCAGTGAATTTATCTTTAATTGTAGAGCTGACAGACAGTTCAGGTTTCACTATTAGTATGAATACTACAAAACAGACTGTACATTTGCAGCTAAAAAAAGCAACCTTCAAATACTTTCTAAAGAATACAATCCTGACCAAACTGGACAGACAGAAATGCTCGATGGATTAAATGTGCTAATAGCTTAGAAATGGGTAAATATACTCAAATCTCAACCTTTTAAGGTAATTTTGGGCAAGATTGAGTCAGTCTACCTGACCACCAAAGTTAAAGAAGGTATTTAACTGATTTTAGCTTAAGAAAGTAACACCTATTTTTACACATCTTTACCATATGTATTCATTACAACCCATTGCTATCCAGAGGTCTTGCAACTTTGCAGCACTTAACTATAGAAAACCGACATATTTACTGCATCCTAAATAATATGTTAAAAATTACTGGATTACTGAGGTCTGATAATTCCACCGTTTACTCCTGTCTTACCTAACAGCTAAAAAACTTTTCCTCTTATTCAACTATAAGCAGATAGATAAAGAAACCAAAGTGTCATTTCTGAAAGTGCCAAACAGCAAACATTATATTGTAAATGTTACCACTTGAAAATTTTAACACTTTCAAGATCCACATTCTTCCAAACTTAGCAAAAGACATTTAGAATCCTTTCAGAATAGTGTCTTGAAGTTTTCCCCAACATGGCTTTTATGCACTTATTAAAACTGTACCCATTCAAAAACATAGTCTTCAGACTTAAAAGAAGTAGTTTCCATGGAAGTGTAAAAATATTAAGGAATTGAAAGCAAAGAGATCCTTTTAAAGAGATTAGTATATTTATTTTGCATCTGCTCTCTCCTTCCCCCTTAGTTATGTGTTTCTCACAGATTGAGTGCGAATGGATTTAAAGTGTAAAGGGGGAAAAGCACAGTGAAGACTGTAGCTTTGACTGCTTTGAAATTACATGTGCTCCAAATTTATGGCAGCTAGATAGCTCCACTCTGCTCATTCACAAATGGCTCTGACCAGCCATTTTAATGTGAAATTATGTGAAATCTGAAGAAAAATGTATTATGTGAAATAAACACTAATTTCTTCTACATTTCCCCCAATACTGAGAGAAACAAAAGTCACAATTAAACACCACTTACATATTTGTTACAGTGCACAGCAAGACAGACAGAGCATTTCAGTCTATTGAAAACATCACATGAGAATTACATTTGGCACAGCCTTTTTTTGTAAATAAAGCTTGAGACTTGACATAACTTAGCCAAGAGATTTGAAACTTCTCAAAGTAAATTAAATGTCTATTCGTAATGACAATGTCGGTTTTTTAGTAATGCTTGAGTGTTTGTCTTAAACTACTGACACTCAAAATACATATTTTCCACTGTTTATGAAAATCACTAATTTAAACAAATAACATATTTGATCCTCAAGTTGTGTCTGCTAGTAAAGATGGATCACAGATGTGTGAATTTACTGAAAAATATAAAAACAGGGTGTACTCGTGATAATAAAATTTCAAACCAGTTATATGCCACCTGTACTAAAAAGCTTCAAAAACCTAAATCATTTTCATGCATGAAAGAAGTGTGCACTTCACTAGCAGTATGCCAACTGGAATGTAGACATAAATTTTGCATCCAACCTTATTTGTTTCTGCATGCATCTACACTGCTTCTCTTAGTTAAATATGAGGTCAGTCTGCTTGGGGAAACTTTCCTTTAATGGTAAGACAACTACTCAGCAAAACAAATACCTGGAAAAATACATAGTAGTGAACTAAAACCAAGACGTGTTGACAAGTAGCAGAATCAGACTGGAAAAGGGTCAAAACAATCCTTAGAGCTAGACACAAAGTGCTCACCCCCATGTTTGTAAAGAGAGAAAAGAGGAAACGTTTGTGTACAGTAACTTGTTCTGTGTTACACCTTAAAAACTTGGAAGATATCTCCACATGCAATACACTCTGCATTCAGATTTAAATTTAGATTTTCTGGTCTGTGCACATGAAAATATTAAAGTAGTATGAGACAATCATAAAAAGAAATAAAGTAAAAATATACATATGCAGCAGAATAAACAGTTGAATATAAATAATTTAAGTCATAAAAATAATAGTTACATGGATCACTGGGGAAGTTTTACAGCTCAGAAAAATATACACCACTTAAAAAGCATTCTGTTTCTACAAGGAAATTAAAGATGATCTCATAATTATTTGGGATTATCAGATTTTAATGTAATAAAGGATTTAACATCCAGAATAAAACAGTTCATAGGCTGCTAACTTTCAGGACATATGTATGCACTGTGAGGAAAAATGAGAGAGTATTTCAATTACATACCTCACCAGGATGCAATCTATCCCAGTTTTCATTAATGTAGGCCATGAGTTCAAGCTCTGAATCAAAGTATTTCTTCTTATGAATAACACTTAGGTTGTAAAGGCATAGATGTGCTATATCTACCCTAGAATTCACAAATATTTGAATTAAAAAAAAAGAGGAAAAAAAGTGTCTTTTTCTTCCAATAGCTTTTCTTTGAAATAATTTATTAGAGAAGATAATAGCACAACAGAGGAACACAAAGCACAACTTAAAGCACTCAATCCAGGGAACAACATTATGAAGTCTCCTGTCATTTCTCTTCAAGTGATTCCTTCTGCTTTGAATTTCACTTTCATCTCTGCCTCATCTCGTAGTCATGATGATCTTTTAAACTCCAAAGCTGCTCTAAACTACAGGAAATAAGTCCTAACTCGAGCGTATTCATTCTGAACTTAAACAAGTACTTTGATCAATTAACATTTAAACAGGCTAACTTCCACCATATATTTGCTAGTATATATCCACTAAATTAGATATTACTTCTAATATGGGTTAGTGCAAAGATACAACTAACCATTCAGTCTCATCAAGGTAAGTATTAATGTCAAGATGTGCACCCTAGTACCCACTGCATTTGGTTTATCTAATGGCAGGATCCTAAACCTGCAAAAAAGACTTTGTTCAGCTATCTCAGTCTTCACATATACAGCAAGCAGTTGCTTGCTGCTCTACTGAACAATCCCAGGAATAAATCTTAAGAGCACACAATTGCAATGTATCTCTATCTATAAGGATAAAGTTTGAAGGAAAAGTTGTCCCTGTTCATACAAGCAGCAATAACAACCCAAGACAAGAAAGTGGATTTGCTTTTTCACAAGGAGAATCAAAATACTGAAAAGCCCTGCATGTATTCAATTCACCCTTTTTTTAATTCACACTTACCATCTCAAGGGTAAACGTTTGAGGTATTCTGGTCCAGAACTGCAAACTGAGCAAATGAATGTATAAAACCTAAAAATATACACATATATACATGTATCTGGGTGGTGGATGTCTGTACACACACACTTAATATTTTAACATCCTAGTTAGGAAAAAACAAGTTAAGCAGGCTAGAAACCCAGTCATATGATATTTGAGCATCCCTTCATCCTCCACCTTCCTTTACCTACGTCCATAATCTCCGCTGGTACCTACTAGGTCAGACAGCAGGTTCTTTCCTCAGTTTTATCTGGGTACCACTGTTTCATACTCCCTGAGAAAGTCCCTCAACCTCCGACTATACCAGTGAAGATGCTCTGTAATATCCCTACTCCATTCTCTGAAATGCAGAAACCTGTGTACCAATGTAAACATGCATTTAAGACCCAGGCATTCCTGTGTCCTAACTCAGTTCCTTCATACAAACATTCCAGCACAGCCAACAGATAAAAGGAAGTACAGTAGGCAATGAATGAGATACTCCTTGATTTCCTTCTCCAGTTTTATCTCTCATTTGCTCCAACTGATCAAAGTTACACTTAAAATGAAATCACAGACTATCATCTCTTCAATTTCTTTATCCTGACTCATCACACCTGAACAGAGCATGTACAGAGTTCCCACCAGTCTAACTACCCTTCCAGCCTTCTCCAGTTCCCCACACTGTTAGTACACAGAACTATTACTGCATGAAGCAAGGTGCCTGTTGCATACAAGAGATCAGTCACCTACACATGTGAACTTGAAAGCCTTTATCTAACTTACAAAAGCACTAAAGTGGTCTGCTTTAAAGTTTCCAATCTCACAGACACCAGCACCTATAGTATAATGGGCTTCCACAACAAGTCAGTAACAGTTTGAATTCAATTATCCATTGGTTAACTCTCCACCACCCACCACCCCACCCACCTTCATTAAACTGAGACAAACTGTATTTTCCTGGGACCTGAACACATGCTTTGTTTCATATAATGTTCCACACAAAACTTACACTGTTTTTGGAAAGTACCATTAAAGATGCCTTAATAAAAGCTCATTCATGAGGCTCCCTTCACACTTAAAGACAACCACAGAAGTACAGCTTAAGTTTCTTACCTGTCACCAAAAAGCATTGGCTTTTGGAGGCACTGCACACAAGCCTCGTGAAACCACTGCTTACATTTGCAGCACTGCAACATCTTTAGATACCAGCTTCACCAAAAAAAAAAAAAAAAAAGGAAAAAAAAAAGGGAGAGAACACCAAGATGTGTTAATAAAGAAGTGTTACTTAAACGTAATGAAGAATAATTTTAAGTTAAATAGCAAGGGATCTTCTGACCCAAGCTGATTCTCAGTTTATAAAACAAATCATCTGTAGAGATGATCTATTTCAGTAACATTTATTTCCATAATGAATCACTACTAGACAAGAGTGATGAAGAATAATGAGATAGTCTAGTAAAAGGCTGAAGTTATTAAATGAAGAAAATACAAAATTAATTTCCTCTTACAACCACCTTTTAATTATCAATAATAAGAGTTTAGTAAATCCATATAAGCTCTCTCTCACATACTGGATCAGATTTCTTGTTTTCCAAAGCACAACACAGCCCCATTAAGTCAAACATTTGTTCTGATGATTCAAATACTTGAATCCTCAAAATTAACCTCATAGTTCCCCGCCCCCCCCCCCATATTACAGAGAGAAGTTCTTACATATTATCGGATTACTTACTCTCCAGGTCCTCCACAATAGCAGTAACACTGCTGGACATTGGTTTTATGACCTGCATCCCACTCCAGGTCTGTTGCATTATATGGTAATGTTTGTTTCATCACTTGCAGTGCTTTGGCATTTGGTCCTTTCTTAAGCGCACCACCCCTCTGGGCCAAAACAAACATATTAGTTTACAAAAATAATGTATTTCTGAAGCTTTCAAATACTTGAATTTGGAAGTCACCAAAATCCATCTATAATCAAGTAAAACATTTTCACCTATATTTGTTTTAATACTAGCATGTTTAACAAAAAATTGAAAGCCAAATATAATCTATTTCTAAAGTAAATATTAACTCCCAACATAGAAAACTTCCATTTGGATCAAAGTTAACCAAAAAGAAACCACTAAGAAGTACTAATGCTTTTAATTTTGTTTCAACTTCAAAAACAAAGCATATATGAAAGATGGGATAGATTAAGAAGTGATTTTCAAGAAACACACCTTTGTTGTTGTTGCAAAAACACACTGTCGACAGAGCCATTTATCATCTGAATCAATCACGCTGGAATCAATATTTGGTGTGTGACACAGCTGATGATAACCTGTATAAAAAATATCAAAGTGTTATTAAAATGGCTAAAGAAGCTTCCACAGAATTAAACGCACATAGCTGTAACGCAACTACAAGGCATTATCCATCAACTGCCAAAAACCTGATCAACAAGAGATTAATAACACATTCAAAATGGTCTTTTACATTTTCTTGGTAGGAAAAAAACCTAGTATGTTGCAGAATAGGCATCAGTCACTTAAACACAGCTTAATATTTACTTAGCTTTGAATAGTCGCTCAGGGCTATAAAAGTTAAGACCAGTTGATCAGTCTGACAGGCAAATAATCTCCTTCAGAAAACAAATCAGAACACCTTTTAAAATAAACTAAGTAGAAAACTCTGTAGTTACCTTGCCCGCATTTATCACATATAACCATTTCATTCGGTGCTTCTGAATACTCTTCCTGACATATTGTACAGACCATTTCCCCACTTTCAGTGGCTCCTAGAAAAACATGAAAATGTCTTTTTTTTCATATTACACCCACAGCTAGAACAGTTACCACATATGGCTTTTTTTCTTTTCCCCAGTTACAGATCCATGCACTGCAAAAAACATTGTTACGGAGCCTAACATCCTAACAAAAATAAACTCAGATTTTGTACAGACTGTATGTGTTACAAATATTAATATCACTTATCATAGGCTATCAGATATTTATAGGCTATATATTGCCTATTTACTATGCAGTTCATGGTTCTTTAACATCAACAATAAAAAACTGAATGAAGAATATAAGTGCAGGATAAAAAGTAGGTATAAACAAATCTTATCTGGACAACTGATAGGTATGGTTCGTATTTCCAGTTATTTGTGCTTCTTTTCATGTAAATATATGCACAATTTGTTACATATCTGACAGTTCTGACCATGGTGCTTTAATATTAACATATTTCATAAGGGCGTTGGAGTTTACTAGTCTACACATCTGCAAGTATACAAAAGCACACTGTAACAGTGGAGGTAAGGAAAAAAGTTAGCTTGCAAGCCAGAAACAAAACTACATCTTGCTCTAATTGTACCACATATAAATGTAAAAAAAAAAATTTAAAATACAAGTTTCTTAATCCCCATGTTATCATACTTATCATTAAAGTTTGATAGTTACAATAAATGAATCAAAGATCATTAACTAGTACTATACAGAAGCCTAACAGCAATATTTTTAAAAGCTTCTCGGAAATAAAGCAGTTGATTTTTTGCTATTATGAATAGAAAGATTCTCCTCTTAGCAAATAAAGTGTTTACTTTAAACATCAAGAATCTGCAAAAGCCAGATCAGACTTTCATTGTCTTCATACAATGAGGAAATTCTAACTGATTTTCAGAAAAATGGTCACTGAAATACTCATCCATGCTTCAGTAGCATTAGATTATCAAAATACTAGCTCCTCCTCAAATATCTAGAAAGAAAAAAGCTAATGTACGATAGATGTTTCATTTGATAACTGCATATTTATTCACAAATCCAATCAAACCTAGGATTTTCCAGTCTTTGGTTTATTTCCACACCATGTTGCTTCAACTGAAAACAATAGAAGGACAAACTGTAAATTAGGGCCTGGAGTTATCTGTTAAGACAGACTATTATACTCTAGCCCCATCCAAATAAACTCAGATGTGATTACTTTTAAAAGTACATAGTTATATGAAAACAAAACAAAACGTAACTGCAATGATAGTTGTTTGAAACAGTTTTGTTTTAAATTTGCCTAATTCATGATCCTGGGTCAGACAGAACTACATCTCTCTTTAGAATACAAGAATATAATGTAAGAACTTATTTTAACAGATATAATAGTCTGAACAAATAAAATACCAAACAATGACTACTTCAGTGAAGTTCTTGCCTGTTTGTATGTCCTTCCAGAGAACCCAGGATTTGGAACTGTCTTCAAATATAATGAAGCAGTTCTGTTTCAGTTTGTTTATCTGAAAAACAAAAAAATACAGCAGAAGCCATGAGTAAAAAGACCAAACAGAAGACTGTATTTAACACTGAGACAATACTGTAATATTTAACCATCATACAATACTGTAAGACTGTAGTGAGGTTAAATTGTTTACCTTTTTGATAGTTCCAAGATAAAACAAGCCATCTGACCATCTAGCTAGGACATCCTGACCTTCTTCAAATTTACACAGTGGCTTTTTGGCTTTCTGTCCATCACGTAATGACAGCTTGGTCAGAGATGCTGAAGTCTTATGGCTTCGACGTAAAGGAGACCGCTTATGGACCAGTGAATTACCCACCGCTGTAGAGTCTCTAAAGAAAGGGAAGGAAGAGTAAAGGTGATGAGAATTAGGTTTAAGAAAGAAACCATGTATTTTAAACAGTAATATGAATCACAGCTAGAACTCACTTAGCTAACTCCACAACTTCAGGTAACTAAAAACCTGGTCATGTTTTCAGACTTTATGCATCTTAGTAGCAGTGCCTCTGCTACTATAAGTCTACAAAATTTGAAAGAGACAAGGTTATATAAGAAAAATATTCTACAAAAATCAACTAACATAAATGAGGATGAGGAGACAAAGTTTCCAGCTTGGAGAGTCTTCATAAAGTTGCTAGAAGCATCAAAGATTGCATCAAAAATTCTCAATGTAGGATTACTTATGTAAAACATAGCTTAGTAACTAGAGTCACTGACAGTTTTCTAAAATTCCAAGGAAGCCACAAAGGTCCTAAGCAAATTCTAACTATATTAGCTTGGTAGGAAGAGTAGTAGTCAGCTGTAGTGGGTCTGGCTGAGCTGCTTTCCCCATCCAGCCCTCATGCTGCAGCACTGGGAGCTGGAGGGTGTTGATAACACACCCGTGTTATGACTGCCAGTGCTCACACGGCACCAGAGGATGGGGGGCAGGAGGGGGGAGAAGATACAGCCAACCTGAGCTGACCAGTGGGATATTCCATACCATATGACATCAGCTCAACTATAAAGGGAGAGGGCAGGAGGAGGATGGGGGGGCATTCTGCTTTGTCCTCCAAGTGGCTGCTACGTGTTCCTGGAGCCCTGCTTCCTGGACTCAGCCCGACATCGCCTGCGGGCGGGAAGTAGAGAATAACATCTTGTCTATCATAACCCACACCCCTGTGCTTTGCGTCTTATTCTCTCCCTGCGTGATGTGCTGAAGGGGGTCGGGGGAGTGATAGAAGGGCTTGATGGGCACCTGGTGCCGTGCCAGGGTCAACCCACCACATCAGCAAATAACATGGTACTGAGCTGTTAGTTAATCAGAATTAAAACAACACAAAACCATAGTGGGGGGAAAAAAGCAAGAAACCAGGTTGAGTAATCTGCTAACTCATGGTCTATACTGCTTCAGGTACCTCCAACACAGCATCACGCTTTGCCTCTAAGCATAACTGGAGAAGACTCCAGCACCGGAATAATTTCAACATGTTAAATTTTACATGTAAAGTATGTTTTCCTCTGTTAGAATCACAGAGGAAAAGAACAAGGGAGGGGAAAAAAAAAGATCCTGCAACCTTTAATTTGTGCTTTTGAGTTTCATATATGAATATCTAAATCAATAATAATCTTTTCCTAGTACAATTCCACAACATATAGCCTAAGTGTACAAGTGCGAATACACTTCTATGTCAGACTACCAAATCATATGCTTCAAGTGAAGGAGTAAGATCTAGAAAATTATAAAATACAACTAAATAATGCACAAGGAAGAATCTTCATAAGTAACAGGCAGAATGAGACTATACAACGAAGGTATCATGCATATATACAAATGTATTTTCTCTTTAGAAACTAAATGCATGTATAACTATGATGCAAATGCAAGGACAAATCAGGGAGTTAAACAGGACAGTCAACTGAAAGAACAAAATTTCACCTCACTCAAAATAGCTTAGGTACATTATCAGCACCAGAAACATTTGAATTCACCACAAAGCACCAACGAAGCCAGTAAATTAATGTGTCCTATATAGTTTCATGAAGACTACTACTCAGATGTTACAGAAGTTACTCTAAAGTTTCAAAGAGAAGGGAATCCCTTCTCCATAATGTTTACTATTTATGTTCAATATGAAAATAAAACTGGAATTATAGTGGCTTAAATCATAAAAATATGCAAAAATGCAGGAGTTAATATTCCAGACAGCAATCAACTTTTTTCTTTTATACTACATAGTTTAAAAAACCCAGAAAGTCAGACAAGAAAATTAGACAGATTAATTTATAACCAGTGTTAAACAGTGACATCATAGTAAGAGCAGCCATAATGGACCATACAAGTGTTCCAACTAATCAGCCCAATACCTCTAGCATCTTCATGCACAACTGGGTCACCAGTTTAAATCCTACCTGATCCCAAATACAAAAATACTGGGATAGGTGACTAGGAAAGACCAAAGGAACAGGGGGGGAAAAAAGTTAGAATAGCACTCCTTCCAAACAGTCTCTATGTCTCTTACAAGCTGTGGATCCAGAGATCTCAAACAATAATGTCTTTTTTTTCCCCCCTAGTCCTTAACGAAATTTTCTTCTGCACGTTTCCCTACATGTTTTGCTGAACCTATAAAGCAGCAATTCTTTTGGCTTAACAGCTGGCACCTTGTCACTTCATTTGATAGCCTTCATCATTGCAGCAGAAAACTGAATCATCATTTTCCCTCTTCTCCCTTCACGCCCCAGACATGATCAAAACAGTCTAGAAATAATTGCAAAACTATAACCTGGTATCAACTAATAATTCCTTTACTGGAAAGGACTCATCATTACAAAGTGTTAAAGTATTTAGATACTTCAAATTACATCTATGAACTGAATTTAGCATGTTAAACATGTCACTAAGTTGCCATGTGTAATTCAAATCACCTAAAGCAAATTTGCTAGTGCACCCTGAAACTGCTTTACAAGGCTGCTCTCTTCTAGGGGTTCAAAGATTTTCTTCTCAGCTTTTATCTGGTTTGATTTAAGACACTAGAAAAAGCAGTTAAAAGGCAGGAATGCTGTCTCTTCCAGTACTTAAAAAAACAGGTGTGAAAGATCTTATACAGAATAAACAAAAAGGCACAATCAATTTATTATACATAACCCAGTACAGAATGCCATTGAAAAAATCAACAACTATTTTTAATTACTTTTGTATTTGAAAAAAATATTCAAAAATCATACGACATTCTTTAAAGTATGGAGGTTTGTCCCAGAATTCCATTCAAGTTATACCAAAAAATATATTGCGCATCATTTTCTGGCAGAAAGCACTTAAATGAGTCTATACATTGACTTATACAACAGCCTAAATTCACAATAGCTACTTCAGACACTGAAGTATCTTCACACACAGTAAAGGTCTGAGCCAATACAGCAGACATTTCTCCATTGTCCACACTGCTCTTGTGGAGACAGCACTGCTGAAGTGATGACTAAACAGCTCATGAAGTAGATAAACCATCAACTTGCCACAGCAGGAGCTAACATAGGCTGAAAACAGGGTTAGTTATCACAATAGGCTGAAACTAGCTTCACAGTTGCTTTCCACATGGTTAAGAAGTTCCTCTTCAGGGAAACCATCTCCATCAAAAACACTCAGGGAGTAAGTGGGAAGAGTTACTGTTGTAACAAGTTCACTTTAATTAGCAAACCATAAGTTACTTAAAGGAGATTTCTCTGAAATGCCTTCTGGAAACACTCCACCAGAGATCACAAGAAATTCAGTGCAGACCAGCATAAAAACTACCTCTAAAAATGTTAGGAACTTTGTCTTGCCATAGCTCTCTCCACTGTAGTGGAACACCAAAAAAAGACACCTACCATTACAATAAAATTTCTATGGGAAGTGAAAATGAAAACTGGTGCCAATTTTGACATGTAAAGGTTCTACATTTCCCAGAAACTTGCTTCCATGTCTTCCCTAAAGTTAGCTCCACAGCACTTTCCTACCATATCATTTATAGTTACCAAAAAAATCAGTAACTTCTAAATAACAATTTCCCCATTACCTCCAAACTTCCCATTGCAAAATAGCCAGCAGATATGTTGTTCTGCAGAAAAACCTATCCAATATGAAAATTAACTTTCTCATTTAACTTGCACAACTAAGCTACACTGCATGTCATACAGCAAATCCAGCCTACATTGGCTTTACATCTTTTACTCAAAACTGAATATGCTGTGGCTGTATTCTTACTCGAGCACTTCAAATGCAGAGAAAGCACTTACGTGCTCACACAATCTTTCAGAAGTTAGTGGGAGAAGTCAGTAAAATGTGTCTGCATGGAAAAATACACTGCAAAAGAGAAGTGCACTTTCACTGTTTCTTGAGAAGGTGATCTCATTAAGTGCTGAAAACACTCACTGATTTTTCACCTTGGGGTCTATATCATAACAATAATTATTCTCATGCAAGACAGGCAGAAGACCTATTAATCTACTTAATGAATTGGTTTATAATATGCTGCTGCAGCAGAAGACAGCTGTCAGTCTTTGTCAACAAGAACAGTAAACTCACTCTGAAGGTAAGCTACCTAAAAGTCTGATTTGTGAACCACAAGAACTTACAGTGCATAGCATTCTATTTATCAAGATCAGATTTCTGTTAGTTTTGACTTGTTTGTAACTCTTTCTAACCTCTTTATTAGAGGTTAGAAAATTTCAATGTTCATTGAGTGCATGACTCCTGTATCTCCACAGAAGTTCTATAAAAGGAGAAGGAAAGTTAGGGAAAAAGATGAAAAGGCTGGATTTAAAAAGACTGAGCACTCTCTCCCTCTTGTTTTCAAGTGTCCTTTTCCTCAGCAGCACTGCGAGGTTAAGGTCATTCATACTTCTGTACTCCTTCCGTTGTAACAACCGCCGTGGAACAACTCCTGTTAAAAAAATCCCTTGACAGAGTTGTTTTTTCAGCCATCTCAGTTCACTGATCTGTTTCACAGAGCGGTTTGTCAACACAACAGAACAAATGCAAACAAGCAACTTGGGACAAAAACTCGCTCAACTGTCACTGCCAGACTGAACGACTGACAGTTTCATCAACAATCCATGCAATTTCAGGAAACTTCTTCCAGAAGGGCTGCCCAATTCATAAATACTGAAACAGTAACAGACCCTATGAGTACAGACAGGTTTTGGAAGCCTATTTAAAGCTACCAAATTTTAACAACTAAGTGCCCAAAGCATAGCAAGAGAAAATTTTAATCCACTGTGACAGCTCAGAGGAGGGACCTAGAGATAATTCATAAATACAAATCACACTGAAGGAAAGAGGAGTTTAGAAAGCCCAGGAGATTCAGCACAAAGGAATTCAGAGTAGAAATCACACAGCATCCTACCAAGAAAGCTCACATAGGTTTAAGAAAGTGAAAAGTGTGATATTACATAGGAAAGATCTAGTGAAATAACTTCAAATAGCTCAAGATAACAGTTTAGAAGTGTCATTACTGTCGATTAATCACAATCATTGTGTCTGAAGTTACAAACTACGCTTTTATTAAACTTTAAAGAAAATTTAACTATGAAGAAGGGTTGTAAAACACCAGCAGAGTTTTGCTCTCCTTAAACCAGGACAGTTAACATCGCACTGGGAACGGGACAGTGGAGGTTTATCAAGGGCTCAGAACACACAAAACCGAGGGCAGTTTCACACATGGCTTATCCAATACAGCAGCTTGGTCTCCGGCCACCAGCTCTGGAATGACAAGTTCACTTCCCCATAAGCCTTCTATTGAGTTTTCTTTCCCTTAATATGGATTCATTTTCTGATATTTTAAACACATTACAGCCTCTCCCAGAAAGGTAGAGGCTGGTAACTAGCCAAGGCAAGTAAGCAGCAAGCACTCACAGCCAGAAGGCAGCAAAAGAAAATTGTCTGTCCTTCCGTGTGTTGTCGTGTCCGCCCCCCCCCCCCCAAGCTACAATCTTACCTGGTTTACCCAGCACTGCATAACCAAACCCAAGCCATGCTTCCATTGTAGCTGTTAACCTGTGACTGGGATCCAGTACCTCTGTTAGCAACTGGAGAGATGCTGGACCCCAGCCACATGTTTATTTCCATCTTTCTTGCAGCTTCTCTGTCATTTATGAGATCTCATGACAAACATTATCTGTTCATTTCATTGACCATACCTCCCTCCCCCAAATAAAAAGATTCTGCTGGACTAAGATGACAGACAGGCTTAAAAGGGACACTTCACTCAACTCACACCCAAACTTAGGATCATTCTGATTCAAAAACCAAAAAAGTTCACTTTGCTTTTCATAATGGCAACTTCATTGCAACAGTCACTGGTCCAATTAGACAAACAGCCTATTATATTGAGCTTCCAGTGTGCCATGTCGTAGAACATTTGCAAGATAAGACTTTGAGCTCCTTACCTTTACACTATTTTGTGTTCTGGACAATCAAAAGGCTAAGCCACATCAACTGTACATCAGAAGGATAAAGGGAGTCTAACCTAGGCCTTCCTCAGTCTAGAAAAGCAAAGAGTAATTGTTGGGGGATAAGTAATACATTCTCCAAAATATTTACAGTCATTTAGGATAAATGAATAATTGAGGTTAGAAAGCATCTCAAGAGTTCTCTTGTCCCGCTCAGCATAGCATCAATCAGACCAGGTGGCTTGATGCAGTCAGCCCTTGAAAGCCCCCCCCACGATGCAGGCCATGCAACCATCCTGGGCCCCTGTTCCACTGCTGAACTGTCCTCATGGGGAGACACACCCATCAGAATCTCTCTCATTTCAATATTTTCATGTTCTCTTGGTCCTCCTGCCATGCACTAGTATGAAGAGACTAATCTCAGCTGACTAATCTGGTAGAAGCTGAAAAGCTGCTCTTCTCCAGGCTGAACGAGCCTGGTTCCATTGGCCTCCTCTCACAGGGCAAGTGCTCGAGTCCTTGACTATCCTGGTGGCCGTCCACCAAACTAGCCTAGTTTGATGTCTTTCTTGCACTGGGACAACCAAAACACAGTATTCTAGATGATGTCTAACAAGTTTTGTGTAGAAGGAAATAATCCATTCCCCTCAATCTTCTGGTTCCATACCTGTTACCAAACTCCTGTTACCATAATACCAGGATATCACTTGCCTGTGCTCACAGGACACTGCTGGCTCATGTTCTGCTTTCCATCAGACAACCAGCCAATCTTGCAAGGCTTACCCCAGACGAACTCAGCCTGGGGCTCTTCCTTCAGATGCAGGACTTGGCTTTTGTTTTGAATTTCATGAGGTTCAGCCTTGCTGAAGATGAGGTGACATCCACTCCTCTCCCCTCCATCCACAAATACCATTTTTAACACAGAAGGCAGTCAGGTTGGTATGGCCATGGTTTATCCTTGGTAAATATATGCTGTCTGTTTCTAGTTATCACCTTTCTATGTATCCAGAAATCTCTTCCAGGAAGTTACCCCATGACTTTCCTAGAGAACAAAGGAAGGCTAACCAGTCTGTGGTTACCTGGGTTGAACTTTTGGCCCAATCTGAAGACAGGTGTAACATTTGACATTCTTTAATCATTACAGATAACCATTGTTCTCCACAACCTAGGATAGTAAAGAACAGCCCCCAGAGAACATCACACAGTTATCCTGGTGCCCTTGCAAGCAGTCTGTCTGGTCCCATAGGCCTGTATGAGCCAAGTTCACATTTGTTTAAACGTGTTCAGCAAGTCAGTTCACAGGCCACTCAAGCAAGCAATGCTTAACAAATCCATCATGGACACAAGTTAAAATTTTAAGGCAGAAGAACTTTGTCCCATCAATGATTTCAGTGTAATCACTATTTAAACTGCTCCTTGTCAGGAAGATGAGAAATTGTAACTCATTCACTTCTCAGCTCTACCCAGTCAACCATAATCCTACCCGTCGTGATCACATGTGATTTCCATGCAATACGTTACTATCCCAACAGGGTGGTGTTCTGTTGAGGTGGTTTTCATCCTTTGAAAGAGCCTTACATTCTAGCTATGACTTTTGCTTTGAACCCTTCTCTCTGGTTAGAAACTTTAAACTCTCTAGTAACCACAGAACATCTTTTAATTAGTGTGGGTTTTTTAAATAGCTCTATGCTTTCAAAACTGTATCTATCACATTACCTGACAAAAGCAGATAGTTATGCTTCTTAAAACAAACAACAAAAACCAAACCACCAAACACAACTGGTAATAAAAGCCAAATCCTCACAGACCACTCAGCTGATTAGAAGTTAGGTCTATGAATTTATTGTACATTAGAAAAAAGGTTTGGCCAATTAAAAATGTTTCCCTCTCCCCAAGACAGTTCAGCAGTGGAACAGGGGCCCAGGGTAGTTATGGCCTGCATCACGGGGGGCTTTCAAGGACTGGCTGGATCAAGCCACCTGGTCTGGCCTCACATGATTGATGCTACACAAAGCAGGACTAGAGAACTCCCAAGATCCCTTCTAACCTAAGACATCTTTTGACCCTGTGAAGTTGTGACTGTCCTTAATGATTGATTCATACTATTAAAAAGATGCAGCCACCAGAATAAATGCATTCTCCTGTCCGTAATACTACAGTCATTTGTGATTTTGGTTTTACTTGCTTACATTCTCTCTCAAGAAATAATATATCTATTTGATATAGAAAGTACAAGTATTAATCTTTAAATTATCATCACAGAATAACGTATTTCCCTACCTATTTTAGCATGTAGGAAAACAGGGTAGGGCAGTCCTCTGAGAGCCATTTGTTGGGATAGATCATGTGTTTGTACACAAAGAGAAGAGGGAGAAGGCAGTATCAAGGAGTGGCCTCAACATACCTTTTCAGATCAGAACTTCCCTTGTGAAGTTAGCACCTCCTTGAACACAGCAACTGCCTTTTGGGTTGCTGCGGTATCCAAACACAGGATGCCCAGTAAAGTAACCAAGGGTGAATAGTATGAGCATGCACCTAAGCACCGTAAGAGGTAACAAACAACATGCTGACTTGCACTGGGGGGGGGGGGGGGGGGGGGAAGAAAAGGGATTTCAGAGGTGATCAAAACTCCTGAAAAACAAATTTCCTTCTTTAAGGCAACCTTCATAAGCATGCCATGGAAAGAAATTAAAAATAATCAACCTAAACCAGAAAGTATTATTATACTCCAAGATATTTAGTGAATTAAATATGTCCAGACTCATCCGGAATGATCTCATCATTAGCTCTGTCTCTTGGAAGAAAATTAAGCCGCTTGATTTCACTCCTGCATAGAGATTATACCTTCTAGGGAAAGACCATAACCTTGAAACCTAGAATGTTCAAAGGGTAAATTCAACTAGTTTCAGCACTTTCAGTAACAGGTATTACCCTGCCCAAGGACCCTCCAGCAATACCTGTGGTTTTAATTCTTCCGCTGGTGTGTTTTACTCAAAGACACACTTCCCCTCCATTTCCTGCAAGGAAGGCCTGTAAAGAAGGTGAAACCAACTCTGCAGCAAGCTCAGAGGTCAGTCACGCTAAAAGTACTGTCAATTCACTAACTAAAAGAAGATTCTTACTGGCTTCTAGTCACATGGGTTTCTTCCCTCCAAGCTTTTACCTCCACAACACAAAAGGAGCATCACAAAATATGCTTTAAAGCAATTTTAGGTGCCTCTAGTACTATATTCACTCACATCTATCTCCAGGACATACATAAGTCCACTCTCTACTAGGAAATGAAGTGCAACTTAATCACTACAGCTGCTCTACTCATAAACTTTACCTAATGCAGGGGAGGACAAGTTTAACTGTATCCCAAGTCAGACTTGATTCTAACTACTGGTGCATATGCCTTTCACCTATTAAAAATATATATTTATATAAACACACACCCCTTAACAACTGATAATTAGCCATATTAAGCCAACTTTTGTGAAGCAGCTACATTGCATTTTAAATTCCTCCCAGAGGAGAAAAGTTGTTAAGAAGCCACACATCTGTATCTGACAAAATAAGAGTTAATTGTGGAGAACATTATACTTGTAGTATAGATCCACATTTCACCAGCATTTAGCTCCTTGAAAAGCTCATTCTGACTTTCACAACTTTATTACAAACTGCCTTTCATATTTTCAGTCTTTGTTTTCCCATATTCTCCTTCCATTAAACAGCTATGAATCTACTAACCTATATCCTAGTACTACAGGAAGTAAACTTTTTTTTTCCTTCTTTTATGCTCAAATGCTTTCAAATTAATTGCAGTTTGAGCTCTCAAAAAGGGACAAGCATTAACCTGTTAACTTTTACAGTCCCTACAGGAAAACTGAGTTTTTGTTGGATTTTTTTTTTATTATCCAACACTTTTGGCAGTTTAGGTATAAAGAACTGATCACTTTCCTAACACTAAATCATGCTATTATCCATTATATTGTGCTTGACTTTTTAAAGTCATGAGCAGGGCCTAGCTATATAAAAACGGAAGAAACAAAAATAATGCTATACTGCTTTCCTGGGAGGCCCTTTCTTTTAATTATGCAGGCCTGCTCCTTTAAATATCACTCAGATACTTCATGGATGGATAGAAAACCCTGTATTTCAACACTAATATCAGTATCCAGAGCATCCAACACACTAACATATTGTTCTCTTTGACTAAAAAGGGCATCAACCCATCCTTCCTACAAGATTCAAATACCAAAGAAAAGAAAACACATTACTGCATATTCTTTCATCCAGCAAGTTACCATATTTCAGTGGACTAAAAACGTACGCTTCTAATCACATTCAAATCCTCTACCTTGACAGAGACTAGGAGGGGAGCCGTGGCAATGGGAGAGGGAAAAAAAAAAAAAAAAAAGAAAGAAAAATAAAAAGAAACCAAGAACAAAGTTACCAGCGAACAGCACCACCTCTTTTGTGCTGCTCTCTTCGCACTCGAGCAAACGCGGCCTGCTCGGACAATAACCTTAAACAAGAAAATACAGCCAGGAGAAGCCTCCCGGCTGCAGCACCTCCCCGGACCCCGCTAATGGCCTGCTGCGGCCGTTCCCTTTGTTTTGGTCACTGAAGAGCACCGCTGACCCCTTCCGTGCTCGCCAGCGTCCGCCGCCGAGGGAGCTTCCTCTCCCTCCCACAAGGGCCTCCGGGGCCCCCCGCGCCGGAGCGGGGGCCCTCAGACCCCCACCCCCTCCCCCCCAGAACGGGTGGCGCGGCCACCGCGGGGCGGGGGGAATGCGGTACCGGTGGCCCCAGCTGCGGGGCGCGCCCACCCCCTCCCCCCGCGCGGGGCCAGGCGCCCCACCTCCCCCCCCGCCACCGCGGCCCGCCCCCCCACCCCGCACCTCATTCGGTCTCTCCAGTGGTGCCAACCGCCTCATACAGGGAAATCAGCGAGCTCGGGAGCCTCCCCCCCGACGCCCCGGCGCGGCCGGGCCCTCAGTACGCAGCGGGACCCTCGGAGCGCGGACCCCGCGGCACAACGGAGGAAAGGCGGCGGGGGAGGGATCAGAGCCGCTTCACAGACAGCCCGGCTCCACCGTCGCCCCTCGCCATTTTTGTTTCCCGCGGAGGAGATGCTGGTGCATTCTGGGAGCACAAAGGACCTCGGCCCCGCCCCGGCGGGCCCCGCCTGCGCCGACAGGCAGCTCCCGGGCCAGGGGGCGGGGAGGCAGAGCGCCACGGCGGAAGGACACAGGTGAAGCCGAACCATTGCCGCTGATGAACAAAGAGGGACTACTTTAGGTGTGCTCGCCGAAGGAGAGATCCTTGCTCGCCGCCCGGGACTCGTTGCGGCAGTGCCGAGGGGTGCGCGCTGCGCCGCCTCGCCAGCCGCCGCCTATTGTTCCCCGCCGCACCTGCGGGGAGCGGCCTCGCGCCGCCCAGCGCCTGCCGGCCCGCGCGGTGCCCCGCCTGGGCGCGAGGCCGCGGCGCCGCTCCCCGCATCGGTGGGGGGCGGCCCTGGCGTCTCGAATGATCCGGGGAGGGGAGGGCAGGGCAGGGCGGCAGGGGGCTCGGCTTCGTGGCCGGCGAGGTGAGGCCTGGCAAGGGCCGCGCCTGGCCCGGGTGGTGGAGGCCGCTGCGGGCAGTTCGTGGGTACCAAAGGCGCGGGGCAGCGGGCTGAACAGAGGGCTGCTCTGCGGTGACAGTCATCGGGATACCGCCGTTGTTGGATGTAGAAAATGCTCTTTGCTTTTGCAAACTGTAGAATAAGTATAATAATTTTTATATGAACTTGAGGAATAAGAGGCTTAAACTGCCCCATCAAGAATCGTTTACCAAAGATGAGAAGCCTGAAGTGGCCTTACTGGAAACTGAGGCCTGAAGCTAAGTCTTATGGTAAAAGGAAGGTAAAGGACTAAAGTGCTCAATTACCAATCAAAATGTATAATAGATAAAGGGGCAACAGTTAAGGGCTATTTAAGATGAACAGTAGTAACTTATAAAGGTACTGCATTTTGCTCAGTAAGCTCAGGAATATTAGTTGCTCCAAGGGGAAGCAGGAACCTGTCAGACATGCAGTTACAGACTATTATGGACTTTTATGAAGAAGGTGCCTTGGTTCAGCCTGTAAACCTTGGAAGTACTGAATTCATAGGGAAACAAGGGAGGGACCTCTGCAGACGGGAATAGGGGATAAAATGCTGAAAACTCTGACCAGAGGTGTGCCTGCTTTGGTAGGTCACCCGCTCTTGCAAGAACATACAATAAATTGCTGCTTCACTAGTACGTCTACTGTGAGTCCTTTCTTAGGACCTTTGTATTTCTAATGAGACGAGCAAAACCTCAGTTTCTAGTTTTAGCAGTAGCTGTATTAGTTAAGTGACATCGGCTTTTCTGCCCTGAGAACAGCTCAGGGTTTTGAATAGTTTCTTGAGTCTGTAGTTCTGGGCCAGTCTCCCATAAGCTCCATAATTAAATGCAGCCCTTTCCCAATACAGGGGTGACATACCTTATGATGCTTGCCTTAACCCCTTAAGGACAGTTACTTGGTGCTGCTCAGGCCCCTACAAAATAGTGAAAAGCAAATTATTGCTGTATGAGATCTCACCAGCTGGTGTAATGCACCCTTGGGGAACAGCTGAATTCAGTGGATGAGAGCGAACTTGTGATTTCCATCCCTGTCCTGCTCCTGCTGCCCAGGTTCTCAAAGCTGCCACTGAAAATTTAGAAAATAAGACACTGGATCAGTTTGCTGTTCAAGAAATGGGCACAGGGAGGGGATCCTGGGCAGAGCAGTGGAGTACAGCTTGGTCTGGCCAACTCCTAGTCACATCAGAATAAAGCAGGTTTTATTACTGAAATTTCTTGTTCACATTTGTTTTAAATACAAGTTTTAAGGGATAGTTCTCCCCTGAATGCACTAACTAGACACTGTTCAGTAACCGTCACGGTCTGCTGCTAACAACAGACTTGCACAACACTGGCTGCTTTCACGTACCACGAACAGAGGTCGGGTACCGCTTGTGCTAGAGGCAAAGGGTCACCAGCAGGAGAAAAAAAAATTGCACTCAATCAGAGATACACCTGCCTACAAATTTGGTTTCCTTTTAATCACAAGAGTGAATGTGAGAACCAGTGGTTAGCTAAGTTAAAAAGCAAACTTTCTAGTCAGCCACAGAATAAACATGATTAAGCATCAGTAATTGGCTCACTCACAACTTAGTTTTTAGTGTCATACTGGGAGAGTCCTGACAGCCTTGTCTTATTATGTCTTTGAAATTACTTAAAACTTTTCAAAGTAGAACCAATCCCCTATAATGTAAATTGTTTGTTTCACCACCAGCACTAAAAAAAACCCACAAACACAACACAGAAGCTCTGCCCTTAGAATATTACCTGTCCTTAGACTATTGTTCCCAAAAGCATAACCCCGTCACAGAACTGCCGCACTGCATGGCCCCATCCTACCCAGAAAGCACTGCTTGTCACAAGGCTAGGAACTGCTGCTGGAATAGCATTATCTGAGGCCAGCATGAAAAGAAACTGGGGAATATTTACATTATGTAAGAATAATTAGGCTTGGATAAACTGATTAGTTTGCTGTCACAGGAATTGCGCTAGTTAGGCCAGAAGGTACCTCCCAAAACTCGTTGTCATTGGCTTTATTATTACAAACAGCAGACTGCAGCAGTATTTTCCCACAACCTACTTCCCACATAGTATCTTTCTCCCGTATATATCTGAGAAATACAACACACGCTCGTAGCCAAACACCATATAAAACCATTTTAAACTCTGTATCCTTTAAGGCGAGCTATTACCAATAGCTAGAAAAAATCCAAGCCGCATACCTCCCACATACATACCTCACTCCCCATCATCTTAATTTAGAAACTCATACTATATCATCCTTTTGTAAATCAGCTTAGCAGCTCACTGAATCCCCATCTGACAGGAAGCCCCTTTCTACAGCACTGCTCTAGAAAAGCAGTGTGACTCCCACCCATCCAATCCATGACAGGCAACTTAGGTTCAACAACTTTTACACCAAGAGGAGAAATTTGCACCGTAAGAGCCACTTTTGTTGTTCCTTTGCCCGGCTTGACCAGATTATGACAGAGTTGGGGATCTGACTGGAAATGTGCAAATGATCTTTTACAAATGGTTTTCAAGTTAAAATGCTCAAATCAGCAAACCTGTATTTGCAGTAGAACGAGGATCCTTGTTAATCACTGGCATATGTGGACCAAAGAAATTAACAGTAATACTAAAAAAAAATAGTTTAAATACTCTTTCCTCAACTCCCATTACTGTGTGACATGAGTGATTAATCTGATTTGGAGCAAGCTACAATCTTTGTCTGCGTTCTATTCAGTGCTAGTAGTAAAACAACAAGGTTTTTGCTTGTTAACATATGGCAAGACTGTATGTCATGACTTTAGAACAAACTTTCCTGCCTGACTTTGTCTTTTGTATTTCACTAATACCTCAAAAGTATTTGAACATACAGTTTAAGCAATCTCCCCTGCTGTGTTTTCAATTCCAGACACATTATGTATGTACTTTGAGGCACAGAGTAACCAAAGCCAAATTAAATTACTTTCCCTCCAATGTCAGTAAGGGCTTTCTTGTGTAGAAGTTTTAGGAAAAAGTAGTCTTTGAGAATCATTCCTGCTTAATAATAGATATTTTCAGCTTTATTCCATGTCGTCTCATAAATAGCTGTATTTCAGAAAGAAGCTAAAGAATAACAATCTGACACTGTCTTTACTTCTGTTGTCTATATACAGTAGTTAGGCAAGCTCCTGCCATAAAGACATACAAAAGCTAAGTTTTTAAAATTGTATCTTGTCTTGCTGACACAGCAGAGAAAAAATATATTTCATATTCAAAATGTAAATTCTCTGGTACCCAACAGAACTAGATACATTTGAAGAGTCCAAAGCATTTCCCTTGTTATGTTTATATATTTTCCTTGACACAATGGCCACATTAATATTAAACAAGCAAACCAAACCACACAAAACCCAAGTGTAAATAAGCAGTATATGTAGATGAGAGCACCAACTGCTGCATGGTATTATTTTCCATTGCCTTATTGTATCACACAACATAAAGTCAAAATGATACCCTTGAAGAAGAGAATACTGTAAAGCTTATCCTTGTACAGCTGGTTGTCATGACCACAATTCAGTAAGGAGGGAAAATTAGGTCCCAGGCCATTTTCTCTGCATTGTTCAAGCATGGGAACTGTGAGGAGGCTCACCTGGGATCTTCCTGTCTTAAACTAAGACAAACATAGTACATCTATTTTTTCACATAAACATAGCAATTGGTGAGACAATGCACATATGCTGCACTTATTATGTCTCAATTCAGAAAAAATCTTCAATTTCAAAATTTAAAAAACAGGCCAGTAATCTTATACAAAGAATTTTGTATTGTCTTATAACAAAGACAGCATAAAATGACAGTAATTATTCTATCTTTATACTAAAGATATAAAAATAGCACTGAAAATATTTGAAAATAGACATCTTTAAATATTTTTCTAGATAGACAAGAACATGAATAATTTTTCATCTTCATAGACCAGCAATACAGAGGGAAATAAATTAACATTACTGGCTGTAAGGAACCTTGATATTGGCCCTCAAACAGAAACACTTTTTTTCTAGTACAAGCTCTTTGCCATTCTCATATTTTCTGTCTTCTCAGAAATCAGGAAATACCAAAAAAACCCTGTCCTGTACTCCCATCATCTTCCTATGCATGTCAATATATTCCTTGATAAATCTAAAACTGAAAATATCCTTTTAAATATGTTCACTATTGGGGTTATTTTTGACCCAATTTAGACAGTCAAATACTATATTTTTCTGTTAAATTCTATGTATAGAAAAAGAACACTTGCCCCACTAATCCTAAGCAATTATTTCTTCATTCTTATCTCCTTAATATTTAAGAATCTACTGATTGTAACTTTTGAAGATAGAATATTATGAGAGTATTGCAGTCCTGGTTTTGACGGTATCTGAAATGCTTCTGCAACATATGCACTGAAGAGCAGTTACTGTGTGGGTTAGTATATGATCTGTTTGTATCACAATCTTTACTAGCCTTTGAACTAAGCCACGTTTAAATCTGAAAACCATTAGAAGGTTGTTTACCTTCTAGGAAATAACATTTAGCAATGTAACTGTTCTTTAAATCCTTCCCTGGCACTGTTATTCAATACACCAAAGACTCTTAAAAAATAAGCCAACTATGGGTGTTGGCTCTGCATCTAATAACAGACACTTCAGATGCTTGAAAAAATATTAAGCTGCAATTCCAGATGTGTAACCTTTCTGAAATTACTTGTAAAATGTTAAGTGAGGATTTTGTATGACTGAGTGATCTCTGTATGGTGTTAGTTCCTCAGGTGTTCCATAGTTCCCAATTCAAAAAACTTAGAAGCTATTTAAATGTTCACATAATTTTAATATAAGACTTCAGTTATTCATAATTATCAGTTCATACCTCACCATAGCTGAAATCTCTGCTGGAAGTGGCTGAACAAGAAGAGATCCTTTCATTCACGTATGTATAACAGTGGAAAAAATGGACAAAATGGAGTTGTAACAGACTGGGATATTCAAGAACTGAAATAGTAAAAGCTTGAGACATTGTGTTTCTACATTATTTACATCTTTGAGTATGCTAGCTAGAGAGTGGGAAAAGCTTTTATTGTGAGAGAGTATGCATCTCACATCTATCTTAGATATACTAACACTTTTTTTTGTACCTTAAGACAGTGAGATCTGTCCAAAGGAGAAAAAATAAGTGCTTTGCTCAGTCTGGCCTTGCTGAGGGCGCTTATGTACGAGTTACTGTGTTCATATTGGTAATGTTGTCTTTTCTCTATTGAAGACTTATGAGCATATGTAGCATTATTTTAGCTCCAGAAAATATCTGTGAGAGAGCTGCAGCTTATTACTATTCTAGCTAGCGGGAATTTTGTGAAGGTGTGCAAGCATAGTACTGAGTAATCTTTCTTCCTCTCTTTTTCTCGAGAGACCAGTGCATAAAAATAGGAGCTCATTACTCATAGTTGGAATTTAAGAGAGGTTTACTACTCTCTGTGTGCTGTCATTCTACTACACTGGTCATATAATCACCTTCTGTCAGAAAACAAACAGCTGCCAAGACTTGAAATTTTGGTTGCTTGGATTCAGAAAGAAATTCCGGTTCCCAGACTCCCTGAGAATTCAGCCATGCGCCCATGTGATGCATTCCTTCCCTTAGTCTCTAAGCACAGATCTGAAAGCAGTTACTGAAGCTCTAGTGACTAAAGTTAAAATGCATGGTCAGCATTTCAGAGTTAAAGCCTAAGCAAGCATTTTATACATTCGCTTTAGCCCTGTTCTGTGGATTTGCAAAACGAATTGCAGTCTCAAATATTTGACATGATAATGTGCTGTATCGTAACTTCTTGAAGACTATGGCACCATACAGTTTTGTGGCAAGGTTTTGTCTGTCAACATCCATGCTCCCTTGTGGACAGTAAACATGTCTGCTAGTGCAGAATTTCCAGCTCTTGTGTGGTTAAATTTTGTACCAGTACAGAGCAGGCTTAGCTCTTAACTCTAAAATGAAGTAAAAAAATGTTTAACGGCCCCTCAGGACACAGTTACATAGCAGAATATTGCCGTTTCATCTGTGGTGAAAAATCTGTTCTGGACATCAGTTTGGCCAGAGGGAGAATTAGTACAGCATTCCTTCTGCTCTCCCACCACCTGGAATGCAGTATGGGCCTTCTCACAAGCTTTCAGCAGATCTGCCAAGTCCCACTCAGATGGAAATTCCCTCCTTTCTCTTATTTTCTTTTTTTTTGTTTGTTTTTCCTAGTAGCATCTCCTTATCTGATGAAGATAGAGACAAAATATTTTTGAACAGTGCAGCATGACAGGATCCTGATAACACAGCTGTTTGCAGCCCAGGAAATTCATCTGCAGGGGTTGAAAGTAAGGCAGTGGCCCTTTCTGTATCTGCTGCCAGTCCAAGGGGGCTGCACAGAAAGAACCATAAGTGGTCCCAGGCTGACACACTGGCCAAGTCATCAATTCCATACTTCATTTTCCCCTACTTCCGAAACAGTGATACTGCTACATTCGTTAACTGATATGCTTAAGTAAAAGGTGCAATCAAAGTATTGTTTTGGCTAACCCAAATGTAATAGCTATTGTCTGACATATATTTTGATCTTTCCACATTCATACAATGTTATCTCAGCCTGAAAGCCCAGATTCTCTTTTAGCACAGCATTGTTAATCTGCATTCAGCTAAAAAATAAAAAGTATACAGAAACGGTATCAAAATCAATCCTTATTACATCAGTCTGTCATTTTCTGTTTTCACATCCTTCACACTGGCACTTGCATCCCCATCTATACATTCATGACTCTATCCCTAAAATCTGGGGTTGCCAGGACAGACAATATATTTTTTTTTCCACTCTGTGTGCTTTTGTGATGAATTAAAAGCATTAGTTAAATATGAATGTCAAATCAAAGCAACAGTACGTTCTCTTGCAACATGTTCAAGCTGCAAAAGCATACTGCAAGCCAGATTGTGCCTCAGTGAGCTAGTGAAATTCTTGTATGAATAGAATAGTAGGGGAAAAAAAAGGACTTATCAACACAGAAGAGCTATATTTCTACTGGATTCATGCAGTTAAAATAACACAATCTGAAGTTGTCATAGCATGGATGTAGTTTCCAGATAGCTAAACTGAAAGATAGGTTTGGGAGAAGTGTTGGGGATGCGGCACATGCGCAGCGCTGGCTGAGCAGACCCCTGTCCCAGCTTCTGCAGCCAGGTGAATGTGTGAATTTTGCAAAGCAGCTGAGGGCTGCCAGTCCCGCTGCCTCCCTCCCGGCACGCTGCCAGTGCTCCCCTTGAACCAACTTGGGTGCTCTTCTGACGTTACAGTGACCTGCTTCATAGCACAAAGTAGCGTAAACTAAGGCTACAACAGTGGTAAATCATTTGCTGCTCATGCAGTCCCCTGAGCTTACTCCTGAGTGAGGCAGGGGATGCCTGGGCTGAAAGATGGGGTAGGGAGGCAATCCCCAGAGAGGGATGCAAGGTCAGCTCTTTGCTGCAGTTGTAGCTGAGGGTACAGTATTAGTGACCCGGCCAAGCTTGTCTGGCAGCTGCTGCCATCTAAGGTTGCACTCACTTCTGCTCAGGGGGCTGCTGACCTCATCTGCTGTGGTGGTGTCCCCTCTGCCAGCAACCATGCAAATAGGGCAGGTCAGTGAACTGCTCCAACTGGAAAACATTAACACATATATATGTATATATAACACACATATGTATGTATAAAAATGGTTTCATTTTCAGCCAGAACAGCTTGCAGTAACTTCGGAGTCTAGGAGATGGCAGTATGTATATATACATTGAGGAGGGAATACAGAACCAAGGCAGCAGAAGAGGCAATAAAAATACCATTTTAGAAAATGGAAGTACAAAGAATAGGGATTATTTCTTCCTCTGTTCTAGTTATACAATGAAACATCTACAGCAAGTCACCAGGGCTGACCTTCAGTTTGACCCTGTGGACTGACATCTCCCTGTCAGATGGACAAATGCATGTTCCATGGTCATGGGCTCATGAAGTTTCAAGGGAAATATTTCTGATTATGGGACAAATGAGCTGCTTCTTGAGTCAGGAAAGCAGAAGTTTGCCAAACAGAACTTCCAAATAGATGGTCTGGTCCTGTGAATTCACTGACACTGAAAAGCACCATGTGATGGCCTCAGCCTGACTGGAATTGATGACCACATGCTTTCCTAACCTGGCCAGCACTGGTCTCAGTGGTGCTGCTGTGCACCATTACAGTAAATCAAAGTCCATCCTCCTGCCCATGAGGAACACAAAGGGGAACACACAGACCTGCCATAAGCAGCTGTGAAGACAACTTCAGGATGAGAAAGACCACACTCAGAAGGCTTGCCTATATGAAAACATGTTAAAAAGCTGTGACAAATTAAACTTATGAAGACAAAAGGGAAAGCATACTAAGTATGTGTGAAGATTATTTAATTCAGAAGTTAGTTTGCTATAGTTTAATTCTTCAAATTACAACAGTGTGTTGTCAGTTTGCCTGTCCCAGGACCCCTACCAACTGTCTCATGTGTATCAGGTAGGAATGATTCTAGAGCTGTACTTGCCAAGGAGAGAAGGAAATGCAGGCAAGCATTAACAAGACACTCTTCTAGCATGCATGTGATTGCTAATAGTAGAACTGATTTTCTTTTGCCCTGCCTGGAATTCAGCAGATCAAGAGGTCAAGTAGTGATAGCCTCCAAGGACTTCCTAATTTACTGCAGGTTCTAGGATGTAAAATGTCTGTGACAGCACTATCATAGTAGTAAAGATATAATGCTGTATCAGATTACTGGTGTGTTTTAATTGCCGGTGGATAGCCTGTGGTGAAAAGGCCATTCTTACTTGCTAGACCAGTAAATTCAGGTTCTTCCTAAAAAATGTTTCTAATTAGAAACAACAAATTTAGTGTGACATAATCACTGGTCGAATATGTAATTTTCTTGTGTTTAGAATGCAATTTAAATAATACATCATGGCTAGGAAGAGGGATGAAGAAAAATGAAGAGATGGAAAAGTGTGGTTTCCACAGTGTGGTTCTGATTTTAAATTAAAACAAATTGTAACCATCAGTTTCTGATGGGGATCAATAGTTGCGGTGAGAGTTTGACTTGAAGTAAAACTGGACATAAACCTATGTCCTCACTTGTGTAAATAAGTCCAGGTTCAAACAACACAGTGCAGAAGGGTATCCATGTTGACAGTTGCAGGATGTGAACAAGAAGCTGGGATAAAACACAGCTAAAAGGAGGTCAGCTTGGATGTCATCACACAATAAGTCTGTTTGTATATAGAGGCAGTCACAAAGTAAGTTGATTGTAAACTCTACCAATCTCACATCAAAGCTAGCCTAAGCTGTAACAAGTTTAGTACCTATCTAGACAAAAGAGAAAATTACTATCTATAGCCCTCTGAAATATTTTACAGAAATTGCACTACTCGTGTCAAATACAACAACTGCATTGGCCAGCTACTAGTTAAACCTTACTACAGGTGTAAAAGTCTAACAAAGACTCTCCAAGTCTTCAGAAAGCTATTCAGTTTACCTTATCCACAACTCGTTTGGTTTTTTTTTTGCAAGTATACTGCAAAATCCCCAACCCACACTGGTTTTGTGGGTTGGAAATGTGGGTTTGTGGATTAAATCTCCTTCTGTGCAGCTACTTTGTAATATAAAAGATCTAGAAAGGGTCTGATGGCCAGTTCAGTCAAAAAAAATTTGCTTTACCTTCTGCAGTTTCTGTCGGGGTGTGATGGTGCTGCCATTTGAATGCTCTGTTTGGAAAGAGTGCTCTGAGCCTTCATTGGGTGAGAACTCAGGGCATGCACAAGAGTTGCACTGTTCACCGTAATAGCACTGGACATATTCAGTTTCTCACAAAAAAATATTTTCAGTGTGCTTCTTCTGAGCTAATAAATGCTTTAATTAATGGCTATATATCTAGACAAATTATAGTTATTTTTAATAGGCTTAACTGTATATAAAATGCAGCCTTGGTTTCTTTTAAATGATTTCTGATGTACATTCATACAGCACAATCTTAAACCAGATCTTTGAGGCCTATGTTCTTACAGATCCCATATCATCAAATAACAAAATTACTTTAGTTTCAGTTCCATGATGCATTTTCTTTAGTATCTGGGCTGCTTTAAGAAGTTCCCACCACAACCTCCTTCTCCAGAGCTCTCCACACACCCTTAGTGCAGCCAAAATCTTTGTTCAACTGTGCTGTGAATTTCTGCATCACAGAAACTGGGTAAAAACAACCATTAATTAAAAATAAATGAATAACATTGATGGTCTAGGTAGTAAGACTGTATCAGAGCAGTTATATCCAGATTGGAGGGGTGGGAGGGTGGGGAAGCAGGGATGACTGCGACACATGAATGAAATTAACTGGAAAGGAGCAGGGGAAATATAACTTGTGTTGTGAACTTCAGTGTTGCTGAAAAAGCATGTGGCAGAGCTGGCCAGTGAGAGCTGCAGCAGTGCACAGAGCCAGGCTTTCAGAGCCTTGCAGAAACTGGGCATAAGCCTAATTTGACAAGATACCCTTATAGTATATTGGTATGAGGTAGTCAATTTATGACATCAATGATACTTACCTCCCCAAAGTTAAATGAATCATATAGATAAATATGATACTGTATAATATATTAGCATAAGCATGATCATTTTCTTAAAGAGTTTTAAACTGTTACTGCTCCAAATTGTCTTTTCTCATTCTATTAGGAAAAAAAAACCAAACCAACTTTAGAAATGCTGTAACCTAGTAGCTGTGTTGTTACTCATTTATTATTTTGTACAGATACCCATCAAAAACATCAGTTGTTCAGAAACGTGGGCTGCTACACAAAGAAGTCAGAAAAAAATAGACTACTGAGTTTATTCTGCTTGGGTATTTTTAATGGTGTCAGAAAATTTGTCTGTGGATGCAGTTCCGTACTATGCATAAAAGAGCATTTTTGCTTCTAAAATCATATAATTCTAACTACAAAATAGTTTTACTTTGTGCTAGTAATTAAGTTTACAGTGTGAATTGCTGCTAAGTACTGTAGGAATTTATCTGTTGACAAATCTATATACATCTACATCTAATCCACATCTACATGTCTTTTAAATGCCTCCAGGGGTGGTGATTCCACCACTTCCTTGGGCAAATTATTTAAAATAATTCAATTAATACTTTATGCCTACTGGGATGTTTTCTATCAACAATCCCACAGTATTTTCTACAAAGTAGGCTACAGGAATTAATTAATATACAATCAATAGACTGCTTACTCTAGGGATCGAAAAGGCATCTGCTCTGTGCCAGGAATATACTTGACTGACTGGCTGTTTGTTTTGCTGTTTATTTAAAGGGAAGTGAAAACAGTTTTACCTAGAAAAAATCAGTGGTGAAGACATAAGTAGATTAGCTGTACATATAGTTAGTTAGCAGCTTGGAATTTGCTGAGTCCTTCATAAGATAAGCTTTTAAAGAAAGTTCATGTATTCCCAAATTACCTCAGAATTACTAATTTACCAAAAAAAAAGTTAATTATTTAGACCTAACAAATTTATAATCCCTACAATTAGATGTTTCCTAAAAGGAAATATTTATTTCCTAAGATTTCTGCTAATTCGTACTGATTTTCCAGGGTGTTGTCGGAATCCTCTAACAATTCAGTACAAAATTTCTGCATTTTGCATATAGAGGTTTTGAATGTAGCAAAATAAGTAAGACAAAGTTTTATGTTTTGAGTGATTTTAGCCAGTATCACAAAGACTGTTCAATAAGGCACGTCAATACACTCCACTAATGCTTGCATACAGGGCCAGATTCTCAGCTTCATTAAAGCCTCCAAACTGAAGCAGATTTACTTATGTATGGGAGGGAATGATTAGTGCAGATGGAATTCCTACAAAACACAATGATTCAGTCTGCCCAAAAAATCACTGTCCTGAAGTACGTATTTTAGAGAGACAACAGTTTTAGGGCAGATCTGAAGAGCTTTTCTTCTTAGCCCGTTTTAAAGCAGTTCCTGTTTCTGCCACTTCTTCCAAATGCCCAGCTATTCTTGCTTTCTGAATATGACAGTTTGCAGTGGCATCAAACTGGGGAAATGATGTGTCTTTTTTTCTAGTTTATTTGTAATTTGGGTTCAGCAAACAGTTCACCATTCAGCAACACAAACAGCTGCATGGCAGGAGAGAGAACAGCATGGGAGTACCTGTAAGTGGTAAAGGACTTCATATACATATCAGCTCTGTTATCTGTAGTTGCTGTTCTGCCCGTTTTTCTCCTCCGTGCCATAGCTGGCAGAAGACAGGACATGTCTATACCTCACTAGCTGAAGTTCACAGTCTAGCATTTCATTTAGTGTGAACTAACATTCACAGACAATTAAAGCAACTATGCTAGACTGTGAACTGAAACAGTTCTGTTGTGGAAATGTCCTCCAGCAGAGGGGATGGCAGGACAGCTGGGGGTAGCAGTGCATTAAATCATTGCAGCTGTTTTCCTCATTGCGCTTAAGTCACAGCTCTTAATTAAGCACACCACGTGTTGAAAACTGTACTACACTGCAAGGTAATTTGTTCCGATACTAAACTTCTTTAGGAGTTAAAAATTAATGGCTTCTCTCTGAACTGAATTCTGCTGACATCTCCCTCTCATCATTGACTTTCTTATGTCAGCATCTACTAGCTTCAGTACGGGAGTCCAGTATTTAGAACCTAAGTAGGATTTCTGAAAGAGTGTGGGCTAGAACTTGCATGTTTCCTAGCTCTCTGAGCTACCTTGTAAAGTAAGGAGGAAGGTGGAAGTGCTGATTTGGGGAAATGGTGGTAGAGCATTAAGAAAATGCCAGCTAGACTACTTATCTTTATGGGAAAGTCCATAAATGGGAATTAAGACTCTAGCATTCCTATTATAAAAATGTTTGAGTATTTTAATAGATGACTGCCATGAGTGTAAGATAAACAGAACAAACAAGTATTTCGCTTCAAGTAGTGCGAACAAAAGTTCATAGAGTATAACTTTGTTTTGCCACCAATTCAAAGATAGAAACAGCCTGGATAATTAAGCAAAATAACCATTTTGAAAGCTGAAAGCATTTTAAAATTCAATAGACAGAATTAAATTCTCTGAAAATTATCAAATTCTTTCCAAACCAGAAATACATTAATACTAGCAAGTGTAGTCTGACCATTCATTTCAACATACAACCTCAATTAATCTTGAGGCAAATTCTTGAATCTTATAACTCCAGCAATTAATAGAGGAAATAAACTTGAAAGGGCAAAGACTTACAAAGGAAACAATTTTATTGGTTGATTGAATCTGAACTGTGTTGTCTTTGTAGACTTTGAAACAATGAGAACACAAATGCGAACACTTGTTTAGCATTTGTTTATAAATGATGATTAATGAGGTAATTACTATCTTCAAATCTTTTCTCCTGAGCAGAGTATTTTTGGAGTTTCCTGAGGCCTCTAATGTATAAAGGACTGTACCATATAAAGCTTTCCATTCTGAAATTATGAAGACCTATTTACTCAAAAGATGTTATGTTATTAAGACCTACTAATGTTAACATTTTCTAATATTTTTTGAATTTTAAACAATATACCTGAAAATTAAAAAAAGGGAAGATATTGTGTCTCTCAAAGCAAAGACTTGCACCCCAAATAAATCAGCATCTCCGAGTATTTAATAATAGTTGGATCCAATATCAGTTGAGAGCTACAAACAAGCCACATACATTTGTCATTTATATGACTGTATTAAAACCTGATTTTTGATACAGAGATGTTTAAATAAGATGAGACAAAACTTTCAGTGGTTACAAACAGCCACCCTTACTCTGGTGTAAATCCAAGCCAGAGATGAAAGGAATTGGATTGCCTCTAATCTAACTCAGAGGAAAAAAGAATTAAGATTAGGTTTTCATTCAGATCATTGATCTAGTTCTTTATACAACAACAGAAATAGTTGTGCCAACCCAAGGGAGAAGGTTGGCACCAACAGCAAGAGAAGGTGACACCATCTGCTTCTGCAGCAGGGTGGATTTATGAGAGATTAGAGTGACCATGTAAATACAGCCTTAGAAATGAAACCTGCTGGCTGAAAGAGTATGTTTCCTCAAATAGATTAATGATTTGTTTATAACAAGTTAAGCCACAAGGGAATCCTTAACAGGCTTTCTCTGCTTTCTGGGTAAGAGATGGCTCCACCTACTCATGCACTAGAGGCATTAGCATTTTTAAGAATTTTAATGTGATTCGAAATAATCTATTTGGATAAAATTAAAGTTAACACACTGATTAAATCAGTGTTCACAGAAACTTGCAGGAGGGGAAAGAAATAGTATCTCACTCTGAAGGGAACGCAAGGGAAGGCAGGCCTACGGAAGTAGGGTCTGTATAAAAACTGATTCCCAGGCAGATCTCTGAGCAAGCACCTTGTCAGGTGGGTAATAAGAAGAACCTCTAAATTTTTGTAGACTTTATTTTAGGGAATGCGGGAGGTTTTATTTTAAATCATTGTAACTTATATTGTGTAAATACATTTATTAAAACTAATTACAAACCAAGTCAACTGGCAAATACTAACACATTCCATTCTGTAGTGCTTACTGGTTCTGTAACACTTTTGAACTGTGGTACTACCCAGGATGATAGAGGATTTCTTAGGTAAAGAATTATGAGCACTAACCCAAGAAGCCATTCAAGGCAAACTGGAAATTGGTAAAGCTGATGTGAGAAAGAGAAGTCTTGTGATTATTAACATTAGCCAGAGGCTCACTCTCAGAGTGTGTGAACCCTGAGGATTTTCCATGGAGTCTTAAAATAACACTTGAGTTAAATCGGTATGTGGCTGCAGCTGCTTCAAATAACTGTGTAAGAAACAAGTCCAGCATGATTGCAGTAAGTTAATGTTTAGCTTTTGATTAATGTTAAAACCTGTATTACTTGCTCAAGTAACACGGATTTTCCTTCAAAAGAAATTGGATAAAATTCTTCATTGTGTTTTTAAGGGTGCACGTAATACTGAGTTTCTTGAGGAATTCAGATTCTTCTCTATAGTTTTCCATTCTCCTCATTAGTCTCATATTTTCTTACCTGGACACTTCAGCTCATATAACCACCCTTAGATTTTTCTGAGTTAGGATGTAAAATCTCCAAGTTGTCACAGAACTGAAGGTGAAGGTAAGAAGGTATTATAAAACCACATTTACCATTTGATGCTGTGAATGACAAACAATTGTATACACTTGTATAATTCGCAGTTGATTTCCATCTTATACACAAATCCTGCATCACTAGAATAACAACACTCAGTGTTGATAAAGCTGGATAGAAAACTGAAATATTAACAGGTAGCACTGTCACTCTTACCGCTTGGGCATTAAGATATATTGAAGTTTTGTTATTGGCATACAAAAATGGATAATGTGTGAACTGCAGAGTGGAAAGACATGTGTGAATGGAAGGGCTGTACAGGTGTTAATACATCTCTATGATTTATGGTCTACTTCTGTTGCTTTTCTGCATCTGCCCCCCAGTCTTCATAATATTCTTTTGGTTTTGCACACCCACTGCATGACAAGTCAGTGCATGTTACACCCTTTCTGTTGCTGTTCTGGCTTAAGTGGCTTACCTTTTCATGGGAGTTGTTGCTGCTAAGGCTTAACTGGGAATTCTGTGTTTAACAGGTATCTGAAAAAGGCTGAAGTGGCCTTACTTGTTAGCATTTAGCAAAGCCTGTGCACAAAGAGTACTCAAGAAGAACTAAACACTTCAGTGCTGGAATCAAGCACTTGCCCTCACAAATGACAAAGATCTCATGTACTAAGTGAAAATTATAT
This sequence comes from Todiramphus chloris collaris, assembly GCA_025345505.1. Taxonomy (NCBI): domain Eukaryota; kingdom Metazoa; phylum Chordata; class Aves; order Coraciiformes; family Alcedinidae; genus Todiramphus; species Todiramphus chloris. Next base: position 15,683,340 of record JANVCC010000034.1, read on the forward strand.
CACCTAATGCTCATATGCCAGGAACTATTTGGATCCAGATATATATAATAGGAATTAAACTTTTAGGTCTTTGCCAGCCATATAGGAGACCCACATTTTACAATTACTCCAAACCTGTCATTCCAAGGGTTGGCATAGAGCACTGGGTGAAGTAATGGCTTGAGATTGTTCAGCAAAACATTTAAATGTTTGCTCTGTGGTCTCCTCTTGTATTGCCTTTCCAGTGCATGCCCATGATCTAGCTAAACTTGTGCAAACCACTGAACTGTAGAAGGAGGCGATGCAGAAAGCTCAGCCATCTGGGCCTGCCTGAATAGGAAGAGAAGAAAACACCCTTACTGTGAGAGTCGCTGCCTGTTACTGAAGCCAGGATTGCTTTTGCAAGAGTGCCAAATCTTACTAATTAATTTTCAGATTTATACTTCAGAATGACTCTGGCAGCAATTATATTATTCAAAAAGCAGTCACAGACTGTTCCTGAGTCTTAAAGCACAAGTCTCTTTGAATTCTGCAGTTTTAGTACTTTGTGAGCTCCTAACATTTGGTTTCCAGAGACATATCTTTCCTTAAGAATAAGCCCTGCCAAAAGAAGGTAACTTATTCTGACAGTAGTATTTTTGTGATCCATCTTTTCATGAAAGCAGCCTTCTCTAGTAAGTGTACTGAACTCCAAAACCCATAACGTGCTATGTTCATCTCCTCATTCTTTTTATCCCCACGCTGTGACATAATATTTTTGCCCAGTTTCACAGCCAAAGCATCTGAACAGAAGACTCACAGATTCTGACCTTGACTCTGGTAAACGCATTGCAATAAAAGACGTCACAATCAAGGCGTGAACACAAGAAGATAGAACAAAAATCAAACTTTACATAAGAAAAGGTGATTTTACTTCACGTTGATAGTGTTTTTCACTAATTTCAATTGGACTGGGACTTCTCGCAGTGTGTGAAGTGTTGAGAGCTCCTCTGGCGAAGGTGCAATTGGTAATATTTTCTCTGCTTTATGAGACTGATGTCCCTGTGTTAATATTATTATCTGTATTAGTAAGGGCCTAGACAAATGCTCCCTTCTTATTCCAGAGGAAATACTCTATTTTTTTAGACTGTAACAGGCCTGCACCTGGTTTTAATACTCTCTCCAGTAAATAACGGGAGCCTGTTCGCAATCAATGAGACAAGTTATTTATTAACTGCCTTCTTCATAACTGTCCCCAGACTGGGCCCAAGTCCTTTTCTGGCAGACAGGAGCGCCAAGGAGAACTCGGGGCGGCTCTCGGCTCGACGAGCCCCGCTCCTGCCCCTCACGGCCCGGGAGCGGGAAGAGGGGCCGGGAAAGCCCCGACGTGCCTGAGGGGGCGGGAGCGGGGCCCGCCTCGCTCCCTCGCAGCCGCTCTGCCGGCGCGAGCGGGTTCCTGCGGCGGCAGCGGCGGCAGCTGCCCGCCCCTTTAGCCCGCTGACAGCTGCCGTCGCCTGCCGGCCGCCGGTGCCTGCGGGAAGGCGGCCGCCGCCGCGCTCCCTCCCACCCCGTCCTCCCCCGCCCTCCTCCCCACCTCGCCGCGCGTGCCGCCGTGGCCGAGCCCAGCCGAGCCCAGCCGAGCCCAGCCGGCGGCGCGGCTGCAGCGGCGGGCGGGGAAGCGCCCCTCTCCTCTCCGCTCCGCTCCGCCTCCCATCGCCGCCCGCTGCGGGGATGTGTGATTGCCATGGCGAAACGGCTCTTCCCGGGGGCCTGGCTCAGGAAAGCCCACTACGTGCAGGTAGGCCGGCAACGGGCCGTCCCCCGCGGCGGGCGGGCAGGCTGGGCAGGCCGATGCCAGCACCCTTCCCTCCCCGCTCTCCCCCCTTGCAAAGTTACCTCAGGGTTGGGCGCCCCCCTCAGGACCCGCTGCTTTCCCCGGCTCGGCGCGGGTGCAGCCGTCGTTCCCTCCCGCCGGCGTCTGGCGGCGAACGGGGGCTCGGCTGTGTCGCGCTGCTGCTCGGCGCTCGGCGCCCGGGAGGTCGCGGCGCCGGGGCCGAGGCGCTGCCCGCGGAGGACGAGACTCTTGGAGGCGCGTCCTGGGGCACGGGAGCAGGTGGCGAGCGGCCTCGGGGGCCGCGGTGCCTGTTGCCGCCCCTCCGGCCGCTCGCACCGGGCCTCTCTTGCCGCCGCCGGGGCGTAGCGAGCTCCGCGGAGCGTCCGCCCCGAGCGGCCCGCGCTGCTCGCCGGCGGGACCTGTTGTTAGGCGCAGCCCGTCCGCTGCCGCCTCGGGCTCAGCGGAGACTTTCGGTTGGGCAGCTACACCCGCGGCGTTGCCAGGGCCCGGAGGAACCCGTGCTGTTCTCCGCATGTCCCTCCTTTACACCTGTCGCCGGTGCTGGGGGACATCTGCTCCATGAGAGGATGGACTGGAGCTGTATAAGCAGACTCGTTTTTTCACGTGTCCTAAAAGAATTAACGTCAGGCGCTTTTCTCTTGCTGTCGAGTAGCTGCTGTTCAGCCCGTGCATTTGTGTACTTGTTCCTTGGCACACTTTTGTATTTACACATACGGGTACACGTTTGTGTTGCTTAAGCTCTCTGTGCAAGGATGTTTTGGTTCGAAGTGGCTATCATGTATCAGGAAGTTCTACTGTGAAATGTTAGTTATGACCTTATGGAAAGTTGGGGGTTATTCTTTTTATCTGTTGCACTATATTTTAATTAAATTGTAATTAAAATGAGCATTTGTTGAGTTGGAGGGGATAAATACAATATTTACTTATATATACTACTTACATGTTTGTCATTTGTTGGCATCTTCTGAAATGCTTTGTGATTGTTTAATTAAAAACTGTAAGCTTCATCCTGATGTATTTTAAAGGCTCAAATGTTTTAATTCCTCCTTCTCTGGACCTTTTCCGATCTTATTCTCTTTATGGAAGTATCTGAAATGGGAGATAACATTTAAGAAGCGTACAGATACGGATATAACCTTACTCTCTTTAGTATTTGTTTTATGTTGTGTATTTGCACATCTGGGTCAGTATCATTTGATTTTTAGACCAGAAAAGATTACTCTTGATCCATTTACTGACGTAGATACATGTAGAGCATTTGGATTCCCATAGGAGAAAGCCTCTGATACAAATAAAACTGAATTAATAATTTATATGCTACCTTTGAAGTTAGGATTTTCCAAATTGTTTGCTTCCTTTGCCTTGATGATGGGTCTCTCTCTGGTGATTACATGGTGATATCTGATAAGATTTTTCTCCATTCCTCTCAGCATTTACTTGAAGGCCTTTCAAGCAAAATAAGTTATTTTAAAATCTGCTGAGAAACAGGAAGGCAGCAAGATCATTTATTAGAAAAGCCAAAGAAAAAATACTTGTTTCTATTACACAGTAAAAAAAAAAATCCCTCCGACTGTGCTTTCTTATACTGGAAGGTGCATTTGAATATTTACAGATTTGTTTTAGGAAATCTAACAGTGGCTTTGTGAATATAAACACATTTTTCCGCGTTAGACACTGAATGTATGTTGATATTTGATGCATCCATAGAATGGCAGCAAACTATCAATATATTGTCTTTTCTTGTGACTGCATGTTAACTGTTGGTACGTGACAGATGTAGTCACGCTCTAACTATGCTAATTGCTGAGTGCTTTATTGAGATTTGTCTCCCAGAAGCCAATGCACTCTAAGTTAATGCTAGACTTTCAACTCACCGAGGTGTAGCTATGAGACAGATGGACAGGTTTGTGTGGTATTGCTGCACGATCTTTCAAGTCGTACCCCAGGGAAGATGGTTGTTTGGTGGCAGGTATTGCTGAGCAGCTTCCAAATTTTGTTGGCTGGTGCTCCAGACTTTTTTGAAAACTGTGAAATGAGTTGATAGAACATAAGGTTCTGCGAGACAGATTAATACTGGCTCTAGCTTTCCTGCTCTAATAAGAGTAGGATGCTGTGAGGTGGTTTGCAACTGATAGTCTACAGCAAATGCTGTCTTATTAATATTTTACAGATTCTTTAGCTTTTATGCACATTGCTAGATTCATAGGTAATCAGCTGATCTTTCTGGCTGAGAAGAATGTACTACCAAGTGTCAGTTCGTGTAAAAGGAGCAGGATGAACTCAGGTTCTTACCTCAGACCACAACCTAGTTGTTAGGGACCCAAAGTTTTGTCACAAAGCAGTAACTGTGAAATACAAAATTTTCCCATTACTTAGACTTCAAACAATGTAATAATAGCAAAACAATTCAAAAAACCCATCTTCGAACCTGATGAACTTTTAAATGCTACTAAGTACCACACACACACACACACACACAATCTAATTGTATTTATAGGATCTTACAGGTGGGTGATGAAGACTGTTGGAATTTAGTGTTTTACATGGAGAGGTTAGTGTCCCAGATTTGCCCTGCAGCTCTTTCTGACAGCTGTAGTTAATTGTATCATGAGGCTGACAATAACTGTGTAAAGAACACTTGCATGCTTGGAAGCTTTCTGGCCTTTAAAGATTCTGGACAAAGTTTGCAGACTCCTTAGAGATATGCGATGGACTTCACTAGTGTGCTAGAGACTGTCTTTCAAGGGCCAAAGAATAAAGAAATTTTAAAGTCTTATGCAACAGAAATTTCCTATATCATTGCTTTCCTCTACAATTTTAATCCTTTGTTTTGTTTACCCTTTAAGGAAGAAGTGTTCTGTTTTCCGTCTTGGTAATTATTTTATTTCAAAAGACATCTCCAACTCTGTTTACTTAGTTTGATTACTTGGGATACAAATAATTCAAGACACCAGCATAATCTTAAGCATGCACTGTCTGCTCTTAAAGATCTGAATGTGTCCGGTACATGGCACCCAAGACAGCATGGGCTAATGTTCTCAGACCTCATGTAAGCCTACCTGAAATGCATCCTGTGATCCATAAACCAACCTTAACAGAGAACAAAACAGGATTTCTAACATGATTGGCCTACAATTTTTTTTTAATTATTGTTGTTATTTTTTAATATGTTCTTTCCTATTGCTAGCATGTAAAACAAATAGAGTGAGCAACTCTGATTGGGAGAAGTCTAATGCACTATGGTTATGTGGAGTACTTTGCAGAATTAAGCTCTCTGTGCTATTAAACAAAGAAATACTTCTATGGTTAAAGAGTAAGAAAGTGTTTTAAATAAAAAGTACACTGAATAAAAAACTGGCAAGTTATGTTGCATTTTGAGCCGCTACTCTCCATATGTTTTGGAGTGCATCCAGGCTTGACTTCTCCAGAAGTGGTTTTCCAGTTCTGTTCCAGGGGTTGAATAACTAGTCATTATTCAATGCACGTGACTTAGTAGAATGTACTGTGATGGAAGAAGGCAACTCTGTATTATCCTTTTGAGCATTACAAGCGCTTTCCTTCATTCTTGCGTTCCCTGGTTCATATTTGAAAGTCTTGATGGAAGAGTGGAGCAGAAAAGAGAACTTATGTTTTCTCATTTTGAACACGTTATTCCCTTTTGATAATTTTGGCACTCTCAGTCCTTCTGTTGCCCTGAATATGTTGTAATTAAAAGTTTCCTAGCGGTCTGTCATGATTCCAGAGGAATTCTGTCTGTCTGTATTGCTCCCTAGTCTCTATCTGGGACTTCTTGCTCAGAAGCTCGTTCAAAGGCTCTTCATAGTGCCTGTATTCAGGGTGCATTAGCACACACGTGACCTAACCAGGCTCAGTAAAGCTGTGTCCCTGCTGCATTAGCACAGAGCTTGCACATCAGTTCTGACGCTTCCCAGATGGAGTGGACTCAATGTGTCTACCCTCACAGGCCAATTCTGGGGAGGAAAAGGAAATTTGATGGGACAAATGTACGGGGAGAAACCAAATCATGAGAAAGGCCTTATTAGAAAAGTAATTCCTTTTGAATCAAGGAAAGTGGAATTTTGTGTTCTGGAAGCAGATACAAGCTCTAGTCCATACTCTGAAGTGGCAGGACAGAAATCTTTTGCAAGTCAAAAACTATGTGACTGCATTGGCACAGTGCTGAGCCCGAAATAAATCTAGCTTTTTGGGAACTTCCTGCCAAATATATGATGCAGTCAGATGGCATTTGGAGAGGATTTTCTGTCCCAAACACAGTTTCTTGCTGCCTGAGGAGGAGGACAAATTTGGATACTCATATATACAGTATTCTCTCTGAGTCAATGCTCTGCAGTGTTCCCGAGGCCTGCAGACGACTGATGGTCTCTGAGATTGTACTAAATGGTATGCATTTAATACAAAATTGCATTAAATAGCGCTTTGGTTTAAAGTTTAGTATCATAAAGGTTTGTGGAAGGAGTCAGCAAAAAGCTTCGAGGAAAGAAGAGAGTTTGTTGTCCCAATAGCTTTGCTTCCCAAGCAGTTTTTACATGTGAAACAGCTTTGCCTAACATTGTCAGATGAATTTCTATTGATCTTTCTCAGATTTTACCAGTAGTTCTGTGTGCTATATTATTTATCTTCTACAGTGCTGGAGTCATAGAAAGAACTAAAAAACCCACAACAAACAATAAAACCTGTCTCTAAAGGAAATCACTGTATAGATGAAAGATAATCGTTAGTGCTTATTTGCTGTAATTCCTGATTCATAAGAGCTTCCCCTTATGTGTGTGGGGGGAAATACCGAAGGAAGTTCATGTATTGGAGTTTTCACTCCTATCAATAAAGACATTTTGTAGAGCAGAGTCTTGTGACAGGCTTTAGGAAGACCATTGTCAGAATTATCTGTAGAAATAAGGATGTGATAAAATCATTTTTAGTTCTCCCTGTAGGTGTTCTGCAATATTTTAAGGATAGGGTAATTAAATAGTTATGAAAGGTTCACTTACAAAAACAAAAATCAAACTGAAAAAAAGCAAATACTTTTTTTATCTTTCCTATTCAAACTCTGCCCTAAGCATCCTGTTCTCTGAATACTTATTTTCCAGACTGACTGCAGCTGTGGAACAGTAACTCTTCATGCATTTGCATTTAGTAAATGACATTTGTGTCCTTCTTGTGGTTGCTTGTTCATAATAACCTGCAACTAATGTTGGTGTTATTTTTAAAGTTTTATGAGCTTCTGTCTCACACAGATGTTGCTTGAATCCCTGAAAACTGTTTGCTGTTATCTTTGGTATCATTTCTTGTTTGTGGATAGAATTTGACATAATAAAAGAAGCTCTCCTGTTACTTTGAATCTCTGAGAGTGCGTGTGATGGAGTTAGAGATCCAGATTCGGCTTCTGTGAGCTGGAAAGCCTGGAAGACAGGCTGGTATGTTGAAGTAAACATACCCAGAAGCTGTACTGATGCAGTTTTTGTCACAGATTGTTTTTATGTGTGGCGTTTGGTATCAAAATGTGGAATGTATTTCAAATGGTGATACTTTCTGGCAAATTGTACTTCTCTTTGGAGAAATAAAACTAGAAATTGCATTTAAGAGAAAGAACTTAAAGTTGCCAGGAGCCTTGGTGCTTATCAGAAGCACTGAAGTGTCTTGCCACAGTTTCTGCCTTGATTTGGTTACTTTGTTTGGGGGCGATATCAATTTTATGGGTAGCAAAAACATTTCCCCTTATATTCCTTGTCTCCCAACTTGGATAACAGAACTTAAAGAAAATACTTGGAATGTAATGTAGAATGCAGTAGGGGGTAAACTAGAACTTAAACCATATGAGTAGGTCCACTATGCCCTGCCCCAAAGAAGCTAAGTAAATTAACATTGAACCTTTATTGGCATGATTCTAAATACTGATGTTTATGCATGTGTTTCTTTGGCAGAATTTTAGCATTGTTGAGTTTATTTTATATTTTTAGTTTCTTTTATATTGCAAAAATAGGTATTGTGGTTACTGTCTGTTTTTAAAGAGTAGTCTTGAAGAGTAAAAAAAATAGGAAATGCTGTAATTGAATACACTTTGTGTTCATTTGATTTCCCCCCAAGATTTGCACAGTCGGTCCTACCCTTGTATTGCAGCCTGCCCTTTTGTGGCTGAAAGGAGAAAGCTACGAATGTAAATGTTTTAAGTGAATTAAATTATGCTACTTATATTGGGAAAAAACCCCAAACAAGACTAGCTTATTTTTAACTGGTACTTTTATTTACTTTCTGAAGAAAATAGTACCTAGACTTATCTGAAGAATGAGACTTAAAAAGTGTTTACTTCAAGAATGTGGAGGAGCATATGTCAAGATATGAGATGACTTATGATAGGATTCCAAAAGCTAATTTGAAGAGACATAATTAAGCTTCATAAATTAAACACAAGAGATGAAGAGAAAGCACCCAGATTTGCTACTGAATTCTTAAATTATGCTGATACTATAGTGCTGTTTACTTAACATAGTACCATCATAATGCAAAAAGAAAGAACCCCACAGAAATCCAGCACATTTCTGGAGAAAGCTTTTATGTGTAGGAATGTCATCTGTTAGCTTGTACAGCTGTTGTAGGCCAAGTGTTGGATGGAGGATAGGAGATTATTGTTCTTTCTTGCTCTATATAGTTTATCTCAGCAGCTTCAGACTGAGTAAAGAACACGGGATGTTGTGTAGGAAGGAAAGGATTTACCTGAAATTGCAAAGAAGATCCCCCCCTCCTTTTTATTTTTGGCAGCAAATTTATGCAGAACACCGTAAGATGTTTAAAACCATACATCCTTTTCAGATTGCATGCTGAAGAGTTTTGTTGCTGGAGTTCTCTGTGTATGTGTGATGGCTGGGGGGGTTTATTTATTTTATGAAATACATGATGAAATATTAAGATTAGGTTCGTAACACTACACTGGTGGTATATATATTTATGCAGATGGAAAAGAAGATTTCTGAAGTTATCTCTGTGGCAGTGTGCATGCAAAAGATTAAGGATGGTCTGAGTCAGCCGCTGCCAGTGTAGCCATTCTCATTTTGGCCTGGCGCATCTTAACTGTACTTAGTAAGGGAGCTAACAGTTCATCTCTGTGGAGTTTTTCAGGAGTAGTCCAAGATGCCTCTCAGACCTCATGCTCCATTAGTTTACGATACACACAGCTAAAGTGGCAGAGTGAACATGTGCCCATACCTTATTTGTTCCACTACTGGAAACTTCCAGTGAAAATGTTTCTTTCATGAAGGAGGTGATTCTCAGAGTATGAGAAGTGTGAGTCTGTAGAGGGAAATGCAGTTAGGTCATTCTTTCTGTTTGATGTGGTATCTAGTTAAAGAAACATTAGGCCAAAGTAAAAATAGATGGATGATTCACCTAGTTGGATGATTTCAGGAACTGTACTACAAGCATTCATAGGTATTAGTACTATGTTGAACCCAGCAAAAAAATTAAACTCTAGCTTATGAAACCATGAGGTTTTAGGTGGTATAATAGCAAATAAAAATAAATAAATTATTACAGAAGACATTGAACCTGTGTGACAGTATTATAGTAGTTCTGCTTTGTAAGTGCTGAAATTATTATCTACTGTCTGTCTTTCAACCAGCAGAAAATACGAAGCGAGCAAAGAAAAAGCACATTATGTTCTCTAGATGGACTGCGAAAAATCTGGTTGTATGCTCACACCTGATCCAGACCCAGCAATTCCTCAATCCTGTACCTTAAATATTTTTGGTCTAGTGGTTTGGTTCACCTCTAAGTTCAGAACTGCATTTCAAGAGACCTGTGCTGGAGGGCTGCCTACCTGGTCTTACTGGGACAGATCTGCTGGGGAAGAACAGAACTCTCTGGTTTTGTTTTAATATGTGTAGTGTGGGCTTAAGAACTAACTATGCAAATAATCCATCTGCCCTGTTTACAGCTTTCCTTTGGTTCTGGAAGTGAGAACGGGCAGAGAGACACTCTCCTAGTGCTTTGCCATGCCACCTCTGCTGGCTTCCCAGAGCTGTGAAAGAAGGATGCTTGTGGATAATAAGCACATTTTGTACATGGGCAGTAGTTCAGGACAAGGATTCTCAAGAAGGAAATTTGTGCTGGAGAAACTGAAGTGGACGAGACATGGAGTAGTGCTGGAAACTTCCTTGAGAATGAAAGAAGACAGTGAAGGAAAGGGGGAACTGAGGCCTGTGTTGCAGAATCAGGTGGAAATAGAGTGGAAATAACCAGAAGGAAAAAATGGCAGAGAATCTGTGGTTCAAGAAGGGGACACTAAAACTGGCTAAGGACTTTGGGATGGGTTCTGGAAAGGAAAAAACAGAGAGTGAGAATTGTAAATGACTAAATACAGAAAATGGTCTGGAAGAAAGAATAGATGAGGCTGAGTCCACCTGGCCTTGAACTAAGATTTTGGGGATATTATGGGAGTGGTGGTGGTGGAAATATTTCTGAACACATGTGTAAAGTATCAGTTCTCAGCGCTGGATCCCATGTGGGATGACTTCTGTTGCTTTTCATCAGTCTGTTCAAGTGGTGTGGTTTGCAAGAAAGTTTGTGATTCTTCATGTTTTAAGTATTTATGTGTGATTATTTTCTCTTATTTTTTTTTAAAGCTAGGGAATTGTGCTAAAAGTCTTGCAATTCTGTCATTTTAGTAGTGTACTTTCTATGGTAAAGACTTAAGTATGTTGGGTTTTTGGTGGGGATTTTTTTCCCCTCTCCTGTTTTGTCCTTCCTACCCCTAGCTTCTTCATACTTTTTCTAAGCTGTCTCTAAATATGCTGTAAACCACAAAACATTATTGTTGGTCTTCTTTTATACTCCATCCAGTTTATATCCCTTTTGTGGATACCATGCTTTAGAGGAAATTACACATTACTCCATCTAAGGTCTTTGTGGCTCTGAGGAAAATAGCAGAAATTATTCCTGCCTTACAACACAGTCCATAAAATACCATGAAAGAAGAACTGTTTGAAGGAACTATCTGGTCAAGATTTATCACCAGAATAAAAGCAGTTAGTTGTATTACCTCTTTTTTTTACTAGGTAGTTTTAAGATAAGTGAGTGTGTGTGAAGGAGTGAAGGAGGAGGGATGCGCAGCTGAGGTATGCAGCAGGACTGCAGCTGCCTGGGTTGGAATTACCTTTGGTGTTTTGGAACTGAGCTTTTGGGTTATTTCTTCCATGAGGAAAGGGTGTAATGCATGCTGGTTGTTTGTCGTATTTTTATAAGTAGTCATAAATTACTGTAGTCTTTCTAGTTATAAAAGCTGACTGACTTACATCTGCTGCAGTTCTGTGTTTTCCCTCCATTTTAAAGCTAGATAATGTTGTTCATCCTGTTGCCATCTTCTGAAGCCACTTCCTCCCTCCCCTCCCAGGTCTCTCTCCATAAGCTGTCCAAGCTTTCAGTTGGTGGATGAGAGTTTGCCCTGAAGCAGTATCTAGTTTTCCTTTTCATTTTTTTTTTCTCTCATCTTAACTCTTGATTGATTACTCACCTCTTCCTATACATGAACTAGAGGATCTCAGACAGCTGATGGGAACTAGATTTAAGCAAAATACAGTCCAGTCCCTGACCTCGGTACCATGAATAGTAGACCTGTGGAATTGATTGCTAAAGGGTATGGTGGATGCTAAAAGCTTATGTGGATTTTAAGGGAGTCTGGGTAAGTTCATGAAAGATAAACAGTTTGAGATTTACTAAATATAGAAAATCACATCTGGCTTATCAAGTTCTAGAGGAAAATGGGAGCACACTTGGGATATATATTTATGTTCTCACTCTTCAATGGCATCTATTTACAGCTAATGTTGAAGATCGGGATACTAATAGAAATGGATCTTGTACTGACACAATATAGCTGCTGTCATGCACTTCCCTTACATCCTGGTGCTAAAGCTGATCATGATTTTCTAATTCTTTTCTAATCCTGATGTATGAAAATCAAACTGTTAGCACACCATACTTAGGGGAGGAAAAAAAAAGATCAAAAAAATGCCTCCTCTCTTACAAGGCACTTAGCTCTTCTTCAGTTCTTAATTTCTAAATATTTTTTTCCTCTGTCCCTAGTGAAAAATGTAAATGTGAGGCACAGAAACAAAAGGAAAATCTTGCATAAAGTTATGGGAAAGACCACTGAAGGTGAGGCTAGTACAGAGGAATTTTACTTGCATAATTAAGTGGTGTCATTTCAAGGAAGGAGTGGGAGACTTCAGCACGTGGAACCTGCCCCTGATAGCCACTCTGCTCTTTGTGTATCTTCCATATTTGTACATTAACACAGATTATTTTTTGACCAGATTACTAGGTCTATTGGATTTGATTTACCAAGACTGGAACATAAGTAACTGGTCTTGGAGAAAAATGCAAATAGTTGAGCTCTGGCAGTTTATGATTTTGATGAAATTGTTTCTTGGAGCCTGCCTTGACCTGTGAAGGTCTGTCACCTTTTCTTCTATTTACTTATAAATCAATTTTCCTTCCACCTACTTAAACTTACCTCCCCTGACAGTTTTGCTCACTGAAGGAACTGAATGTTCTATGTAATGCAGTCTGCTTATTTGTTCACTGTGGAAGTCAAAATCTTAAAGGTGAAACAGTAAATCCTGATTGTTTTTATCATTCTGACTACTGCTGAATGAATTACAAAGAATATTTTCTCTTTGTGTCCTCCAGGTACGTTTCTCATACATGCGGATGAAGTATCTCTTCATCTCTTGGTTAGTAGTATTTATTGGCAGCTGGGTTATGTATGTTCAGTACTCCACCTACACAGAACTATGCAGAGGACATGACTGTAGAAAAATAATAGTAAGTATATTTAGCGTAGCTTTCTTAAGTGTTTGTCCTGACTAATTCCTTAGCCTATTCCGTCAGTGCCACATGTAAATTAATCAAATTCTGATATTCCATCATGTTGAAGTAAGATTAAATCCTCAATTACAGATAAAAGCAGTTATGTTTCCTAACATTGTTTTGGTATAGGGTTATTAAAATCGTTTTTTTCAGACTTTTCTTTCAAGAGTCAGGTGTTGGAAGAGATACAGTTGTTGCTTATTTTCTTGGGCAATTTGTTAATTATTTTTCTCCCTGTTTGTTTCAGTGTGATAAATACAAGACCGGAGTTATCGATGGGTCAGCATGTAGCAGTCTGTGTGCTAAAGAAACACTGTATTTTGGAAAATGTTTGTCAACAAAGCCCAATAATCAGGTAAGGCTTTACTCATCCAACCCAGTTACATCATTTCCCATGGAAATGTCATTGTCTGGAACATAAGTAGATCTTACTATCAGTAAGCTGTATCTGCTTAATAGAGATTATTTCAAACTTCGCTATGACATGCAAAGCATGGGTTTATATATTTTTATATATTTATAATATATATAGGTATAAGAAATATTAACAATGTTATATAAATACATATGCACCTATATATAAGGTTATATATTACTCCTATATGTAGAGGGGTATATTATTCTTTTCTAATACATATATATTTTGAAAACACACACATATGTATCTACTGGATCCTTCTTTGGTTTGACAGAGTAACTCTACTTTTGTACAGAATACTACTACCATGCTCTCGTGCTGCCCAGATAGGAGCAGCAGGCTCTTCACAGCCTCTGCAAAGGTGGTAGTAACTCCACTGTACTGTTTATCAAGCTGACTTCGTACTCCAGCAGTGCTGTGTCAGGATCCTCAGTAGCAGCAGCATATTGTAGAGGCTGCCATTGTTTCCATGTGCTCCGTGCATTGTCTGTATGGAGGACTTACGTTTTAAATCTGTGTTGCTACTCAACTCTTGAAGCAGTGGTCAGACTACAGGTGGTCTTTAGATGATGGACTTCTATGGTGTCTTTTACCTTTCTTCCTCTTTTCCGGCACAGATGTATTTAGGAATCTGGGGAAACCTGCAAGGTGTTATAAAATGCCAGATGGAAGAAGCTGCTCAACTTGATTTTGGTACTGACCCAGAACCAAGGAAGGAAATAGTCCTATTTGATAAACCAACAAGAGGAACTACTGTTGAGAAATTCAAAGAAATGGTATATGGTCTTTTTAAAGTAAGTATACTTATTTAGTCTATGTTGGCAGAAGGAAAGTACCCTATTGTATGAGCCTTGTTCAAGTGCATGTTAGAAAAATAATCAGCAGAAACCCAAGTTTTCCCAGTGGCGCTTACCTTGAAGCTTGAACTACCAGGTTTTGTCCTTTTTAACAGATGAAAGCTGGTATTCATCTTGCATATCTACAGCTTTCATTTGTATTTGATAGAAAATATGGTAAAAATACTTATATTTTGCTGCTTTGGGGATTATTTGTAACCAAGCACAAAACCTGGAGCACAACTTGAAAACTGTTCATGCTTGGACAGTTACTATGTTAAGTGAGCAGCAGGAATCTCCCCAACCAGCACAACCAGCGGTGGTACTCCCAGCACTCTGTTGTATCAATGTGGTACTTACTTCTACTGCCTTAATGCTACTGCAGAATTCTCATAATATAACCACTTGGATGCTGTGTCAGCACTGATTTTGGGTTTTCTTAAAATTCTCTTGCTGTTGTCAAGCACTAGTACTTTCAAAAGATCATATACTTGGTGCCTTTGAAAACAGAACAAAAAGGAAGCTCTTCAGGCATCTGATAGAAAGTCCTGTAACATCCATAACCAATGAAAACTAAAACATTAACATATCCTATCATACTAGCCATAGGAGAATAACAGGAGGTGGAGTGACAGGTGGATTGGTGGTAGTTAATTAAATCATACTTAATCTTTTTCATTTGTTGCTTTTAGGCAAAACTGGGTGAACAAGGAAATCTTTCAGAACTGGTTAATCTCATCCTATCTTTTGCTGATGGAAACAAAGATGGTAGAGTTTCTTTGCCAGAGGCAAAATCTGCATGGGCACTTCTGCAGCTCGATGAGTTTCTGTTAATGGTCATCTTGCAGGATAAAGAACATACTCCCAAGTTGATGGGGTTTTGTGGGGATCTCTATGTGACTGAAAGAGTTGAATATACCTCTCTCTATGGAATCAGCCTTCCATGGATTATAGAACTTTTCATTCCCTCTGGCTTCAGAAGAAGCATGGACCAGTGGTTTACTCCATCATGGCCAAGAAAAGCAAAAATAGCTATAGGGCTTTTGGAATTTGTGGAAGATATTTTCCATGGACCTTATGGAAACTTCCTTATGTGTGATACAAGTGCCAAAAAGTTGGGATATAATGATAAGTATGATTTGAAAATGACAGACATGAGAAAAATTGTGCCAGAAATTAATTTGAAGGAAATAATTAAAGACCGTCAGTGTGAATCAGATTTGGACTGTATTTATGGTACAGACTGTAGAACTCTCTGTGACCAAAGCAAAATGAGATGTACCACTGAAGTAATTCAGCCAAACCTGGCAAAAGCCTGTCAGATACTTAAGGACTATTTGCTTCGTGGTGCTCCTTCTGATATACATGAAGAACTAGAAAAGCAACTCTACTTGTGTATTGCCCTTAAAGTCACAGCAAATCAGATGGAAATGGAGCATTCTCTAATACTCAATAACTTAAAAACATTACTGTGGAAGAAAATCTCCCATACAAATGATTCTTAGCTTCTCCACCAGCAGAAGATAATCTTGATGCCTGCCACTAGAGGTGGCCTACTGCATTTGATAATGATCTGCAACATTTTTTAAAGACATTTCTTTACTCAGATTTCATTAATGGCTCTTAACTCCTGTCCTTCAGTGAGTACCTTATGGCAGGACTTCTCAAAGAATATGCCACTCAAAAGACTGGGCAAAGGCCAGAAGCACTTCTGGTGTTCCAGTGCTGTTATGGAAACAAAAACCCTGCATGCTTGACTGTTCTGTGCACTTTGTCAGATCTTGAACAGGATGAAAGTAGTCACTGTGCCACCACATCAACTGATGGAACATCTTATAATTCTGTGAAAATCATTGCTCACTTGTGAAATAGCTGCAAAAGATTTTAATCCCAAGTAATTCCATGAGGAACCACCACCACTGCAAATTATGTGTCTTGAGTCCAAGCTGCTGTTGTGAATAAACTGAACTGTGAGATTGAAGTTTACTAGTACCTTGGCATGGCAGAATTTGCACATTAATAATTTTTAAACTGTGGAAAAATCAGCATTTTATTCTAGAATTGACAGGTTGTAATATGAGATTTAAATTAGATTCTGTTTACACCTTGTTACCTCATGCTTACATCTTGAATGTTCTTGAAGTAGTTCAACACTTTTAATTAGTCCTTATACAGTGAACCACACTGGGAGCCAAGAAGTTTAGAAGATATTATTTCTTAAAATCATATATATAGTCTAGCAGCAATATCAACAGCCATTCCAGAAACTCTAGAGTGTAGTACTTCAGTTAAAAATCTTTAAACCAAACTAACCTGTAGCAAATGCTGAAAAGTAAGGAGTTACTGGATGAGAACTGAAGTTAGTAATTTTTAAAAATACCGATAGCAAGAATGTCTCAAGTTAAAAAAGGAAGCTTGCATAGTGTAGGAAGCTGCTGTACGACATGAAGCAAGTACAGTTGTGGATAGTCTTGACTCTTTATTGACCCTCCAAATTTAGCTACAGACTTGTAATTAAATCCTCTTTCTACGCAGGAAGTATGTAAGCCAGAGCGACCTGTAGGACAGAAGCTGGATTGTTCAGGATCATAGAATATTGCTTAAATAGAAGCCTATGAGATAGTAACAGATAGGAATGAGGTGGAACCTAAGTTAGCTGTAGTGTGTTACTATTATTTTTAATAGCATCTATGGGTCAGTTAAGCCTCAAATCATGAGCAAATAAAACACCATCTGATCCTGGTGCTCCACATGGCATGATCCCTATACCACCTTTAACCTGCATCCCTCATTTCTCAGATTTGCATCTATGTTCACAATTATTCATAATTGGATGTACATAAAACACCTTAATACTGTGGTCAATACTTCATGTTTAATTTAGAAATGCTTTAGGTATGAAGTAGTTCAGTCCTTAATGATTTTATTGGCAGTCATCCAGATACTTCTAAATCCTGGCTCCTTAATTCATTTTCTTAGGTAAAAGGTACGAAGCACAAGCTTTAGTTAAATATTTGAAACACTGTTAATTGCTTTGGGTATCCTGTACTAAGAGCATTCCTTGAATTATTAAATCCTAGTACAGGACCAATAAAATCACACACCATATGTAATAGTAGGCAGCTTGGGTTAAGAGTGTACTGCTCTGTATACATCAGCTTTTTAGTTTAAGAATTACTATTCTAATGCTGATTGTCTCAGCTTGGTAATGTCCTCCAACAACAAGCTAATAAGTATTCGTAGCCAGCAATGCACTCAAAATGTGAAGTGGTCATGTTCTTGGTGAAAAAAATCTGACTAATTGCTACTAGGTTTTGGGCAGAGAAGATTACTGAGTCTAAAATTACACTGGGTATTTTTAACAACTGGAAAACATGTTTAATAGTGCAGTTTGTTTTATGGAACCTTCATTTTTATTGCTGTTGCATAAAGTTGGAGCTTTCACTGGAAAAAAAAATACACTTGTTTACAATAAATCACAGGCCTCCTTTTCTCTTCCAATAGCATGACTTACATCTTTTACTCAGCATCTTTTAAAGCAAAACCTTCCTCCATGTAGCCTACTTGACTAATGTTTTAACTGTGCAAGCAACTTCAGTTAAGTCTAATGAGAAAAATAAGATGTGCTTATAAACCGAGCTGGAGGACAAAACAAGGGATAAGTGCAAGTCAAGGCCTCTGTAGCTCACCATACACAGACAACTTAAAAGTGAAGTATCTTGTCTAATGACTAAGATATGGGAAGTATTCAGCTTAAAACCTCACCTGTTTCAGAAGCAGCCAGAGCATCCCAGAGACAGTTACATGGAAGTGCTTACTTCAGTCACTCGAGGAAGCTTAAATACTTCAATTAGACATATTCCTGTATAAGCTACAAGTCACAGAGGGGAAAGTGTTGCTATTTGTTTCCTGAAAGCATAAGGCTGCTTTTGGGCAGAGTCGACACCTACTGTGACTACTCCTGTTTTTTCTTGAGCTACATGCAGATTCCCCCGTAACATTAAATATGCTGAAAGAAAAATAGTGAAGGACATGTAAAGCCCTTTTAAAAAATGTAAGATCTTTTTGTAGTTCAAAGCAGTAAATTCTTTTGCTACTATTCATGCCAAAAACTAATCAAATCAATTTCACCTTCTTACAGGAATAATTCTAAGACTTCAAACCCAAGGCTGCTGCCTGTCACCTATCTTGTCCTCTGTGACAAAGTCCAATTCACACAATACTTTGAAAGGGAAAAAACACCACTTAAGGCACAGAATATCTGGAACATAAAGATTCTGCATCTTTAGAAGATATATTAATAAGCCAGTCTTACACAGTTGCTTACTCAATAAATTTATTGCCACTTTTTCCAAAGCTTCATAGAAAATTGTGGAAGTTGTCTTAACTATCAGCTGCACGCTCCTGGGCCCTGAGGAAGCTGGCCTTCTTCTGAGCAACACGATCCTTCTTCTGGGCGAGGGACATCTTGGGACAGTTCCACCTGCAATGTAAGCACAGTGTATGATATATCCAAACAGAACTAAACAGAAATGTGGTGCAGTGCACCACAACTGTGATTACGAGTGCTACTCTAGAATACACTCCCACTTCTGGAACACATTTTATTTCCTCATAACGATTTAAGGTTGTAGCTAGCGCACCACAGAAGGCATGGTTAAGACTACAACAGTTTAATTCTCAAAAGGAAGGCTCAGTGCTTTTTGTGACTATAGACAGCATCGAGACCAATATCACAGCCGTGTCTTGATTTCTTTTCTCCCAAACCCCTGAATAATCAAAAAAGCCTATTTTTGACAAATTACTCATCCTTCCCTCGAGTGAAAGGAAGCAGCTTTCCCACTGAAAACACTGAACCTGAAGATACACACTTAAAGAGTTCCAGCTATTCAGGCCAGAAGTATGCTCCCATTTTTTCTTATATATAGTTAAGAGTTAAATTTTAGATTCCTACTGCTAAAACACATGTGAGTTTTGACACAACTACAATGTGAATTACATTATGTGTTCTAACATAACTAAAATATCACATTCACGTTGAAGAGGAGGACAGTTTTACCTCTTTTTCTTGACTTCTCTCTTGGGTTTCTTTTCATGGACTGGATTATCCCGTATAGCAGCATGGGCTTTCTTATACATTTCTTCCATCTTAACAAAAAACAAACAAACCCAGAACGCAATAAACAGTTAAATTCTCCATAGCAGACCAGCTGTAAAATCCAAGATACAGTTCCTTACCAGAGTGTGCGCTAAAAAACAGGTTTCATCACAATACAGCCTGAAATTTTGTGTGGTTGCCTTTAAAACACTTTCTTTGTACACAAGATCACAGCCCCAGCAGACTGAAATTCCACTATCACTATGATACCATTTAAATACCCAAGCCCACAACTTGGACACAAAATGGAGAAAGTAATTCTGCCCTTATTTTACAGCTATGGAAATAAGGCCACACAGTAACTACAGACTACTTCCAAGTCTCATAAATACAGGCTAGCATCTTGCAGTTGAAGCACCACTTCTTCTGAGGCCTACTTTCAGTGCTGCAGCCTCCCTATATTTAAATTAAAAGACACTCTAGAAAGTTACTCTACTTCTACCTAGAGTAAAATACTTCATGCTTACTATTAAACCAAATTTATTCCATGCAAACCGTGTTCAGACATGTAATCTTACCATTTCTCGAACCCTGATGTAGCATACATTACAAAGCTGCTTACTAAGAGGGGGAAAGAGTATAAGTTGTTGTGAAAGCAGCTACAGATTAAATAGTCTCACAAGAACTACAACAGTCCCTGTATCGTCCCCAAGGACACAGTAACGCTGCTCTGTCCCAAACACAACTATGGCTCCATAATGGCACCAATCTTAAGAATACCTTTATTGGTGGTTAAGGCTACTAGATCCCAGCTGTGAAAACTTTCTTAGGTGTACAAAGAGTGTCCAGCTGTTGACACAAGTCCTGGACTCAGTTCATTGCATTACAATCTGTAAGTATTGCTTGTTCAGTAAAACAGATAAAGTTGGCATTTACAATACAATGTTACTTATTTTTTAGTAAAGACTTAACTAGTTCCTAATTTTTTGTAACTTAAGTTTACTGAAAAACCTAAAACCCATAGCAATAAAGGAATGAAGATTTCCTTAGGTTTTCCACAGCCTAAAAAGGGACTGTGAGTATGTTTGTTTCAAGCTTCAGGACCACTAATTAAGAAAAACAATCAAAAACATCACAGGCAGCAAGACAAGCCATCTGAAAAAAGTGAAAGAAGCACCTTGGTAATCTTATGTTCTGTACAAAATACAGTAACAATCATTACACACACTGTAGTTTGCAGAGATGCTGGCTTCTACAAGGGAGTTAGCTTGGGCTGCTCTCTATTCACTTGGGACGTAGACCTACCTATAGGGTCACACAAATCATAAAACACATTTGACATAGAGCACATCCTCACAGTTGCTTGCAACCACCACAGCTGCAGAAGTGATAGGCTGTGATGCAGGCTTAGGAATGAGCAGGTAGCTTGTATAGAAACTTTAACATAACTTCCATAGGAAAAAAAGCCCAACCAAACCAAACATAAAAAATAACAAGACCAGCTTAGAACTTAGTCCTGTAAGCTTAGATTTACAGGCAGGATGTTAAACTTCACAGCAGGGAAAAAAAAGATATACTACAGAGCCCTTAATGAGGGAAAAAATATTTTCTTTGCATAGATACTGTACAACATGAATCGTATTATTTTACATATCAAGCTTATTTGCATTACTAAAGTACCACCTATGGTAGACTTATCAGCACCTCTATTAATGCACAAGAGACAGCCAAATGAATCTTACCCCATCAGGTGTTATGTTGTTCTTTATGTACTGGGAGAACTGTTTTTTGTAAGCATCTTCATCCTCCTCCATCAGGTAACGCATATAATCTGCAACATTTTGGCCCATGATATGCTTGCGGTGAACCTCTGCATTGAATTCTTTGCTTTCCGAGTCATAACCAGGGAAACGTTTGGTACTGTGAAACAGCAGTTAGTCACATGAAGACACATTGCCAAACGCTCTAATTCAGAGGCTGGGATCAACACAGAAATGGCTGATACATCAAATTCTCCTACAGATAACTGAGGGATAGGAGCCTCTAATGAAAAATGAAAAGACGGCAAATTCTATTTTCAATTCATCTTAGCTGCCATCAGTCCCGTCTTGAAACAGTGTAGTGCATCATATACACACCATGGACCAACTACAGAGTGTTCAGTCACTGGGAGTATCATCATGTAGCAGCCAAGTCAGAAAAACTGGACAATTAGTCCAGTTGAACTGGACAGCGTGGGAAATGGTAGGAAAATACCCAAGAGACCTCAGATTTTTCCCCACTGCTGCCAGCAGAAAGAAGCAGTCAACTGTACTATCAGTGTTAGATAACACTGCCAAAAATCTTGTCTCATTCATTCATAGCTGGTAATGGAAATTGCAAAACTTCCACATGGAAATTTTAAGTGCAGGTGGACTGCTCAGATCTACTGTTGTGGAACTCATATACACACAAACTGCTAAGACAAAAAACCAACAGAAAACTAAAGGATATTTACTTAAGTGCATTCAGTAACTTGATTTTCAAAGCAACAAAATGGCTCTTTCATTTCTAAAAGCTTAACAGCATCTATTGGTATTTGCAAGATTCCCAGCAGCGCTGTCAGAACTGCGCTTAAGGATTAAAGAAAAAAACACCAACCAATGAACCAACCAAAAAGAACCCTACCCCAGAACCTAGGCTACATAATCATCAGCAAGTAGTAACAAACTGATTTCAACATAAAGCAACAGAATAAGTAGACTGTCACATACAGAAGCATCTCAGATTAATTCTAAAGGATTTTACCTATGAGGGATGGACAGACCACCATCCACTGCACCCTTCAGAGCACCAAAGACTTTGTTTCCAGTGGTAGTTCTGGCAAGACCTGCATCCAGGTAGCACGTGAAAGCACCAGGCTTTCCATCCACGCTTTCCACATTGTATTCATCACCCGTCACTTCAACTTGGCCTTCATAGATCTTATCAAGGCCAAATTTATTCAGAAGCTGTAGGGGGGAGGGGAGGGAGAAAGAAACACTTCTGAAATTCTTTCCATTTACGACAAAACGAATAATCCTCATCACCTTAAAACACGTTACTTGCAGTAGAATCTGCATGTTTTTAACAAATGTCTATAAAAAAAATATGCACCTCATACTAATACAGCTTTTAACAACCACCACTGTAAGCATGTCTGTTAAGTTTCAACCTTTTGTTCCAACAGGTACCATCAGTGAACTTAAGACTTATTCACAGGGTTGTATGGAAAATGGATGGATGCGGTTTACATGATTTCAAGCTCTTAAAGGTACATGTCATATATTTTTTATCCTGACTCCCTCCCTCCACCAAACTTAAGTGCAGAGACCTAGAAGTGGGCTGCTGTAGCTGCAATTGCGTGCTGTCATACTTCTCACTGTGATCTGACAGTCACAAAAGGACATCAAATCTATATGGTAAAGAGCAAAAGTTATTATTCAAAGAAGCCCGCAGAGTCACGTATCAGAGTCACTAACATGCCACTTAAGAAAGTGGGTTGTCCCTTTTGTAAGAAAACCAGAAAAACAGAGGAGCAACTTCCCGACAGCCTGCCAGACACCCACCCTGACAGATACCTACCCTGCGTGCCAGCAGCAGGCCTGTGCAGTACGCTGCTGCGTAATTGGTCAGGCCAACCTTCACGCCGTATTTTGGCAGCTCATGGGCATAAGCAGCACAGACAATCATGTCACCTTCGATTCTGGCATAGGCAATCTGACAACAAAGCAAACATTAGCATTCTCACAATAATTCTGGGCTCAGTTTATTGTTTCTTTGACATTTACTTAAGCTGACAGGAATTCAGGTTTTTAAAAGCCATAATTAACTCCTCCAAGTGCAGATGCAAAGAACCGTATATTAGGTGACAAGAAGTGTATGGCAGCAACAAATCTCATTTACCTTTCCACATACATCAAGAGGCCAGGAAACTGCCTATGAAAGCAACCTTTCAAAGAATAATTTTGGCTGTGGATGGATTCTGTCCCACTTTCTGCAGGTAGCGTACACAGGATGTAACACGCCTCAGAAAAATGCAAAAAGCATCTGAGATAGATTTGTGGTAACATTAACTGCAAAAATTAACTGCAAAAACACCACTCTCCACTGTTCTCAACATACAATTATTTTATGAAGAAAGAAACAACAGCTAAAGAACTTAGTTCTGTTTTTTGAGCTTAACAAGATACATTTATGATAGAACAAACACGCCTAATTTTTTAACTTCAAACTTAGTCAAAAGATTCTGAAACAAGAAAGCGAACCACAATGAGAAACTGCATTATGATGCAACATGCAACTGCATGCTTATTAACCATGAAGAAATGCCTACTATTCTTACTCAGCAGACTCCTTTAATCTCACAGGAAAGCCATCAGAAGGCCTGATAGCTTCACATGATCCACATAACATCATAGAAAACAAGTCTTTCAAAAGAGAGGGCACATTTTAGGTACAATGCAATAGTCGATGTGGGTTGACAGGTCATGTGGTCAATGTTGTCTTCAGTCAAGCAAAAAGGCTCTATTTTTGAAGAGCTTCAAATACAGCACCCAAACAAAAACAGAAATCTTCCCTCTCCCTAAAATCTTCTACTTATTGCAGCATCATTAAGACAACTCCATCTTCTGTTACAAGTAACTTTATTGATGAATGCTGACAACAGTAAAGCTTATTTTGTACCAAAAATACGGTTTATTACTGAAGTTGTGTCAGCATTAAAGATTGGTCTCCTCTAAGAAACTATTTTACAATATAAAACCAGCTCAGATCAAGCCTAAAAAACTACAGCTGCTTCATCCCCTCTCCTTTCTGTTTATTTCACTGGGAAGGCTGTGAAGTAAGCAGCAAGTACGACAGACCTTACCTGGC
This sequence comes from Todiramphus chloris collaris, assembly GCA_025345505.1. Lineage (NCBI taxonomy): Eukaryota > Metazoa > Chordata > Aves > Coraciiformes > Alcedinidae > Todiramphus > Todiramphus chloris. The sequence continues at coordinate 15,707,276 of JANVCC010000034.1, forward strand.
AAATGATGTCTCTATTGGTAACACGTACAATCATCCTGTATTTAGGGGTGTTGTACTTGTTTTTATCTTGAATTACCAAACGTTTTCGGGCATAGTAATCCGTTTTTCCCTCTGAAAAACAAGTTATAGTGGGGAGAATGCGTAAAAAAGAAGAAGTGGGAATATTCATCAGGGATATTTAATTGTATTTTACAGGGAATTGAACAATACCTCTCCTTCTCCTGAATTTCACTTGGTATCTCTTGAAGTACGCCTTATTCTTGACAACTTTCACAAACCCCTTGAATAAGAAATATAACTCAATGTTATTGACATATAACCATGTAAGCCAAGGCCATTTTAACTAAATACCTGACTAAGAACGTGGTGAGATCAATAATAACAGGTTTACTTCTACATTTAGGTAAAAAAGCATAATAATAAAATGCAAAGCCAGCCCAACACATCAAAACCAAGAATTTCTCTTTTTCCAACAGGAACTAGAGCACGCTTCTCCCCACAGCTTCAGGAGAAAGCCAGGAATTACATCTGTTAACTGAGCATCTGTCTGCAGGGGCACTTCCTGTCGCTCCCCCCCGGCAGCTACTTCTCTGGCGAGTTCTGCCACGGAGCCGCTTCTCCCGCTGCACCGCGGCCAAGTCAACGTGCTTTGCTGACATCGCGACCGGACAGCCGCTGCCCAGCGCCCCGCGGCAGGTCTGCCGGGCCCCCGACCCCCCAGCCCGGCGCCGGCTGCCACAGGGCACGGTCGGCTCTGTCCGACCCGGCCCCGCCGCCACGCGCCCGCGGCCCGGGCCCGACCCAGGCCGCTGCCGCCCCGTGCCGGCGTGCCAAGGCCAGCGCAGGGCCGCGGACGATAGCGGGGCCGGGCCGGACCGTGCGCAGCCCCGTCGAGCCGCCGTCAGCCGCCCCACGCGCGCAGCGCCAGCAGCAGCGGCAGCCATTGCCACGCTGGAGCCGCCGCAGCCGACCCCGGCCCCGAGCCAATCGGGCTCCATCCGGGCGGGCAGAGCCGCGCGGCGGGCGCGAAGCGGCGGGCAGAGCCTCCCCGCGCCGCGCGGGTGCCGGTGGGGCCGGTACTGACCATCGTGCCAGGTACTGTCCGGTCTAGGCCTAGGCCGGGGCCCGCTCCGCACGACAACTGCGCTCCGCGGCAGGGGGGAAAAGGCCGCGCCCACCGCGCAGCCGCAGCTCCTGGCCGGGCCGGCGGGGCGGGGCTGCACCGCCCGGCCTGTCCGCCGCTCCCGCCGGGCCGCCCCCTGCCGGCCTGGGGGACCCACGGCACTGCCCCGCCGCGGCTTTGCGGGCGCGGCTCGGGCCGCGGCACCGCAGCGGGACGGGCTGTATTCCGCCTGCCGGCGGGCAGCACATCGGCCCTCCGGACACATCCGAGAAGTGCAGTGCCGGAGGGAACACAACGCTGCTGTCCCCTCAGAGCCACACATAACCTGTCACCGCTTCCGAGGCTTTCTTCGTGAGCTGCTTAAGCCATTGTTGGCGAGGGGTGTATCAGAGCAAAGGGATTCTTACGGCAGAAAAATCGATAGGTTTGATCTCAGAAATCAACAGTTATGGAAGTGTTATTGGATTTTAATTCCCTTCATTTTCTAGGAAAAAGTCTCATGATTGATCAAATGGTAAATAATTAAAACATTAAACCAGCAAAAAACAATAGAATGCTATTCCTAAAGTAAATTATAGATGCTTGGGATAATTGGTATTGGATGAATCACAGCACGAATATATACTCACGTACATGTATGTGCACATAGAGGGCAAACAGGTCAAGGGCCTTCAGATTTCTTGATATTGTCAGAGAAAAGTACAGAAACCCAGCATCTTAGATCCTGATCTGTCTGTCTAGTTATCTTCATTCACTTTGCTGAAAACAAAACCCAAACAATCTATGTTAATTGTTATATGTAGACCAACGTTTTTAGAAGATACTAATTTAACATAAATAACCACAAGAGAGTGAAAGAAACAATGTTTCTTACCTCAGGCAAGTACCAGCATGGATCTTACAAGGCAGGTACCTGCTAGCTTCAGAAATTATTTAACTGCCTAAGCATGATTTTTACCAAGCTCACAATTCTACATGCTTCTCAATTCTTACATAAAGTGGCTCTAGGAGAGCACGTTGTCTTAGCTACGTGCTAGCATTTAAAAGTATGCTCCCCAACAAGGGTCTGCTGGCAACTACTGGGCAAGTACTTTGAGAAGTGCCTCAATGGTATCATAAGCAAGAATCCATTAGTCTTGTTAAACAAGAAAAAAAAAAAATTCAATTTCCTGATCTTTTCTGTAAGAAGCCTTTTTGTTCCTAGAATGGCTCACTGTCACAACAATCTGCCTGTTGCCCCATCGCACCCCCACAAGCTTCCTTGCTCATCATCATCATCATCATCCTGCTAAACATGGAGGCTCCAGCTGAGCTTATTAGCCCCACCCCTGCATCACTTACAAATTCAGGGCAAACCTTTTGCTGTCAGAGACAGTTTGTTGAAAGAGGGGCTGCTGTTCATAGAGGCTCTGAAAGTACTGAGGTAACAGCTGGTATTTTCAGTGTTTTACCAAGGTACTTTTTATTGATAATGAATTGGGGGGGGGGGGTAAATTTGTTTGTTTTTTTTTTTTCCTGATGCTGTTTCTCAGATTCTGTTACATTGTATGGGGTGTTGTTACTCTGGTGTCTTCTGGAGAACAAAGTATCGTGCAGGTCTTTTAAAGCCGTGTCTTATAGTGGGTAAAACTTTCTTGGACTGGTGAAACTGGTACTCCAACAGCCCCCTCTGTGGGCAGGGCTCTTCTCTTTGTTTGTTTGCAGAGCACCCAAGGCAACAAGGCTGTTATCTGTGACTGAGCTGACTAGCTGTAGCAATTGTGTTTTTTGTGCTGTCATTTGCAACAGCGATAGCCTTAGCGAGGCAAAAAAGGTGTGCTGGCGGCCTCTCTACACCCTACTGCTGCTTACTTGTTGGTTCTGAGTGTATTCTTTGCATACTTGGCTATAAAGCACTACGTAAACTGTTGTATTTATTTTTTTTTTTAATTAAGATTTCAATAGAATCTTTATAAACGAAGACTTCTCTATGGCTCTGTCTGGGAGCCACTGTTCTTCATTCCAGAACAACAATGGCAAATGGGCTCGTCATTAGATAGGGAGCTGCTCCGGGCAGACAGTCTCTCAGCTGTGTCACCTAATCGGCATCCGGCCGAACCGTGTCTAACAGACGCTTGGAAGGAAGGGCCCATGTAGCCCGGGGCTGCTCCGTGCTGCCGGAGGATGCGTTGCTGCGTGCAGCTTTCTACGTCAAGGAATTCCCAGGCAGACACCTTGCCTGCACCAAAAAAAGCTTACTCCGAACGGAACAGATGCGACGCGTCCTCGCCTCGCGTCGAGTCGATGCGGTAGCTGCTTCGCTCCACCGTTACCGGGAACGGTGAGGGCGGGAGTGGGAGCGCTGGAGGGGGAGCGGGGCACGCAGTGCTCGCAGAGAAGCTGTAGCTTGGGGCGCGGCGGGGGCTTGGCTGATCTCTGGGGGATTCTTGCCGTTACAGTACCGCCAACATAATGGGGGTTGTGTGCGCGCTACAGGAAGGGAGCAGATAAACAGCCTGCAGGGTTGTAAAGGCAGTCTGCCAGCCGGCTTCACAGAGCTCGCAAAGAGCCCCGTGAACCGGGGGAGCCGTGGCTGCACCCGACAGCAGCGCCGGTGCCTTCCCAGCGGCAGGCCCAGCCCCCGGCTACCCGAGACGCCCGCGGGCTCAGCACCGGCGGCTGCCTGCGGGGCCCGGGCCGAGGCAGACCCGCTCACCCGCGAGGGGCGCGGCGAGGGCGCGGGGCTGCCCGCCTCGGTGGCGGCGGCTGCGCGCCGAGTGCGCCTGCGCGCGCGCGCTC
>JANVCC010000034.1:15720779-15802283 GCA_025345505.1 Todiramphus chloris collaris
CTAGTCTACCCTACAACCTAGTCTACCCTACAACCTAGTCTACCCTAATACAGGTCACTCAGGAACGCATCCAGGCGAGTCTTGAAAATCTCCAGAGAAGGAGACTCCACAACCTGTCTGGGCAGCCTGTTCCAGTACTCTGTGACCCTTACTGTAAAAAAGTTCCTCCTCATGTTAAGGTGGAACCTCCTGTGCTCCAGCTTATATCCATTCCCCCTAGTCCTATCACAAGGCACGAGTGAGAAGAGGCTGTCCCTTTCCTCTTGACGCTTAGCCCTCATATATTTATAAACATTTATCAAATCCCCTCTGTCTTCTCTTTTCCAGACTAAAGAGCCCCAGGTGCCTCAGCCTCTCCTCATAAGGCTTGTGCTCCAGTCCCAGATGTTGGTGTGGATTGTGTTAAAATAACTGTCTGTTGATGTAGGCACCTGTTTTAAATCTGCTGTGTTTACTGAGTAATTTAGACAACTTGCCTATGTGGAAATGACTATATTGGTTATGCTTCTAAAACTTGCACCTTTAATTTCTTGTTCTCTCGCAGCAGATGCAGGTTGCAGTGCATCTATAGCTCACAAGCAAGGCTGGTTACTAGTCAGTCATTTAGAAACTGGTTTATTCTTTTTTTGAATTGAAGTGTAATTGATAGTAAGTTGACCTTTTAGCTGATAATTTAAAGGCAAGAAGAGTTAATACCCTGAAGGCAGCGTCTCACCAATGTCTGTCACCCGATTTTTTAAAAATTCTAGTGAGTAAATAATGAAGTTTCAGTTGTTCGTAAGGCCGTGCTTGTATTCTTCTGTTTCTCCATCAAGTGTTTCGTATATTCCTTTGGAAAGGGCACCGTGTGCTACTTGGTAAATGGGAGATGAGTGTTTTTGTTCTAGCCTGTAGATTGTGGCATAATATCTGTTCTTCATTAAACAAGGATAGTTAGACCTAGAAAACTTGGTCTGCCAGTACATAAAAACGAATTTGCATGGAATAATAAGTCCTTATGTTGTCAGATTTTGGATCCTTTTAAACCTAGCAACGAAACTCCTTGCAGTTTTTTAATACTTGAAACAAAGAGTAGTGTTAAAAACATGGATTTTAGTTAAGGCCCAATGAACATTCAAAAATATGAATTAGTTATTTCTCACTTCCAGAATATGGACCTAAGGCTTTTAGTAAATTGAACTGCATTTATATAGTTCTATGTGTTTATTTTTGCCCTAATGTAGTTTAGATGCTAGTCCTGGCTCTTTTCCAGGAGGAAGTTGGCTAAAAGCAACATTAAAGAAGCTAAGCTTCAGGAAATGAGTAGGAAACTAAAATTTGTAGAAAGCAGCTTTAATGATAAACATGTGTGTCCTTCGGTGTATGTGACATTTTTGTAAATGCCTGATGATATTTGAACTCCAGTGTAATGGCTGAGTTGCATTTTATTGAAAAGAAAAAATAAAAAGGAATCTTCTCATCTAGTGCATAAACAAACTGACTTTGCAGTTGTTCTTTATTTTAGCTGATTAATCTGATTCTTCTGTTTTATAGCCGAGGGAATGGTCCTTCAAGCATACAGGCATGTAACTTGGCATGCTGAAATTCAAATACAAAGATGTTTTCCAGGCGGAGCTTTAAGAGAACAAAGAAACAAAGGAAGTTCTCTGTTAAAGGTTTTTACTGTAGTCCTTAGTATTTTCTCTTGCAGCTCGGAGGAGCTCTCAGCCATCTTCTGTGCAAAAGCACTGTATCTAATTCTTTACCCTTGAAAGAAGGTCTCTATGATTTCCTGAAGGTTGTTATATTCCTATGTCAGATTTGAAACTTGTTTGATAAAGGACCATCTTTAGATGGATAGGAGATAAGTGTCCACAAAAGCACTGTGGTTTGTCTTCTCGGCTACCATACTGGGACGCTGCTTGTCAGATTCTAAACCACACTGGTCTTCAGAGGTAATTAAAAACATAGAATTGCTCTTGAAAATAAATAGAATTCAGTGCAATTTGGTCAGAGATGGAACTGTTATTTGAGCAATGGTTTCAACCTCTAGGGAATCACTATTACATTTCTAAATAAGTACCTCCTTAAAATACCTTGTGTTAGATTTTTGTTGCATATGTGAACTTGCAGCTTCAGGTTTCTTCTTTCAGGTGCAAAGCCCCACCATGTTAGAGTCTGAAGATGACTTCTTAATGTGAATTCACTAAATGATACTACAGAAAGCTTTCAGATTTACACAAATATAAGCTTAAGGCTTACACATTATAAAATGTTAGACTACTTTATTCTTTATATCAGAAAGACTTGAAAAGCCAGTGAATATCAAGTGAAATAGAAGCTGGTGAATGCTAGCCTTGATATTCATAATAATTGTTAGTGATATTACAAGAAAAATCAGGAATATAAGAGTAAATCAGGATTTTTTTTTTCTTGGACTTCAGCAGAAATCAGCTATATCAATCTGTAGGGTAAAAGATGTAGCTAAATCTTATAGTGATTAGGATTAGGATTTTAGCTTATCAGAGATCATGGTAACAGGCTGATTCACCAGCTACCTCTCCTGGATTTTCTTCTCATTGACTGAGTCAGTTTAATTTATTCTTCAGATCTTAGAATGTTATTAACTTTTTTGAAGGAAGCAGGAGACTGTGTCCATGGAATGCTATATAACTGGCTTGAAACCCACATGCACACTTTCAGCCCTAATTATGTGAGACTTCTTTTTATGTGTAGAATAGTATGAGGATTACTTCCTGTATTCTGGAAGATCCCATTTCTTTCTCTTTTCAGGAAGAAAAGAAAGAGAGCATATAATATATACAGTAGTGTTTGTGTAAGATTAGCAGTTATTTTTACTTTGTGATATGTTAAGAATATTTGAGACAGTATCTTGGGTAATCAAGATACGTGTAACTTTAATACACATTTTCCTTAGGGAACTGCAGAAGAGAGGTGTTAAGCTAATTCAGTGTGCAGTGGAAGACCATTTTTTAATAGAAATCTAAATAGGCTTTTTTAGGAAAAAAAAAATTATCTGTCTGGCAAACACAAAAATATGTGATAACATTTTTAGGCTTGCTGTAAGGTGCTGTGTAGTACCTTGGATTCTCAGGGAAAGTGTTGCCTATGATCGTATGTAATGTGAGATGGTGTGGTCTGCTTTCAGCTGGCCTTACTTAAAATATTTCTTATGCTGCTCCACTGCAGTATTCCTTTGGGTAACTCAAAAATCTAAATTGTACTTTCTCTTGGTAATAAACTGCTGTAATCAGCAGCTAAATAAAGATACTAAACAAAGTTGAGATACTAAGTTTTATGTATTTTAACTAGCATATATAAACTGCACATCATATGTATTTGTGTCCATTATCAATATAAACATTTATTATCTTTACATAATGTAAAGTATGTAGCAGACAGGTTTGTGCTGGTAGTTCTGCTTTGTTCACTGAAAACTGCAGCACAGCAGAAAGTAACAACTTGTGCCCCTAGCCATCCTCGGTGGGAAGTGTTGGTGTCCTCAGGAGTAGGCTGGGAGCAGCATTTGTTTGAAGTCTGATTCATTGGCAGATTCTCGAGTGAGACCCTCTGGAGAAAACACGGGTTTTTAAAATGCGTTGACTCTGATTTTGATCACACGTTAATAATCATTAATAATGGCTTAATCATCCTGGTGGTGCTCTTGATGATTTGGCATGCCTCCCAGGCAATGTAAGCTACCTTGTATAGTCTTCAAATGTAACTTGAATTTCAGCAGCTGAAAAATGCTGGGAATAAAAAGGAAGCCAGTTCTCTGCATAGTTGAAAATCTGTCTGAGGTGAGCTGAGCAAAGAACACCGGGAAGTGGGGGCTCCCAGCCTGAGCTGGTTAGCTGAAGGGGTGGAGTTGAGACATAGCTCTGGTAAGTCTAGGGCTTAACTGAGCAGAGCCTGGGCTTGAACTGTCTTGAGTAGCTGCTGCCTGTGATCCATGGTGTAGCCCAGGAGCGCGACAGGTAGAGCAGCTTCACAGTGTGAGAGCTTCAGCAGGAAGGTAAGGTGAGCAGGGTGGAAGGGTATGTGCTCAGGGAGAGGATGAGAGCAAAGGCAAGAGTCCTGTCCTGTGTGGAGTTAGATTTATTGCTCTGACCTAGCGAGGGTTTTGGGATGGGCTCCGTGGTGTATCTGACTGTCCTTGTTACTGCTACAAACAGCTGAGCACATGACTATGATCTCTTCTCCACAATAACAAAAGTAGTAAAGGGATAAACATTTGTTCAGAAAAGCCTTGAGGAGATTCCAAAAATTAAAAAAAATAAAAAAAGGTTTAACAATACTGGCTTTCTTGAGTCTTTCCAGAATGCTATGTTAAACAAAAATCACAACTTCTCTGTGAGCCTTTTGATCTTCAAACACCTGCTTTTTGCAGCTGTACATTTTGCTTGCTATATGTGTTAGTGCTTTCAGATAGGTGATGAGGAATATTTTTTTGGGTACTAATTCTGTGAATACATTTTGATGAAACTCTCAGCTGCTTTTAGAAACAGTAGCATTGTTAGACCCTTGTTCTGATTTAACTGCTGTCTTGCATGGTTTTCTTGAGCATGCTTTTTTCTTAGTATTCTTCAGATAATTGGTTTCTACAATTGCATTAGTTTTTTAATGCTTAGTGATGTGTTGGTGAATGAACATGAGTAAGATTCTTGATTTACATCCCCTGCCTCACCCATTCCTTCAGCTGCCTTAATATGGAGTATGAGCCTCATAATGTATAAACCAGACTCAGCTTGGATTTATGGTTTTGCCTTAAGTCGTCTTAGTTACTTTGTAAAGAAATAAAATTTATCGTATAGTTTCTCTTCCTGTTTCTGTCACATAGCGTATTGCTCAAAATCACTGTTTTTCTAAGTTTATCTGCAAGAGTCTTAGATTGGCTGACTTAAAACCTGCTGGGTATGGAGGTCATGTTTGCCATGTTGCTAAGATTGGCCCTCTTTCTGACAGCACTTACTTTTGGAATAGTTGCATTACTTGTACTTTGATGATTTTCTCAAAGGCTTTAAACTGCTTAATCTTAAGTGAGATGTATGAGTTACCTTTTATCATAATGCTCTTTTGTTCAAAGTGAAACAGCAATATTTTATCCTTTCATAGCAATGTTTGACTGAGTGAAGCATTAATGCGTGTATCAAGCTTAAGATTTTGAAACCTCTAGCAATTTGTATTCCTTTCTTGTATAAAAGATGGTGTCAAATGCTAGTGATGGAAGTGTTGGTTCCCCCCCCCAAGATTATCTCTAAAAGCTCACGGTTGGTGTTTTTTTTAATACCTTGCATCTTGATGTACCTGAGCTTTCCTGTCCAACAGTCACACAAGAACCAACTGGAGCCTTTCTGATGCCTACACTGGGACCTTACCATTCCCACCTGTGGTTTGTATCTCCACATGTGTGGACTTCTAGCAAAATCTCCTACTGCTTCCATATTGACTGCTCAGCATATGGAAACTGGAAAGCTCTTTGTAGTTCTCTAGGAGAGCACTCGGGTGTCATGTTGCTGGTGGAGAGGAAGCGGGAAGATTGAGTACCACTGTTTCGTGTTTGGCCTCCAGTGTTCCTTTTGTTTTCTGAAGGCATTCAGTGTATTCCTTCTGACATGATAATAAAATACTGCTGGACTTGATTCACAAGAAAGTTTGTTGTAGCATTGTATCTAAATAAAAGCCTCTGCTTTAGCAACCGGTCACTTGGTCTATATGTCTATATGCAGTTCAGGTAAGTGCACAGTGTGCTGACATGGAGTTTTTCCAGTTGAAATTCTGCTTTAGTTAGATTTTATTAGAGAATATTGGGAAGGGACTTTTTTTTTTTTCACGTAGGTCAGTGTCTTTAGTGTCTTAATTATTGTATAAGCTGTACTGCAGAATTGTTTGTGACAACTACTGAGCAATTCAGTGTTTTGAGGAAGTCAGCAAAGGTCCAAGTAAATAGCTGGCAGCAGCACCACTTCAAAGGAAGTTCCTCTTCAGCATTGGTTTTGAAAAGTTTTAACCTTTTGCTAGGCAGCTAGCTGTTCCTTGAAGGTGCATCTGGATTTTCTGCAAGTTGGGTCAGGGAAGAATTGAACTCTGTTGTGAATTACTGTAGGTCAAAGCCCATTACATTTGCAGTTGCTGAAGGAAGCTCTGTTTCATTAGGAAATAACATCCAAAAGCTGCTGTTCATTCTTCTCTAGTGAGCAGTGAATCTGTTAGTCTGCATTACCCCATAAGAGTGGTCAAGAAGTGTCAGTAGATTATCATCAGTGCCGGTTAACCTCCTCATCCCTGGACCCACAGTTTCTCTGTCTGTTCAGAGTTTCCTTCTGCTCTAGTAGCACCTCTCACTTTTTCTCCAGGACCCCTCTCAAACCTGAGGCTTGTCCAGACTCTGGCAGTGGGATCAGGGGTCAGGGACACCTGGTGTAGGAGTGACCTCAAGAGACCGTAAGGAAGGAGAGGAGCTGGCAGCATGAGGTCTGTAGTAAGAAATTCAGGAGCTGGTTTAGATTCACAGGTGTAAATTCTTTGTGACTGTTTCCTTCACTCTAGGTAGAGGATCTTTTGCTTTGGTGTAGATCAGAAACGTGGTGCCCCTGTTCCTCTGCCCTGCCACTGTAGGGATTAATGGTGGTGAGCAGTGTTTGCTCTGGAGTGTTTTCCCTGATGTACTGCTCCACAGTCCGTCAGTAAAGTAGTTGACTTTCTGTATCTATTTTTCAAGTTTCTGTGCCATTATTGGTTTATCAAGATGTCTTAAAATAAGCTTTTATTTCTGATTATTTTTCGTAATGGGAAGTCTGAGCTGATCCTGGGGTATTTCTGTACTGCAGAAATGAGCTCTGTGAATATATGTCAGGAATTCATCTGAGACATCTTTATGGATTAGCAACATACTTGCCTGTTACTTCTGTAATACTGTATTGGTGTTGATACTTGTGTTGCTTCTGAAAGCTGTGGTGTCCTGGAGAAATAATCTGTGTGACTTTGTGCATGTTCTGATTTTTTTTTTTCCTTTGTTCAGTGCAGTAGGCTTACTGAAAAAAAGGTATTAAAAAAGGACAACTATTGCATCTTCTTCTTTTTGTCATCACAGGTGGCGACAGACAAGGTTGCAGGAAAGCTGAGCTCTACTCTCTCATGGGTGAAGAACACTGTATCGCACACCGTCAGTCAAATGGCCAGTCAGGTGGCAAGTCCATCTGCCTCATTACACACTACATCCTCCTCTACCACCCTGTCTACGCCTGCGTTATCGCCATCCTCACCAACACAGCTGAGTCCAGATGACTTGGAATTACTCGCTAAACTTGAGGAACAGAACAGGTAAATGGAAACTTTTTGATCTTCAAACTCTAGTACTGAGACTAAAACTGGTTTATTGCAGTTTCAGCAGAGAGGCTGTTAAAGGAGTGGTTAGGTAGAACTTCAGGGCACAGCATTTCCATTTTAAGGCCCCAAGGTTTAAGAATTTGTGTACTTATGCTGTTTTTTTACAAGTTCTGTCTTTGTGAAACTCTAAAACATGTTTTTACAGGAGTGTTTACGGCTGCATCTAATCTGAAGAAATTACACTGGAGCCATGTGATTCCTTTTTTTTTTCCAGTATCTAATTTAAAATAGTGTGCCTCGGGGATAAGGCTTTCCTATAACCTCCTCACCTTCTTGGAGCAAAACTATAATTTCTGTTAGCTTTTTAAAAATCTTAAAGATTTCTAAATCCCATTTTCTCCCCCTTTTTTTTTTTTCTGTTTTTCCCCAAGTCCTGCTTTCTACTACATAACCCACTATGTTTAGAGCTAGAACAGTGTTTATCCATATTCCTGCTGTTACACTAGTGGGTGACAGATACATAATGTCCTAATTTTGTACAAAGTTCCCATTCAGTCTTTTCTCTTCATTCTGTTTTTGTATAGTAAGTAACTGTTTTTCTTCACAGCCGTTCCATGAGAATATTCTTATCTGCACCATTTACAGTTCAAGATCCAACTGAAAGTTGTATCAGTTGCTCTTGATGTGCACAGTGATTGCAAATTGGCAATCTCACTAAGAAATAGGATTGGACTGTATGATTTCTTAGTGCTGCATTTCCAGAACCTGTACTTCTACCCTTGAGGCAGGACTTTTAAGTCATCCGGCCTCTTGCAAAATACGAAACATACTTGTCAAATACGATTAACTGTTAGATCACGAGAAATTGACTGTAAAGGAGAACTTTAGACCTGGTGGACAGTATCAGGGCTTGGATACCTACTGAAGCTTGCTGTTGCTTGTGCTGTAGTGAAGTGCAGTTTTCGGACTAGCTTCTGTTCCAGTGTCTGCTAGTGTGCTGCACTTTGCACTGAGGCACTCAGTTGTTTTTTTTCACTCTGCTGATTCAGTTATGAGGGTAGTAATTTTTAGTAGAGGAAAAGCATAACTAGGAGGAGGAGGTGCTAATACCCTTGTGTCACCTTGCGTCTCTGCTCTCGTGTTTGTATTCTGCAGCTCAATAGTAATATAGTTTGCAGGGAGTTTGTTATATCTGTCTAATTCCTGACTGAGGATGGAAGGCAACTTCTAGAATCACCTCATCCTTTTCTTGTTATTTACAAGATTGTTTCTCCTTAGAAGATGAATTATATGTATTTGCTGTACAAATGAAAATTATCAAAAGCAAAAAGTTCAAAAAAAAGCAAAAAGAAAGCTAATTTGCATTTAATCTGAGGCATTCCACTCTGTTCGTGACTAAATGACTAACTTTTATTTGCAAACCAGTAATACCTGTTCTTTGGACTGCTTATCTGTATTGGAGTGTCATGTCTTTACATCTAGAGTCATCTCAATAAGCCCTGCAGTTGGACTAGCTTGCTTGTTGAAAGCAGAATGTGAGCTTGGACTTGCTGGGCATTCTTGTTCAGCTTTTTTCATTTAGCAAATAAGTTAGCAAATATTGTCTGGCTTTAATTTTAGCCAGATCTGTTGTTCAGTCCCACATGAGTCTTGTGTGTGTGTTCTAATTAGAGGCTATCCTATTAAGTGTACCTTTTCTCATGAGATACCGTACTTTAATGCAGAAATGTCATGTTCTTATGATGAACAGTGTAGTTCAGGACAGTCTGAATCTGCATTTTTATCACAGTGGCACTTTGTTGACAAGGAATTTTACTCTGAAGGCAGGGAACTGTTCTTGTTTTTGCTTGCTGGAAGAATTGCTGGTGATGGATATTTTTAAAGGTTTCCTTTTCATTGGTGGCCTTTACATCAATAAGGAGAGTATGAATTGATTAAACAACTACAAATGGAAAGAACTCAGATGGTATCTGAGTCAAGCTATGTCTTGTAGCATTCTGTAACTCAGTTACAGTGAAACTGCCCTCAGAATAATGAGGTAGTGTGGTCCAGAGTCCTGGTGGAGCTGTTTGGCATTAGTAAATCATTTATAAAGTTTTAGGAGAAAGAAAACCGTGACTAAAAGCCACAGAACCTTGCTACTTACTGTAAAAAAGAAGTTCTCATTTTCAAATTGAAGGACAATGAGTTCATCCAGGTAAGGTCAAGTTACAGAAACTTAGCATAGCTTCTATAGAAAGCTGTGAAAACTGAAAGTGCCTAGTTAGAACCTTATTTTTATAATTGTAATGTGTATTCTGTGCTTGTTTTTCCACTGTGATTACTTTGAGTTTGATCTTTAGACACTGACTTATATTGAGAGGAAGAGTTCCAAACTGGAACTTTTTGTTATAGATCAGTATAGGCCAGGTTTCTAAACATTAAACATGGAATTATCTTTTAGGGTTTTTTTCCCTCTCCTCAAAACAAGATTTTCTTCAAGGCATTACTATTTAACCTGTTTTCAATCAAAGTACTACTTCAGGGACTGGACTTGTTGTTTTCATGGATTAAATTACTTTTTTTTTTTTTTTTTTCCTCTGACTTCCAGAATCAGCAGTAGATGAAATCTGGAAACAGGGGAAGCTAATTATAAAGATCTCTATTGTAGTAGAGAGCTTAAAAATTGTAGGTGTGCTGAGATTTGTGTACAATCTCAGGTACAGTATAACTCGGGTTATAATGTATTAAATATCTAAAACCTAACTTGACATTGTTGAAATGCTGGAGGGGGTTGGCTTTTGTGCAGGTGCTTTGAGAAATGATGCAACCAGATCACTCTGATTTGCAGACGTTGGAATTCTTGGAAGTTCAAGCACAGATGAAACTCTTGGTATAGCAAAACACTTACTTGAAAAACTCGGAACTCTTGCCCTTACCTAACACGTGGTCTAAAAAAATGTTTCCACTGTTTACGGGGCTAAATACTAGTTGAGGATAAGCAAAGTACACCGTTTGGCTCAGGATCACCAGCTCCTTGCAAAATTCATGGCTATAGCAACCAGCTGACAGGGAAGTCTCTTCAGCACCTTGTCCAGCACTTGGCACATCTTTATACATCTTTATGTATACCTTGTTGCCTGTTAACCCCAGAAGTTCTTGAGTCTGAATCCCACACTTTTAATTAGACATTCATTAGCTATACCAATCATGTTTATTACTACTTTAGGTCTGAGATTTTCCCCATGCATTTATAAAAATATTACATTGATTTGTGAACAGTTGTCAGCAAATGTCAGGTGTTTTAAAATTGCTCCTTTTTTTTTTTTTTTTTTTGCTGTTGCTAGTAAAATCCAAGTCCTCTTGCTGGTACTTATGCTTCAAAACAAAACTTGTGTATCTTCCCTGTAGGGCTATTAATTTCCAGTTGCTGGTTGCGTAAAAGAGTTGGACTTTAAATGGTTCTGTATTTTCTTTGATTTGATATTTTTATTAATTAAGATCTAGTTCATGAGACCACAAAACATTGTATTAAAATCTCACTTAAGTGTTGTTGATGCATAATGTGATATTTTTATCCATTTCTTAAAATGCTGCAACGTGAGCTGTTCTGTCTGCAGAATTACTTGAGATCTCAAGAAACAACAGTAACATTGATCAGTTCTTTTCAAATTTTTTACAAATGGATTTTGGAAAAAATGTTTCACTGAACATTTGGGTACATTCTTTATAAAGAGGTTGTAAGAAATGACTTCTGAACAAGCAGTTAATAGTGTGGTCGTGTGGTTAGGAGAACTTGAATTTGGTTTGTGTGCTTGCTTTGTAGACTATTGGAAACAGATAGCAAATCCTTGCGATCAGTAAATGGGTCAAGAAGAAATAGTGGATCTTCTCTTGTATCTAGTTCATCAGCTTCTAGCAATCTCAGCCATCTTGAAGAAGACTCATGGATCCTGTGGGGAAGGATTGTGAATGAATGGGAAGATGTACGGAAAAAGAAAGAAAAGCAAGTTAAGGTAGTAGTGGGACCCTATTTTTTTTTTTTTTTTTTTTTGTTTTATATACTTGTTATGTGTTAAAGTGATACTATTTTATTTTCCTACTATTACCTTCCTGTTTGCTTTTTTTTAATAAATATGCAATAGATGATTCCAGTTGAATCTGTTCCATCCCTATACCTAGTGCTTTCTACATAACTGTTAACAGACTTTGGAACAATTTTTCCCATCAAATGTCTCATTAAGAACTAGATGTATGTTGAATGCTAAAGCTTTTGGTCCACCTCTAATGAAAGATTCCCCCGAATATAGAGAAAATTTGCAAATATAGGGAAAATTTGCTTCAGTTTTCCAAAATGGAATTACTGGAAACTCACTTAAGGGCATCTGATAGCTGGACATTGTGATTATTTTCTGACTAAGCAGCTGCCTTTTTAAAGCATTCTTTTAAGAAGAGCTGATAATTCTGCTGTATGAGGCTGAGTTCAGTTTTTTGTGTATGCCAAGTGTGACCCCAGGAAGCAGAACACGTAGTTCCTAAATTCCGAGCGGATCAGACAAACTTTGACTGGTGTGTGTCCAGTCTGGGTTAGTTGTGGGCATGTGCAGAAATGGAATACTATTACACTTGGAATTCAAACTAAAAAGCATCTGTGGCATTTGAACATACCCGTGTTTCAGAAGCAGCAAGTACAGCAGCGTGGGACTTTTTTGTTCATAGGCAAATCTGTTCTGCTTTGGTTCTTTATTGGCTCTAGTCTGTAGTTTTATGTGCAGAATACAAATGTCAAGGTCTTTTTAGCAGTTTGAAATGTGTGTGTATGAATAGGTTGTGGGAAGGCAGAACAATGGGCTAAAGTAAAGTATCTTTTGTGTGAAGCAGTTGTGAAGAGAGAACATGACTTGCAAGAGGAAACAAGGGAAGAAAATGAATTCGAGACTTCCTGCTTGCATAGGGAAAACAGTTTCTGGAAAGGTGTTCCTAAAAGGCCGTGAAAATGAACCTGGCAAGAGAAAGGAGAAGTGAGATGGTAATAAGTAGATCTAGTTGGACAGAATTTATCTGGACATTTTAAAGTGTTAAAGGTTATCACTTGTTTTTACATCCGGCCAAGTATAATGTGGGTAGTATTTGACTAACTTTCAGTAAATATTTAATTATATTTCTAGTGAGTGTTCCTTTGCTAGTTAAATAATTCTCAATATTTTTTGTTTGTTTGTTTTTGTTTTCTTTGTGGAAAGTCAGCCTAAACTGTGATATTCTGCATTTACGATGGAATACCAGAACATCCATACCTATTTCCTGATTGTGCCAGTAGGTATGACTTAAGCAGCATAGGTGTCTCTTTGTCTTGGTTATAAAAACCGATCTTAATTTATTAGATAACTGGTAAGTTGTTGTGTTGGTTTTGGGGTTTTTTTAAGTTTTAGACATAGGTGTATATGCCTTCCTGCACAGGTGATGTGTTCCGTACTTATGTCTCATGATCCACTTCAGAACTTGATTCCTGTTAATGGAGGGATTCTGAAGGATCGCTTAAGTCCTGCTTTTCCGTGTGGGTAACACTGTGTGGAATACCATCATTTTAGTGCTGCTTAGTAGGTGTGTTTTCCTGCTGTTCCTTTAGGAATGTTGGAGGGATTAACCCTGTTACTCTATTAAGCAGGTGCATGGTAACATAAAGCAAGAAGACACTTTCTAATGCTTTGTTATTAGTAGCCCTCGAGACTTTCTCTGACTGATCTACAGTCTGATAGTGTCTTGTTGACAAATGATAGCTAGAGACAGATGTGGAAAGCTGATGTGTTAGGGTTGTTGTCTTGGAGCTGGAAATCTTTTAGGAAATAACACCAAGTGGTACAGTGGTGCCTTAAAAGGGGTGACTAGTTGGAGTGCCATTACCAGGAGGGTTCTGAAGAAGGCTGGAGATATTAGAGATAATAGAAAATTGAGGTCAGTGATGCAAGTCTCCGCAGTAGAGTTCAAGTTCAACAAAAACAAACCTTGACAATAAGAGTCTCTTTAGAAGTTATCACTGTTGCATTACTTAATGTTTAGAGAAGTATTAGAGCAAATTGAAAATAATTGTAACACAGGAAAAAGAGGAAGCTTTGCAGAATATATTACTCTGGCTTCAGAATAAACACTAGTGAAAGAAACTATTCTTTAGGAGATACAATACTTCATAACAGTTCTTAAGGTACAAAAAATTATTAAAGGAAGCCTCTTGTCTTGAAGAGACAATCTTCTAGGTCAGTTGCAGAAAGTACCAAGTCAGTAAAATTCCTGCACTGTACTTTTTTCTCTGTTTTCAAATCAAGCAACAAGGTTACTTTCTGCTTGTGCGTTCTGAAAACACAACTATCAGGTTCTTAGATCTGTGCATCTGAGAAGGTTTGAACTTTATAATACCTAGCTGATTTTTTATTTTTTATGGAAGGTAAGGTAAATTTAGTCAATTCCATAGATGTAAACTTAATGTTTTCTTGGTCCAGTGTCTGAAACTACATTTAAATACTTTCTTAAGAGAACTTGGAAATACTGGCACACCAGACAAATTAGACGCAGTTTGTTGAGTTTGTCAAATGACTTGTGGTAGTAGTACTGTGCTGGTTTTGTTATTGTTGTTGCAGGTGCTGTTGTTGGCTGTGCTACGTACAGTTAGTTCTACATTTTATTATTTGCCTGTCTTGGAAACAATTTTTTGTTGGAGATTTATATCTCAATGACTAGAAATATAATTAAGGGTGTTATCTTCAGATATCTTTTGTGAAATATAAAAAATAAAGGTGTTCGGGCTTATGGGAGTTCTTGTTTAAAATCACTTGAATATTCAGTTTTCCAAGTAGTTTACTGTGAACAGGGAGACTACTTTCATTAGCTAATTTAACCAGTAAAACTTATTTAGACTCTCCTTACTTCTGTTAGCTAACAATCTGTAACACTAAAATTGATGTTTACACACTGTGTGATTGGTTGTGACATGATGTAAACGTTTCCTGAAGTTATGAGGAACTTAATTTGTTGGAGTGTTTTGTTCTTTAGCTGATGTTTATATTTTCAGAAAATGTAAATGAAATTGTTTCTTTTTTGTCTGTGTGCTTTAGGAGCTTGTTCGAAAAGGGATACCTCATCATTTCAGAGCAATTGTTTGGCAACTGTTATGCAGTGCTCAAAGCATGCCAATTAAAGATCAGTATTCAGAGCTTTTGAAAATGACATCTCCTTGTGAGAAATTAATAAGAAGGGACATTGCTAGAACATACCCTGAACATGATTTTTTTAAAGAAAAAGACAGCCTTGGACAGGAGGTCTTGTTCAATGTAATGAAGGTAAGTCAGTATTTCAGCCCTTGAAAACACATTGGCAAGAACATGCACAAAAGTCTGGAAAATGATTTGCCTCGTGCATAGTAAACTTACATCAGTTTCTTGTGTTTAAGTCTTTAAACTTTACTTTAGGCTGGAATACTTTTAATAAATTGCATTCCAGTTTCAATGGTAACTTTTAAATATGGTATTCCTGTAGCTGGTTTTACTTTAAGAGTTTCAATTCTCTTCCAAAGTTTACATTAAAGCAAAGTCACGTGCTAACTGCTAATAGTACAATGGAATAAAGTGTGCTGTGGTGAAGTAAACAGTGTCGACCAAGACAAGAGTGTTGTAAATTAGAACTACCACTCAGTTTTCAAGTGTTTCTCAACCTGCAAGTGGTAGCACCAAACAGCAGGTACAAGCAAATGTGCAGTTGTTACAGTGCAGAAGCCTAAAATGAGAATGCCACTATAAAATTAAGTTTGTATAGAAAATTAAGTCTGTCTTCATTGTACTGGAGCTTAAACTTGAAGGCAAACTTCTCCATACAGCATAGTTTCAACAGAAAAGTTGACAGGTTTCCAAATTAGAGCAACTTTCCTAACTCCAAAATGAAGATGCAATATCTATGGAATTCACCCCATTTCCTCCACCTGTAAATCAAACTGTGGCACGTAATTTTTTCTTGAAAGAACTACTGTTTCTTTGTCTGGTCTGTCTTCTATGAGTGCAGTAACCCTGTGCAGTTTATATACCAACTGTCTCTGTTATCTTTTGCAAATTACTGTAGTTGAAAACTGCATGTGTTTTTTTAGATACGCCTTAGTTTTAGCTTTGCAGGTTATCAGAGAGCAGATTT
This sequence comes from Todiramphus chloris collaris, assembly GCA_025345505.1. Classification (NCBI taxonomy): domain Eukaryota; kingdom Metazoa; phylum Chordata; class Aves; order Coraciiformes; family Alcedinidae; genus Todiramphus; species Todiramphus chloris. The sequence goes on from JANVCC010000034.1 coordinate 15,736,260, forward strand.
CATATCCCTTAGTAGCACCAGGTAGCAACTAGATTATCTGAATAAAACTTTTGAATAGAATATTTGTCCTCAATGGATTTGGGAGAGGAAGAGTAGGTTATTATCAAAATAACAGCATGAACTATAATTACTTTTAATTGTTAATGAGGTTTTAATTGTTGAGTCTTAAAACTTTATTTCTCAGGCTTATTCTTTGGTGGATCGTGAGGTTGGATACTGTCAAGGAAGTGCTTTTATAGTTGGATTACTGCTTATGCAGGTAAGCATGATACTAAAAATATGTGAGCCTTTAAAATCCCTGCTAGAATGCCAATATATCATGGTGGTTTATTGGGAATTCTTATAGCAGTTTTCCTTCATAATTTTGTTACAAGGGAATTGTCAAGGGCAGCTGTTGACTTTGCAAATCAAATGAGACTTGTTCTTTATGGTTTTATTTGTCAAAAAGATGATACATTTATTTCTCAGAGCTAAGGTAGGATTGCAGATTTGCCAGATACTCTGAATGTTTTTTCAACTGTTAACGAAGTTCTCATTTCATTTCTATTACACTGAATCTCCTTAGAATTCAAATAGAAATTCATAGTTGATAGAATAATTTTAAAGCTGCCTTTTGTTTTATGTAAAAGTAGGGTCTGTTATAAGAAACGTACAGCCCTCCATTTTGGTTTAGAAATTACTTAATAAAATTCAGTGTATGTAAAATTGGTTATAAATCCCTGAAAAAAAACAAACCAGAAGAAACGAAAAACAAAACCAAACAAACCAACAACCAAACCCCCTACCAAAAAAAACACGCAACCAAACAAAAGGAAACCAACCAGAAAATACTCAAAGCAACAACCAACCAAGCAACAAAAACACAACTCAAAAACCCCACCATGTGCAAACTAAGCCCTCCCAGTCACTTCCTCTGATATAGCCTTACATTTGTCCAGAGTTTTCACTGTGGTTTTTTTTTTTTTTCTTAATATAGATGCCAGAAGAAGAGGCATTCTGTGTGTTTGTCAAATTAATGCAAGATTACAGACTACGAGAACTCTTTAAACCAAGCATGGCTGAACTGGGCCTTTGTATGTACCAGTTTGAATGCATGATACAGGTACACACACAAACTATCAAACTTTCTGTTCAGTAACAAATAGTAGGGAACTTGGGAATCGCAGTTCAAGAGAAGGCATGTCTGTTGGCTAATAGGCTGTTCTCTTGACAGGAACTAGTTTCAGAACTTCAGAAGTAAATCCAGGTGGCTGCGTGTTCTGCTTTTTTTAACCCATGGTAGACAGTGGCTGACTTGAAACACCGAAGCAGGAGGATTTGTATTGCTACAGTTTAAGCATATGAATATCAAATTCCGTTTGGATTGAACATTCTGAAAGTCAGTGTCTTTGTAGTTAATTTATAGCTGTTTGAAAAGATGGAGACAGCCTCGTACGTAGAATTAAAATTGTGTTCAGATCTGGGACACAGAACACTTTTTCTTCCTGGTCAGGTTGATAGAGACAAATAGGTTTGTGTTTTGTCATTCAGTTCCTAACAAAATGATCGGGGTGGGATGTTACGTAGCAAAGAAGACTTGGGTCTTTGGCCATACCTCAGATCTTTCCAGCTCTTCTTTGTAGCCTGCTCTCTAAATATGAAACGGGGATCTACAAGCTTCCTGTTAGGATGAGGAAGTATTCCTGTAATCTGCTTTGTAGGGTAGAAGTTCTGTAGGGCATTCTGTACGGAGGCTTCTGTTGAATGGTTCTTGACAATAATTAGTCATATCTTTCCCAGTATTGTGTTACAAAGCTACTGTCTGTACCAAATATAAATTATTTACTAGTTTTATTCAAAATCTGTGAAAAATTTGGATACACTAAAACTTCCAGCAGAAGCTTGATGTTTTTGTTATGGTTCCCCCCCCCCCGCTTCTTTTCCAGGAGCATCTTCCAGAGCTTTATGTGCACTTTCAGTCCCAGAGTTTCCACACTTCTATGTATGCATCGTCATGGTTTTTAACTATATTCCTTACAACTTTTCCACTACCAATTGCAACAAGAATATTTGATATCTTTATGTCTGAGGTAACTGCTCAATACTCATGTATTCTATTTCAAGAGTAGCTGTTAAAAGCAGTTCTTTAGGTAGTGGTGTAAATCCTGTTACGATGAGCAAATCTCACAAGTCCTTGTGCTTATCAGATGATTTTGTAGTGGAAGATGTCTGTATATGTAATTTGTCAAGGAAGAAAGAGCAACTAAATCTTTTAATGTAGATACTGTATGCAGCTTTGTGCTCTGAGCCTACTGAAGAGTTAGCAAATCTGTGAGTTCTGGATGCAATGTGCTACCATTGCATACAACAGACATCAGTTGCTTAGATGATAGTAAGCTTGGGACAGAAAGTAATGTTGCTTTTGGAGCAAAGTTAAAGCTCCAGGGGGAATCACAGAATCGTAGAATGGTAGAGGTTGGAAGGGACCATTTATGCTCTTTCTCTGTTATTATTTTTCTAGAAAATGGTAACTCAAAGGTGGATCCTTTTAGGTTACACTCAAGAATGTTTAAGTTAGTGTATGTGAATGAGTGAACATCTGGTATCTGTTTGAGTAGTTTAACTGCATTGTACCATGTCTGAAATGGAAATGTTTGGGGGTTTTTGTGTTTGTTTTTGTGGTTTTTTTTGTTTTGGTATTTTGTTCTGTGGTTTGCTTCTTTTTTGTTTTGTTTGTTTTGGTTTTTTGTTTTGAGTGGTACCTGGGGCTTTTGTAAGTGATAAATTTAAACTGTTTTATAAAGCTGACATAGAGAACACCTGCCACTCAAGAGTATTTACCTCAGCCCTAGCCTCTCTGTGGGACTACTTGTCCTGGGACAAAATAAGAAACCCAGCACCAGTTTCTTGAGAGATTTTTTTAGTAGCCCTTTTGCTTGATTGAGAAACTGGTGAGATTTCCAACATTAGTAAATAGTAGAATTGTTTTGTCCTGTTGACAAAAGCCATAAATGATTGTTGGATATTTCTGAACTTCTGTTTTCAGGGTTTAGAGATAGTATTTCGAGTAGGTTTAGCAGTACTTCAGATGAACCAAGCAGAATTACTGCAACTTGACATGGAAGGAATGTTACAGGTAAGTTTAAGTTATAATGATTCTGAGATGTCTGAAATGTGTTTTGTGTGTGTGTACTTCCTTACAGCTATTAATTATATGTAATCTTGTGCTCTGATTGCTTTTAGCACTTTCAAAAGGTCATTCCACATCAGTTTGACAGTGGTCCAGACAAATTAATCCAAGCATCTTACCAAGTCAAATACAATGCAAAAAAGATGAAAAAGTAGGTATAACACTTTGAGAAAATAGATTATGCTGTTGCTAAGAGCTACTGTTTAAGAATAGTTATTCAGTATTTTAGTTTGAATTTTCCATCTTTATATTTTTTGTTTTATACTATCAACAGTTAAAACTGTAGTTCTGTCTGACAGAACATTCCTTTAAAGCAGTATTTGCTATTTTTCTTAAATATAATAAAGCTATATCTAATTTATAAAATAACCTAAAAAGCTTTTGAAAAAATATGCAAATTAAGGGGAATTACAGCACTTCTGTAAAGAACATCTGAATAGAAAAAGCGTGGGAGGGGTGTGGGGTTTTGTGGGGGGATGGGGAATGTTTGGGTTTTTTGAGGGTGAAGTAGGGAAAGAAGGTTAAACTTTATGATCTGGTCTAAATTCTTAAGACTTTAGTTCTCATTTCCAGTGCTAAAAAGTGCATGGGTAGTCAAGATTAGTACTGTTTAAAATATAAATTGATGAAGTTTTGCAATACCATTGAGAATTGTAAAATAACTGTTTGGGGTTTGAAATCCTAAGCATAATGCTATTTTTTCTTTTTTAAGGTTAGTTGCATGTCTTCTCTTCTTTGCCTTTGATAAATTATGTATTTAAGCCAAGCTGCACATATTGTGCTTTTTCTAGGGCTGGCTATTCTCTAGTAGGTTGTAATTCACTGTTCTTGCACTCCAGACTGTGCAAGTCTTTCGAGTTGAATTTGCAAATCCTTCTGTCAGCAGCCTATGAGCGATGCTGTAGAGTGAGCTGTTTGCCCTAGAACTGAAGTAGTAACAAAGCTCTGAAAAACACTACAAGTGTATGTAGTTTAAAATCCTATCATTCCAAGTCTAAACTTGTTTGCCTTCTGTAGAACACTGTTTATCTTTGCTTGTTTTTTTCCTGTTACTACCTTCTTCAATTAGGACAATTTTGTGGTTTGCTGGAGAGAGACCAAAATTGCTATATGTTTAAGATATTTGTCTCAAATCTCTTTGCATCTTTCTGTCTTCCAGGCTTTCCAAGCTCTGTCGTCTTTGGGCTGAAACTATTGAATTGATTGTATAATTACACTGAGTGATTATTACAGAGTAGCTCCAAATCATTGCCACTGTAAATGTGTACAAGCAAGCACCTTCAGCTTCAGAGTGTTGGTTCAGAGTTTGTTCATATCTACAGAAGTATTTTGTGTTTAAATTTCATGTCCGGTTTAAATATTTACAGGAGTACATTTCAAGTGGCCACTTAAACAGAAGAAATATCAATAATCTGTGTCTCTGTTCTGCTGTTTTTTGTTGGGTATTACACCAAGTAAATTATCCACTATTTCTCTAATTATAACTTACTATTTCTAATTTTTAGGTTAGAAAAGGAATACACTACAATAAAGACAAAAGAAATGGAAGAACAAGTTGAAATTAAAGTAAGAGAGCCTCAACAGATTTATTTATGGATCATTTTAATTCCTAGATATGGGGTTATATATTTGATTTGTGTATGTAGCAGGACATGTAATGAAGGTCACCTAATTACTTTCTTTTAGCATTTGTTTTTGGTATGTCTGTTAATAAAGGATAGTTATAGTGAAATTATTCAGACTTCTGATAGACAGTTAAAAAAACCCCCAAACCTGTGGACACCTGTTGTACTTAGTTGTCATTATTTTCTGCTGACTAAAGCTTGATTACAGATGGTCTTGTTTATCAGAGGTTTGGGATATGGTGGTGTAGGTGTCCTGCACAGGGGGATTGTAAGACACGTGTTAAGATAGGGTTTATCAGGATGCATTTGAGTGGTTTATCGTTGATTTTGAGATGTTGATTTTTCTTGTGCATTGGACCCAAGATTGATTGTCTTCTGTCAGCATTAATTGCTTTTTTTTCTTTTGGACCTCCTGCAATTGATACATAATGTGGGGGGGAAAAAACCCCCACCCTGCAAGTGCTGTTTGTTTCCATTTTGCTAACTGGCCTACTTCCTGTATGTACTTTATCACTGCATCTTTTTGCTTTTCTCACATGAACAGGCTTTTGTTGCCTTCCCCACCCCCAGCACAGTGTTTCATTTGGATTTGCCTCCTTGTGTCATGTTTTAGCCAGTTGCACAAGAAAAGTCAGTAGGAGAAATTATGGGCAATAAAGCTTAGAGGGAGCAAGGCACAGCCTTCCTTCTTCCTGTCCACTGCTAATCATTTTGCCTTGCAGTATCAGTTTCTAAGGCATCAGTTCTTCAGAAAAAATCAGTAACATGCACCTGGGAGCACAAAAGTGTTCCAGGCTTTTTCAGGCAGTTTGTTATTGCTGTAACTGGCAGCAGAGCAGTTAGCAGCATTAGGACCTGCTGTAATGGCATCTGAAATCAGAAGATTTGCAGGACTCAAATGACATCTCTGCAGAATAGGACAGAATAAAATAATTTGAAGGACAACTGTAACTTTAGATTCTAGTATTTTCAATTTCTTTCAAATCCTTCCATTCTTCCCCGTCATTGTCCGTCTTTCCCATTCCCCCCCGCAAATCCCACCATATCCCCCAATAAAACCAAAGAAACAAAAAACCCCAACCAACCAGAAAAAACAAACAAACAAATCAAAGCAAAGCTCACAAAAAGAAAAAGCCCCAACCAAACCCGACAACCCAAAGCTGTCTGTTTCTAGACCCTGCTTTGGGACTCTTTTATAAACCATTTTTGTCACACTCTGTTCTGTTAAGAAGCTCTGCTATTGTAGGAAGGTGGAAAAACAAGCACATGGAGTCTGCCTCTTAGCCTGGCAGAATAAAGCATTACTGAACTAACACCCAGGGCTCTATTCTTAGGGATACAGATCTCTTCTCTCTGAATGCTGATGACTAAAATTTGCAGGAAATGCACTGGTAAAATATGCAATTCAGTACAATTCTTTCTTCTGGGGCATCTGAGATAAACAGTTCTCAGTATAACCTTACAGATAAAAAAAAAATTGTATTATTTGAGACAAATTATTTGGAGGAAAGTCAAGGAAACCTTGTAGCTATCTCATTATCCCATCCTAGTGCAGGGAACGCACCTTCGTGTTGCTTAACCATGAAGACTGTGCCTGGCTCTGCTCATGAAGAGGACCCTGGCAAGTCCAATGTGTGGTTAAACCCTGTGGTTCACCTGCAGATGCTGCTTTCATCTCATGCAACACAGATGCTTTTGTATAACACAAAACTTCTCATCTGTACTGTATCCAGCTGTGTAAACTTATTTCTTGAGTTAGTAGATCATATAAAAGGATGTTGGAAAGATTACTATTTTTTTGTATTTATATTGATTTTCATAGATGGGAAGAGATAAAAATGTTGTTAGTTTGCTTGGCTTTTATCAGGCTCCCCATTCACAACTCGAGAAACACAATTCTGACCTGTTTACCTTCCAGAGGTTACGAACTGAAAATAGACTTCTAAAACAGCGCATTGAAACACTAGAAAAAGTAAGTATGCTGGTGATAAGATTTAATCTATATTTATTTATTCTTAAATTGATGGCAATCTTATTGAATGAAGTGGGAATCTCAGAGTTATAGTTGACTATTTTTCCTGCTATTCTGTGATGTTTATTAACAGTGCTTAGCCAAATAGCATAGTGGTAACAAAGCAGTTAGGGTCAGTGCTTGTAAGTGTTTAAGGTTGTCAAGTTTGGCCTTTAGTGAATATGAAATCAAACATTTTGACATATCCAACTTCTGTTGTACTGTTTTCTTTCTGAATTAGAAGCATCTGTTCAAAGTCCAGAAGACTACATGACATAGTGGACTGCTTGGGTGGAAAAGAGATTATTATGAGAGAATCCTCAGTCTTGAATACCTGAAGGTGCTGGGTGTTTTTATGTAGGAGCAAAATGCCAGACCTATCACTGACCAGAGAGAGCTGGAGATGAAAGCAGATGACTTCATCGCTAGCAGATACAGCAGTAGAGGGGTGTTGTTGCAGCATTCATAGTATAGGAAATCTGCTGCCATTAATGTATTTTACGTAGGTTTGGATTTTTGTAGCAATTTTGGGTACATGGATGGGAGAATATCTTTTAAGACTTATTTCTCACAGATTTAGTCTGGACTAGAGTTTTGATAGGCTTCTTTGTAACTGGATATAACTTCAGAGGTATGCACGTTAACTGTTGTCAGTACATTCCCAACATGTAGGCGTTGCTCTCCAGTGGCCTCTCCTATATTCTGGTCTTGTGCTTCCTGTGACAGACTGCATCTGAGCTGGTCTGCTCTAGAATGAGAACGTTCTTGTCCATTTTATCCACCCCCAGCAACTATCTTTCAACCAATGAAATGCGTTGCTCTTGTGGGTTGCAAACAGTTTTTCATGTTTCACAGGGAAGAAAATGGTAAAAATTTGATTTAGTGACATAATTAAAAGATGTCACACTGCAGATGTTAAATCCATTAAAGTTTTTTGAAAAACAGTCCATCTATGTCAAATTCTAATTAATTTATTTCTGAATTTGTTGGAAAAATGCACATAATGAGGCTATGTCATGAAAGTTGTGACCAAAAAAAAAAAAATTTTATAAACATCTTTTTTCTAATGTTGAAGTGCTGATAAAATTAACTGAAGAAAAGCAGAGTCTTTCAAAGAAGTTGGAAGCTGTGGTGGATTAATTCAATGCTCTTGGCAATTTTTTAATAGCTTTTTATACTTAATTTACAGAGGTTTGAAATCAGACTTTATTTTTAGTTATTAGGAAGTCCATGATGAACTGCCAGATGTCAGTGCTTTTGCAAACTTTGTGCTTAAAATTCGAGAATTCACTTTCAGAGTATCCTGCACTGATTTGGAATTAGAACATTTCAGAATGGGAAAGTATTATCTGTTAATAAGAGTGTCTGGAGATCATTATCTCACAGCATCTGAAAAAACAATCAAACTGTGAACAAACATTCAGTTCTTCTGTTGGAAACTTGAAGTATATTTTTACTCATCCTAACCTATATGATTTAGTTGTCATTTTCCTAGTGAAACTTAAGGACAAACATCTTGCCTTAACTTCTAAATATTAGCTCTTACCAACCAATTTGAACTTAATTTTTAATAAAAGTTCTAAGGACAAAGATTGCCTGCAAATAGATGTTCTCTGTTGCAGAATCTGTAAAAGTTGAGTGCCTTCAAGGGTGACAGTAGAAATCAATTAAACGTGCAATGGTGGGGGGAAATGTAGTGCTTGTCAGTGTGCATATATTAAAATTATCTGCAAAACTTTGGCATGGAGAGAGAATCAATGAACTGCTCAATTAAATTACTGCAAGAGCTCAGTAAAATAGAGTATTAGCTGTCAGAGTTGAAATTTTCTACCTGTGTCAGTCAGTTTTCACCATTTAACTTTCCTGCTTCGTTTGTTTTGGAAGCTTTAGTTTTGCATGAATGCCTCAGTGCTTAGTGGAGTTTCCTTTGTGCTCAAATTATGCCTTCCTTTTTTTGTTGTGGACGGACCATAGACGGCATCTTGCATCTATCTACTCGAACATATCAGATTTTTGTTAATTGGGGAAGCAAGCCATTCAAACAAAAATACCTAGTCTCCCGTAGGTGCCTGTTAAGTGTTGTGGAAATCTGGCTTTGAGACCTTCTTGTATGAAAGACAGACTGTTAAATCTCTTGCGGAAAAGGCTGCTTCCTGTGACTTTCAGGCTGAGTTGGCTTAATTCATCTGAAGAGTTGTTCATTTTGCAAAAAGAGTTTGTACAGAAAATGGGTAGAATTTGGGCATTTTCTTTCTCTTGACTCTTGCCTCTGTTGTCACTATTATCACCCCTTTGTTTTTCAGTTTTTCTTTTCCTTATTCCTATCTGACTTTTTCCTTTGTAGGAAAGTGCTTCCTTGGCAGATAGATTGATACAGGTATAGTCTTTTAGTCTTTTACTGTATGACTCTCTTTCTGCTCTCCAAAAACCTCAAACTGCTTTAATGCATGCGTATTTGCATGCTGTACTCTATCCCTGCTTTGCTGATTTGGAATAAATATAGAGCTAATCTCTTTGCTAGAAACTCATTTAATTTTGTTTACTAAAAATATATAAACCAAATACCTGCACGTTGTAATATTTTTTCCTAACCTAATGTAATTTTTTGGTACGATATCTTATGACAAATGGATCCTATGACACTATTAACACTGAAATTGAATATTGCAAACTTAAATCTGTGCATGTACAATAGTAATATTGCATGAAAGGAATTTTATTGAATGCAAGTATGCAATTGTGCTTGCTAAATGGATGCAGAAGTTTGTAATGCAGTACTAAAGTAGCTGTTTAGTACTACCTTGTCCTAAAATTTCTACCAATTGTACTCTATGCTGTTTGCAAAACCAATCTGATGAAATAAGCAGCTAAGCATCACAAAGGCAATCTTCCTTGGATTTGTCCTCAATTGCTTAAAAATAAATTATGTCCTAAGGGACAAGTGACAAGGGCCCAGGAGGCTGAGGAAAACTACCTCATAAAACGGGAGCTGGCCACCATCAAACAGCAGAGTGATGAGGCCATTACTAAACTGGAGCAAGCTGAGAATACCATCAGGGAGCTCCAACAGCAACAGCAATGGGTAAGGACCCTGGCAGCACATCATCTCATCTTTTTCACTCACTTGTGGTTTTTTTCCTCCTCATGACATGGTCTCTGTGCTGTCATTGTAAATGCTTGTTCATTGTGATTTGCATTCTTAAAATTACACAAATTGGACTAAGTGATATTGTGGTCTGTTCTTACTGATGGATGAGATTCATAACCCTGGATAGATGTAAGTTATTAGTTTCAAAACAGAACAAAAAAAACCCCAAACCCAACTAAAAAGCAATCAACAAAACAACAAACAGCCAGAACAAACTGCACCAAGCCAAAAACTCAACAAGAAAAAAAAAAACAAAACAACCCAAAACCCCACAAAAACCAAAGAAATACTAACCAAAAGCCACACACAAAGCTTTGGTAGCTCCTGATGCTAAGAATCTAGCCATTGCAAATTGTGTCACTGAATACTCAGTTTTGAGAGTTGATTTCTAATACCTTTACATAGCTTCCTGTTTAAGTCAGTCTCTTCTATGGTAACATTTCTTCTGCGTACATAGTTTTGTTTTGTTTTTTCCTAGCATGCTTAAATGTGCTGCTTGCAAAAATAGCAGGGTATTATCCCTGAATTTGGAACTACAGGACTTAACTAAAGGATCTGGGTTTATGTGCAGGTAGAGCAGGAAAATAACTTTTGGTAGCAGTATTGTGCTTGTACGTTCTTTACATTTTAGGTAGTATTATGTGCAGGACATCAGACTTACTGTGAGACTGAATCTACTTTCTTTAAGCTGCTTGGAATGGTCATTATGTTCTCTTGAGAGCAGGACAGAAGCAGACTCAGCAGTCTTCACTTGCTGAATGAACTGTGTGCTGGTAGTGCACATATTATGCTCATATTATTTTATACAAAAGTGGTTTCTAAGTACTTGTCTGAAGCCCTGGGCATTTCATGTGTATGAAATACAACTTGTTACAACTACAGCGTACTGCAGCTGCTAACCAGGTCCCTTCCAGGCAATACTGCAGTCTGTTTTACACCTCTTACACCAAAGCTCTAAAATACTTCTTGGAAGGTGCATCTGTGTTACTTACCTATAGTCAAGTAAAAGTTATTAAAAGAGATTAAAAGGCTGTGTTTATCTGTTAGTTAACTGATGGGTTATATGAATTTTAAAGCTAATAGCTTTAATTGTGCCAGGGACCTTATCAAGTAGCAATGATGGGGAAGCCTGGCAGGTTGGCTGGGAATGGGAACTGGTCCTGAGCAAAATTGTAGATAACTGTGGACTGCAAAATTGGCTGGATTGGAGCTTTGAGGGCCGAAGATTGGATAGGTACTGCTGGAGTAGAGAGTAGGTAAAATGGGAGAATGGGCAGTTAATTTAAGAGCTGCACTTCCTACCCCGAATGCTTACAGCCTTGTTTTCCTCCATATAAATGTGAACATGACTGTAGGAAATAGTCTGAATGTGTGTGGAACTGAGGCTTATAGTTTAACCTTGTCTTACAGAGTGATTTGTGCATGGCTGCTGACTAACTTTGAAGGGTAAGGAATAGTATTGTGGTTTTCAGTTAACTTGGACAGCGTGGTGAAAGTGTTAAAATGGTGTCAGTTATTAGTTTCCTAGGTTCTGCTGCATCAGTTAGATGTGATTGAACAGTTTTTTAACTTTGTGTCCAAGTGTGGAAATGAGAGCAAGATACATGAACAAGCTGTGTGCACTGAGGGCACCACAAAGTGGGAAGCCATTAATTTCTCTTGAATTTTGCCATTTCACTTTAGAATATACTGATGTGGTTTTTTTTTTTGACACTTTATTTTTTTTTGACACTTCCTAGTGCCAGTAGCTTTACTTTTGGCAATACTGCTCTTCTGTATTGTTTTAGGAATATTTGCTTTATTTTTTCAGTTTTGTTTATGATTAGAGAAATGATTGCACAGTGAATTTATAAATGGCTGTGTAGTTTATCTCTACTTATTTAAAGGTACAGCATCTATCCTACAGATTTTGTAGCCTACATCTTTTCCAATCTTGACTTGTCTGTTTCAGTGCGATAGAAACTATAAAGTTCAGGTATGAATTTCTCAGTAGGAATATATAAGAATTGCTTAAGGATACTTGCAGATTCCTTATCTGAACCACACTATGGGATTCTTTAAAACAAGCAAACAAAAAAAAAAACCCAAACCACAACTGACATTTTACCTGTAAATCATGAGGCAGGAGAACTAAGAGTAGGGCCTTTAATTTTGTTTTTAGCAAAATTATCTAAACCATAGTATTCCCAAGAAGGCTAACATATGCTTTGTAAAAAGGTTATGTATTTGTATTTCAATATTATCTAGGGTTTACTCTATCTGTTCTATGAGATATGACAGCAAATGCTGGATGTTTTAAAGGTAAGTATTGCAAGTGCTTACAGAGTGAATGTGTGTGTGTGTGAAGAAATTCTTCACTGCAGCACAAGACTGCACAGAAATGGATAGAGGAGTATTCTTTAAACTAAAGTTCAACACCAAGAGCCCAAATGACATGCAAATTTAATTTTTCATGTGCTTAAGTATTTATAGGGAGCTTGTAGTTGAACCAGAATGACTTTATTACCAAGTGTTGAGTCTGCTTAGAGAGGTTCTTCTCACCATTGTTTCCTAGTGAAAGGAAGGGAAGTTCTGCTATAGTACTTCTCCAAGATGACCTGAAAGTGGTACTAATGTTCATGTAATAAATGTTTCATCAAATGTATTCTATATGTTTCTGAACATATGCAAGGTAATTTGGAAGGGGAAAAGAAAGCAGAAAGCAGTAAGGTTTGAAATGGAGACTTCACACTCAATTTTACTTGGAATGCAAACTTCTGCATCTTAGTAGAGAGCAACTCTGTCAGGGTGGTGTTTTTAAAAACAATGTATAGCCTGGACAATTTTTTAATATTGATAACTAGGAACAAATAATTGTAAAGCCAACAATACTCTGAAGTGCTCCTGGAGTTCAGTGCTTCAGCTACCTAAACATTTGCCTGAATGGTTTTGAAGAGAATGGTATCAATCTGTCTTTGGCATGTCTAATTTTTAATTACAGAAACTTGCTAAAGGATTCTAGATATGGTGAGTAACCAAAACATTAAGAGGAAGCCAGTTTCTTCCTCGTGCTCACAGTAAATTCGGAACAGCGTAGAGGAAGTTGTGCCTGACTTCAACAGAAGGTTTTCTTTTGAGGCATTCTAAGAGCAATGGTATTCAAGGAATTAGGGTAATCAGCCTCTTCTAACTTACTCCTGATAATTATGTGCTGAAGTTCTGGGTTGTTTTTGTTTCTACTGATTCTAAATTAAAAGGTAGCTTCTTCCGGATATAGACAACCAAATAATCTAATGATTTCTGTCAGTTAAATACACTTTCAGAAAAACAAATCTGTCTTTCCCAGTGATACTCTAATTTTCAATGATTACCTAGTTTATCAGTCAGAATGCTTGAAAATGGAATCTGAGAAATGAAAGGCAGTTCAAGCTAAAATTACTTCACGTGTTGTTTTTAAATAAGCTCTTCACGTGTGTATGTGAAGACAGAATTCAACTAAATGTTGATGCAACTAAATGTGGAAGCATATTAATTTTGCAAGGTAATTTATAGCTATATATTTGGTTATTGTTGCAGCAGCTCCATACGACAACGTTTGTTTTCAGGAACTCATGCTAAAATGACTGATAATAATTAAGAATATAGTAATTGATATAGGGAATATGTGCTTGTAAATCAGTGTTGCAACCTTATGGAAGGCTTTGCTTTATTTTACATTATACTTTTCATATTATGTTCTAATTTGCAATCAAAAAGCAGAAAATAAAAATACTGTATTACTGAAGTAGCATAGTTAGTGCTTAAATGTGTAAACAAAGTTAACTGGGAAGCTGCTGAACCATTCTTCAATTGCCCATCAGTGTAGAATACTGAAAAGCTTTCTGCAATTACACGTAGTAAGCTGTCCTAATAAAATTAGGAAAGGTTCTGTCAGTCTGAGCTAATAATTTTTTTAAGAAAAGTTGGGGAAAAATAAAACCAATTGTTTGAAGCTAGGGAAGGACTTGTTTCTTTCAGTAGTAAATGCCCATGGAACTAAATTTTTAGTGCTTTATATTGTAGTCATCCTTTCAACACAGCAAAGAAAAAAATAGCATTACTCTGGTTAAAGTGTTTGTTGCCTGGAAATATGGATGCACGTTGTGTTTTGGTCACAAAATCTAGGACTTAAGGCAAATATATAAAAACAGGTGTTTTGCTGAGAAAGTCAGTCTTAAGGTAGCGTTCAAACGTTGTTTAGATTACAAACTTGTGTTACCTTTATTTACTAAACTATTAAAATTGTGTGGGTGTTTTGTTTTTTAAGAAGAAAAAAATCACAGCTTTGAACTTCTGAATATTGTTTTGAATATTCTGTTTTGATGTTGGCCATAATATTTTGCCAGTCTGTCAGGACTTGTTTGAAAGTTTATTGTGGCTAAACGGGTATGTACTCCTAACATATTCCTTAGGCAGGTGAAATCTAAAGGCAAATTTAAAGAAGGTATGACTTGTGCTAAAAATGGATAAATTTTGCGCTCTCCATTACTTATTATTTGACAAACATCAGTTAGGTTTTTGAAGGCTAAGAGTATTTAGACTACATTTACATATTGTTGCAAAATCAGTATGTACTCAGCTCTTCAAATCTGTTATTTTCTCTGAATTTTCCTCGAAAGTAAAAGAGGGACTTCCTTCCTGAGAAAAGCACACTGTGTTCATTCTTGTTCCATATATATCATAAGCAGTATTGGGAAAAAGAAATGTAGAGTCTGTTTGAAGTTGGTGTGGGTATCATCTGATGAACCTGTACAAACAGCCAGGGAATAAGAAAAAGCTCTTGCCTATTCTCTGCATCTGCATGTTACATATGCTCCTCATGCTCCCGTATCGTGTGAGGCAACTGTAGAAATGCATCAGCACTGACCACTCACCCTCCCTATCCTTACACTTCATTCAGGGCTACCTCCACTGCTTGTGGAGGCAAAGACAATATGTGAGTTGAAAAAAACATGAATTAAGTTAGGATTGTAGAAGGGAAAATTAATATTGAAGTATATCAAGATCTTTGTACATAGTGTTCTCTGTGTGTTGAACTGCACAGTTAAGTAGGATGAGAACCTAAATGGATAGTCTCGGTGAGACAACTGCCTGCATGAGCTGTATTTGCCTTTTAATGCTTTGTATAGATCTCCTCTGTTATAGCTCCCTGTAGACTTGTATATGAGAAATAAATGGTTACGCTAAGGGTAGTGTAGACTTTCAGTTTTGGATTGTACTGTAAGTCATGATGAAAGGCTTAGTTGACATGCAGAAGTATAATAATAGAGGAAAAAACATTTCCTTGGCCATGTAGTTACATGTTGTAAATCCTCTGGCTTGTGCTTTAAAGGTCAAAAAATGTCACACACAAACAGAAGGATACAGAACTGAAGACTTCTCTGTTAATTTTGTCAACTGTTTTTAGTCGCAGAAAACAATATTGTTTGATGCAAACAAAGTAAGAAATTGGTGTATCTTTAGTATGATGACCACTGCATTTTTAATTGAATAAAACTTCACCTATGAATCCAAGTATAGTACTTACTCTTCACAATGTAGTTAATGGCACCAAAGATACATTAATTTATTTCCCTTCGAATTTAATTTTCAAGGTAGCTATGAATGCACAGTAACTAGGCAACTACACTTTGGGGATTTCAGAAATAAAATTTATTTTCTGACTATTGACCAAAGGAAAAAGTGGGGCTTTTGATTACAAATGCTTAGTATGACTTCAGTTGGATGTATATGTTGAAAGATGTAGTTTCATGAAATTGTGCTTTAGCAAGTGAAAGAATAGACCAGACAAGTCTAGCTAATTGACAGTCAAAAGAAATAACCTGAATTAACTTGATGGGAACTGTGCTGTTTTATTATGGAGGAAACTTGTTTGGATGTGTAAATCTGACTGGGGATAGTCTTGGAATAAGTCTTGTATGGGAAAAACGAAATTTCTTTGTAGCTTGGGCCTATGCTGTCGATGTAGAAGGGACTGTATAACTATTTGTGCCTGAATTTTTCTCATAAATTCACAGGGCTTGCCTTAGGAGAGAATCTCTGAAGGAATATCTATAGTGTGAGCACACAAGAGCTAAGGGTTGTAGGGCAAGACTGTCAAACCAAAGTGATT
Organism: Todiramphus chloris collaris; assembly: GCA_025345505.1. Taxonomy (NCBI): domain Eukaryota; kingdom Metazoa; phylum Chordata; class Aves; order Coraciiformes; family Alcedinidae; genus Todiramphus; species Todiramphus chloris. The sequence goes on from JANVCC010000034.1 coordinate 15,752,343, forward strand.
GTTCATTGAAGCATACATGGATTTATTTAAATCCAAGATTATGGAGGGCTTCTGTTGAACCAGAGTATAAGTGAGTAGGGATGAGGAGAGATACTTGTATTAACCTTGTGACTAGCTGGGCTTTCCTGAGTATCTTTCCTGCATATCACAGAATAATCACAAACCCGTTGAGTATTGTTGCAGTTGGGGTAATAATGAGAGAGAAGTGTGGGTTGTTGCTGGTCAGTACTAACAGGGCTCTCAGTTTGGGCTTGCAGGTTGGCCGTGTGGCAGTGCAATTGTTTGAGAGGCACAGCACTGGGGTTCTTACTGTTAGCAGTCTGGAGGGACATGTTGATCGACTTGTATAAAGTAAGAACTTCTGTTGATCTAAAGCTAGTATTCTTCATGTTAAACGTTTATTTGAATATATTTTTCCACTCTAAATCTGGCATATAAACCCCCTTTCAAACCTTCTGTGCTTCATACTAAATATATTTCTGCAAACTTTGTAGCATAAATGCAGTTCACGATACAGTGAAGACTTTGTGCTCCAGCTGGAAAAAGAGCTGGTCCAAGCCAGGCTGAGTGAAGCAGAATCCCATTGTGCCCTGAAGGAGATGCAAGATAAAGTTCTAGAGATGGAAAAGGTAAAGCAAACCAGGACCCTCTGTATAAAATAGCACTAGAAACAATGCAGGTCCCTGTAATTCTTTGCTTAACTGTGCTCTAGTATCTTCTCTTCTGTGTTTTCTTGATTTCAAGATGCTTTTCAAACCTGAAGTTAATATAGCAAAAAAACCCAAGATCTGTTTGCACTGGAGGGGTTTATGAAAAACAGATCACTTTTCTCCTGTTCCTGAAGCTCACTACAGTGTAAAACTTGGATTCTGGTGGAGTCTTTACAGTAAACATCAATTGTTTCAACATTATATTCTAAAAAAAAAATAAAGGAGAAGTAGGCTTAGGGAGAGCATTGAGGTGATGTGAAACTAAATAATTTGGTGAGGGAAAGAGGAAAAAATTCAATGTCACCATTCCCTGGTCTTGAGTGTCTCCCACTTTGCCCCATTATGGATGGGGAAAGGATACCTCCAGTGTTCAGTATCAAAATCTCTACTTCTTTTTGGGTGCCATCCCAGATTCTAGGATCAGTGCCAGAGTTTGAGCTGTACTCAAATCAACTGTCAAACATTCACCTTTCTTTGAAGAAAAACTAAAATGCAAAATAAAATAGGAAAGAAAAACCCCACAGGTTGAACTAACATAAAGTACGCTTCGGAGATCCTGTTGTATTGTCTTTGGAAATTGTTTCCTTGTGCAATTTCTGAAGAGCTGTGTGCTCAGGAATGTGGCCAGAACTTACTAGCTAATTAGGTGAACCCATTGGAGTCAAGGTTTTGCTTTTTATCATTATCTGAGGGGTTTGAAGGGAGTTTGACAGGCTAGTAGCATGATATTTTTTACTGTACTGAACACTGGTAAGAATTCAGGATCTAAGGTATTTTTCAGAGCTCAGAAGAGACCACTTCTTTACTTAACCTTCATCAGCATGAAGATAGCGTACACTGAAAACTTAAATGTGGAGAAAAACTGCAGCAGTAGGGGGAAATTCCAGTGTACCAGACAAACTCAGATGCACAGTAGTATTTCAGTCTCTTATAGGCACATGAGGAAGTGACCGAAGTTAAGTCCCTCAAATTCTTACAAAAGCAGCTCTTCACTGCTCTTAGTGATACGTCATGTAATCTGGGAAAACTCTGCTCAAAAACCCAAGACTTGCATGGCTATGCTGGTAGTGATGTAAACATTCAGAAGCACACCCATCACTTGCTATACTTGCCCAGTACTCGGGTCCCATGATTTTGAAACACGGAGATGCTAATAAATGGCTGTTGTGCTGTGTTCTGTTCACGTTGATCCTGTACTTTACCCTCAACTCTTCAAACCTGGCAACCGTCACAGTGTTACAGAGCTACAAAAATACTTGATTTTGCTAAAAATTACTACTGAGAAATAATGAAGCACAGTTCAATGGACTATGTTGTGACCAATGATTTGGTTTAGGGTTACTGTAGTAAGGCAAACTATGTCTTTATTCTTCCCTTCTGGTTTTTTCCCCAGACTTTCATTATTATGCTTTAATCACTCTTCTACTTTCCCCAGGTCATTCCTGCCATGTGTTATCCTGTTTTCTATTTGGCTTTCTCTAGTCTTTTTAGTTTTTCCTCATGTGTTTTCATAAACATTCATGCACTTTCATCTGCAAGACCTTTTCTTGACTGTTGTTTATAAATATTAATGGATGGTTCCTTTGTCAAAATATCTTTTCTCCTTTTCAAAGGCAGATAACCTACAAAAATAAATTTTGATTTTTTTTTTCTTGTAAGTCTAAATAAAAGTTATAATTCTAAAAATGTATTTTCTCATTTGCTTTAAATAAAGTACCAGTTAGCTCAAAATCTTTCAGATTTTTCTCCACATTGTTGATGACGCCTGCAAAATAATGTAAATAATGCTTTATTATGGATACAGTCTGGGGAAATTTGGAAGTCAGAATACCAAAAACTGTCTTGTCAATTTTTTTCCCTAGTTGGAAGATACTTATACACACTCACTGTATCTTAAGAATTTAGATTTTTGAGGGATTTTATTTTGCAAAGGATGGGTAATTAAGAAAGTTTTGTTAGTAATAAGAGTTATCATTCCATATCTGTATTCTTGGAGTGGGTCTCAGTAAGCACGATTTTATTCAAATACTTATTTAAGAGATTGGTCCTTGTTGCAGAGGAACAGCTCTCTCCCTGATGAGGAAAATGTTGCAAGACTACAAGAAGAACTGATTGCTGTAAAATTAAGAGAAGCAGAAGCTCTGATGGGTCTCAAAGAATTAAGGCAGCAAGTCAAAGATTTGGAGGAGCACTGGCAGGTACGTGGAGAGGTACACTTATAGCAATTTTTATTTTTATTGAATTATGATAAAGCAAAAGACTACGAATTTCCGGTATGTAGAGATCAAGCAGAAACTAGTGATTGGATGGATGTAAGCTGGTGAGATGAGAAAAATCTCCAAATGTAGCTGCCCCAAGAAACTTTACTGCAAAAGTGCGTTAGAAGTTGGTCCATAGTTACAGATGGCAGAGAGCCTTGTGCTACCAGCTAACCATTCTGGTGGAAAGGAAGTACCTGAGCAGTACTGCTGTTTCACTAAATGTTAATAAGGACTAGAAATAAGGCAAAGGTCTCAGGATATACTTGCCATTCACTGACTTACTGTAGTTGGGGATGACTGTCTTCAGCTTTTTAATTGTCTGTTCTTAAAATTACTAAGTTCCTCTGGGTTTCTAGTTTTTAGGACAAACAGGAGCACTATAGGAACTTCTCACTGTAGAACTCTGAGACCTTAAATGAAATAAGGGAACACCAGGAAAGATGAGGCACCATCAGCAATGACATGCTATTTTTTATAATTTTTTTTTTTAGCGTCATCTAGCTCGTACCACAGGAAGATGGAAAGATCCTCCCAGAAAAAACACAGTGAATGAGCTACAGGATGAGCTGATGACAGTGCGATTGAGAGAAGCAGAAACTCAGGCTGAACTGAGAGAGACCAAACAAAGAATGATGGAGATGGAAACACAGGTACGTTACTGAACAATAGAATATGTGAATTGAGCTGAATGCTGGCAAATTAGTGTCAAAGGGTAGACAGGGGATGATAATCTTTACCATCTACAGGCATGACTGTAGTTCTGAAATGTGTTTTTTTTCTAATGCAGTTTCACTAGAGGGAGAATCTAGTGCGTATAGTCCAGCTTACTTCAATAGCTCTTTTTTAGTCTTTTCCAGGACTAAGCTTTTTGAATTTCTCATTGGGACTAATTGGTAGAGTCTGTGAATGTGTGTGAATCGTAATTCATTAGATTGCACGACAGAAGTATGTCTGAAGTATTTTGAATTTCACAAACCTTATGATAATTATGATAAGAACAATTTTCATCTTTAAATGGCAGTGTTTACTTTTTTCTGGTAAAATTTCCTGTATGAGATTATCTACTGACGTCATGAATCTGGTTGTTAAACTGTGGGTTCTCAGCAAAATAGCTGCATGTTGTCAGGTGTTTTTTTAGCAGAAGCTTTGCCCTTCGTCTGCCAGAAAAGAAAAGCATGATTCACCATTGCTGAGATTTGTGCAGAAAATACAAACCGATTGTCTGCCAAGTTCTTTCTTTTCTTTTTTTTTGTTTAACTACCATATAAGTTATTGTTAAGCAAGCATTTGAAAGAAAAGTGCTCTTAAGTTGCTGTGAATCCAAAAAGATGCACAAACAAACAAAAAAATTTACTTGACAAGCTTCAGCGATCCCAGAAGCCAAGAGAGAATGTAAGAACGTGCTACAGGGTGATGAGCTAACTGCAGGCCTTATTTGTGAACAGAGGCACTGCTTTTCTGTACTAAGTGAATACAAGTTTCCTCTTGGCTTAACTTTTAAAATTGTCACTGAAGTGTTAATACTGTTTCACTTGCGCGTTTGGTTTTTTGTTTTGCTTTTTCCCTATCTGTGTATTTTAGTCAGTAGGGGGCATAGGTGTCCCACTGTCTGGATTACATGTATTAAAGTCACAAGACTTTAGGTACTTCTTTTTTCAGTGCAATGCATCAAGTCTTTGTATATGCTTATGCTGCTTATCTGTCACTTCACAGAAAGGCACTGGGTTTAGTGTTATGTACTGGTCTGTGCACAGGTTCACATGAAAACGGTGTGACTTGTACTAGTGCACTGATCTTAATTAAGGTACTGTGTTAGCTTCAGGAATTCACTGGACAGAGTAATGTGCACATAGTATTTCTGACATACCTGATGTTTCTTGGATGCATCAGCTTGTTGCTGTAGATGGGAAGAAATTGAATAAAATTTTTGCCTTATTTAAGCAAGAGATTGGGAAAAACAGATGTGTAGTAGTTTTTTAATAATAAGGCAGATGTTTTTTAAGAAAAAATGTAGTATTCTGGTCATAAACTAAATGTCATGCAAACTTTTTTTATTATACTCGAAAAATTTTGAATGCTTTTTCATAAAAAGCTTTCTATAGTAAATCATCTGTAAGTCTGTCTTTTCAGAATTCAAGGAGTTAACATCAGAGATCTTTCCTTAAAATGCGTTTTGTTTCCTTCTCCCCCCCCCCAATTTCAGAATCAGATCAATAGTAACCATTTACGGAGGGCAGAGCAAGAGGTTACCAACCTACAGGGGAAGGTACAGTATCTTTCTGCGCAGAACAAAGGACTTCTTACTCAGTTGAATGAAGCAAAACGTAGACAAGCAGAGATTGAATGCAAGGTAAACAACATCATGAGAAGACTATTTGTATGCTAATGTATATGTCATTTTTACTCTTGTCTGCTATTGTTAGAGAGAATTGTCTTAATTGGGAAGCAGAAATCACAAAACCAAAACTTTGTCTTACTGATTTGACAATGTTGTCTTGAATTTACCACCTCACAAAAATCACTTGAGGTTTTAACAGAACTGCTTCGTTGTGGTGTCACAAAGATAAACTTTTATTTTAAAGTGTGATTCTGCTTGGGAAAGAGTATAATATTAAAAAAAACCACTCTTACACAACAGGGTCTGATCACTGTGTCTTCAGCGATGGAGAGGTTTGTTACTTGAACACTATTACTGCAGAATTAGTTAAGGTTTGAAAATAAGGGAGTAAAGTAGTGATTGAATGGAGAGATCTGCAGAAGGGAGTGTTACAGTAGTCATTGCATAATAGTAACCAGACTTTAAGGGGACAGCCTAAAAACACTGAGCAAGAGAGTAATTTTTATTACAGTCAGTGCACAAGAAAGCACAATCTGATGCTTGAATCTCAGATTGAATTAGTTAATTTTGTAACTAAATTGTAACCATTAATTTGTAATGTATGTCTTTAACTTGTACACAGATAATATGGACAAGAAATAATGAATGAGTCTTACAAGTTTTTTTAACTCTTAACTTGGATGAAAACTTTCCTGAAATTGCTACTGATATTTACTTCAAAAAAAGGGTAGTATTAGGTGACAAATCATTACAGTTAAGGTATTGTTTTCTAGAGACAGGAAAATAACTTCGTACTTCAAATCTTATTTCCTAAGATGTATGAATAGTCTTTTATGAAATCAGGTAGTGCCGAACAGTTAGTAATTTCTAAGTAGGATACTTAACCTATTTAAATTGTAACTAACTATATTTAACTAATAGTACTGTACTAGGAGATGAATAATCAGAATATTATTAATTAAACTGTGTTTGTGAATTGGCAACTTGAGAGCAGATGCTGTTATATAACTTGTTGTTCATGATCACATCTTAGTTTTGCCTGTAATGTAATGAAATCTTTTCTATGCATACTACTTGTTTCTGTTCCCCTTCATGCAGAACCCTCTTACTCATTGGCCGTTTTTCTGGTTTATACAATACCTGCATTTTGCTTGTAACTCCACAGGTACCCCAAAGACTGCACTAGCTGCAATTCCATCAAAGGCTTCTTTGGACAGTATAGATCAAGAGTGTAGTTTGAAGGGTTTATCATTGTCACTTAGCCTGGAGATGAAATGACATCCTTATTAATATGCATAGTTTTGCTATATCATCACACTTCTTGGTTTTTACAGATTTTCATTTCTTCTTGTAATTTCTTTTGTCCAAGGTAATGCATAAATATCAGCAGTTTAGTTGTGTAGTAAATTCCATCTTGTGTTCGTTGCTCAAAGTCATAGTGTATCACTTGTAATTGGCAATTTCTTGCTAGTTTTGCCTTAGTTCTTTCAGCAAAATGAAGTTGATTTTTGTTGATGACTTTCATTAAAAAAACAAACAAAAAACCAGCAAAACCCAAAACAAAACAAAAAACAAACCCAAAAAATAATCCCAAACCACCACAAAACCCAAACAGTAAATAACTGAGATGTATATTTTTCTTGCTATCTTGCCAGTTCTGTTTGTTTCCGATGAACCTGAATCTAAAGAACAGTGGAGATGTAACTTCTGACTTATCAAACACCATCACAAGCTTTTAGGAAGCACAACATAGAATCTTATCTAGAAGAAATGGCTTCTACCGACTGTTTTGCTTACCATAATCACTATTTTCCTAAGTGATACTTTTTTTAATTGCTGAGATTATTCTCACTTTTTTTTTAATTTTTATTTTCACAATCTTGATGACATGACTTTCCATAACTTGGAAAGTTATGTTCTAACCTGGGTTAAATCATGACAGTAATAGAGCACTAGTCCTATTTTCTAGAGATTCTCTGGAAGCAGCAGTGGTCAATAATAGCAGTACAGACATACACACTAACATCAGAGCCTGCAACTTGTTTTGCAGTCACTGATAGGAGAAAAAACAGCATTTACACTGTAGCATGTTTTCCAAGTTGATGTATATGCATCAAACTGGTAGTATTTCATATCATAAACATTACCTGGACTACTTCTGTTTAACTGAAAGCTAGTCTGTGGCTTCATGGGATGAGGCTTAGTATAACACCGTATGAATCTTGTACTGTTTAAATGTTCAAGTTGTTGGGTTTTTTTTTCTAACTGTATTGAAAGATGCACAAATTTAACTTCTTGAAAACTACCTTTCTTTAGTGTAGATGTCCTTCATACTCCCTTTTCCCTCTACCTCTGACATTATCATGAATTATCGTTGTGACTCTATTCTCTATAACAATTGAGCATTTTTTTCAGATTTAATAAGGATGCAGGGTTAGAGACAAGTTTTGCTCCTTAAATATGACATAACTTGGTATTGAGCTTTGTATTGCTGTTTCGATCTTAACAAAAAGCTTTTCAAAGTCTGTGATAATATAAAGTGCAAAATGAGTGGATATAAAAAGCTCCTGTCCCTTGCCTGTTGTTTTGTAAGGACTGTCATTCTGTTACCTGTCCCTTGCTCTCCACATTCAAACTACTGGAAGCATGATTTTGGCTCAATCTAGGATTCATGCCAAAGGCTTTCACTTTTTCTTGTGATTACAAAAGATTTTTGTAATCACAACTGGTGAAGAAAGTTCCATTAATCTTTCAGTAGTGTCATGGAGCAATACAGACAAATGTTAAGTTTTTGTAGAGCTAAATATTCTTAAAATTTCCAACTTTGCATCTCCTTAAATTTAGGAAGTTCATTATTCCTGATTTCATTAGAAACTGATGTTTGATTTTTCTTATTGTTTCAAATCATCTGAAATCATGCTCTAGTTGTACTTTTTGTCACTACATCTTGGCTAGGTAGCAATATTTTTACTTGAAGAGGTGTATCCAAAAAGGGTGTATTTGTATCTTCAAATCCTTGGTTGGTTTGTTTGGTTTTTTTTTTATATGTGGAAAGAACTGTACATTCTGGAGCTTCTGTTTTTCTTTAAAGGACAGCTTAAAATACATAAACAGAAATTAAAATTTTTGTAGCAAGTTGCTTCTTATGGCACCTATACAGCAAATATACTGTTACTGGTGTGTACTGTTTGTCCTTTTTATCTGACTGTTGCTTCTACAGTAAGGACTTAATTTCAGATTGTTTCTTGAAACAGCACTGATCTTTCTAATCGGTTTTGCCAAAGAATTTACAACATAACATTTGTGCCCCCACACCGGTCTTGTCTTTCCTACCACATCAGCTTTTGTGGTAATTATTGAGAACATTCTCTGTTTCAGAGATAAAGCATCAGTACCATCTAGAGCAACACTATTGACTCATCTCAGATACAGAAGTCAAACCAAGTCAGCCTGTCCTTCAGCTTTCAGTTAAATACATGCAATCCTGCGGACTTGTGGGTTTGGCTTCATTCGAGCAATTGTGCAGCAGAATTTAGCAATAATGGCTAAATTTTGGCTAGCACATGATGGTTCCCTCTGAAATGGACTCCACTGATTAAAAATGCTGTTAATTGGATCCTGTAGATGATGTACTTTCATTACAGGAATTTTTTACTTCAAACAGCATGTTCTCAAGTAGCTACTAGAGATAAGCTTTGGCATGTTCAATTCAGTCTCGACCAGATTGTCTAATGAAGTGGTTAAGCACTGTCAGTTTGAAGCACACATTAAAATAACTGACATACTGGAGCTGGTTTACAGTAGCTATGGTTTGTGGAGTTACACCAATCTGCCATGATACAAAGTGTCTTGAGACTAGTTTCTCTTCCCCAGAATTATTTGCACACCATCTGAAAGTATTGGTCACTCGATACTCAAGTAACTCTTGTGTAGCATTGCTATCTTTCTGTATACAAAAAGTTAAAAGTTGAAGCATGAGCTGGTTTTTGTTATGTTGATAGTTTTTCTTCATTTATAATATAACAGAAGAACAAGACAGCTGTTTTCTGGATCTAAAAATTGATAACAGCATGTTTTCAAAACTAAACAAGATATTTTTTAGATTATACTTTAGAATTGATGTTAGAGGATTACACATTTCTGTGGGTTCAAATTAAATTTAGATTCTTTAGAATATGCCTTATCAATAGGCATGATCTTTCACACAGCAGTGTATTAAGTTTTCTTTGCTACATGATTTTGGGTAAAACCAGTGCACAGTTTTTAATCAACTGAAAAATTATATCTGTTAGCTTCAATCTATTATTTCTTTCAGAGTAAAGAAGAAGTGATGGCAGTACGGCTCCGTGAGGCAGACCGCATTGCAGCTGTGGCTGAACTCCAACAGCATATTGCTGAATTAGAAATCCAGGTAACAAGAGATGGCATTAAATGTGTAGCTTGGTACTGCTTACTTTTTGTACTTTGGCTTTTTTCCTTCTTTCACTTTCTTTCCGTATTAACCTACTGTGAATACAAGGCACTGCTTTGCAAAGTGGGATAATGCTGTGTTGCCGCATGTGCCACCTTTATGAGCAAAGGCCTTAAATCTATCTTGTGGGTATATTCATCAGCTCTTAAGATTTGTTTCTGTACAAGCACCATGCTACAGACAACTCTTTTAAACACTGACTGTGGTATTTGGTTTTTATCTTGTAATTGGTAATTTTTACCAATTAATAGGTGAGATTGAAAACACCCTTTGTACGAAAAAACGGCACATATTTTGATGCCAGCAGCCAGTCTTCCCTGTGCTTACTCTTCTGCTGTGACCAGTGTTCAAGGATTTGTTGTAAAACTCTTCCTCCCTTTATGTAAATCTTGAAACCAGAAATGTTATTTACTGCTACCATGTCGCTGTAGTATCTAAAAATGCATCCTTTGCCCTGTCTGTTGTTCCTTAAGCTTTCAGTTCCTTTTGGAGCTTTCACTGTCCTATGAACTCATGCTCCCTTGATGAGAGGACCAGAGATGATTGTTCTTTATTATTTTCTCAGCTTTGAGACATCACGATGTCTTGCTGTAGTCTGTCCTTCCTATATTCACATACTGTTTTCCTGTCTGAATTCTGCTTCACCTATCTGCAAAGGTTTTCTTGGTTATTACTCCTAAGTTGCAAGGTAGTTACTCTTTAGTTTACTTTTTTAAAAACTGTAATTGCTACTGTCTTTCTTCCCTCTTTCCTTCAAGGTGATGATTTTACTGTATTGTGTCAAGGCCGCCTTTTCCATATGATTTCAGAGTCCTAGAATTGTTTTACCTCTACACATCTTTTAAATCCCTCTAGGGATGGCGACTCCACCACTTCTGTGGGTAGCCTGTTCCAGGGCTTTACAACCCTTTGGGTGAAGAAAATTTTCCTAATATCCAGTCTGAACCTCCCCTGGCATAGCTTGAGGCTGTTTCCTCTTGCCATATTGCTTATTACTTGGAAGAACAGACTGACCCCCCCACCTCACTACCACCTCCTTTCAGGTAGTTGTGGAGAGCAATAAGGTCTCCCCTCAGCCTCTTTTTCTCCAGGCTCTGCATATACAGAATGTATAAATAAATTTAATGGACCTTGCCTGAAGAATTTTCACTTTGAATATTTTTCCTTCTAGTGTGGCAGGCATTAAATTTATTAAAAGATAAAGTAATCATTTCTTTTAATCACATAATGTTGAGATAATGCTGTGCTCAGTACATTAGAAATACTTAGATAAGTGCAGTAAGCATTGCGTATGAATCATTTATCATCTAGTAAGATAACGAGAGTAGCTGAGTTTAGGTCTTTTACTTATCATTTCACTTAAAGTTTAAAGGTTACTTCAAACAATGGGATTTTGAAGGTGAGGACCTAGTACTTATTTTGCATTATTTTTACTTTAGCACAGACTTTAAATGACACTCTGCTTCCATTGCTTGATTGATATAGGTCTCCCCAAAAGTAGTCTAGTCTTGATTTTCTGAAATGAAGAAATGGTGAATCCTGTAATGATCAGGTTTTTTTCCTGATAGCTGTCACCCAGCTAGAATTGTGTTCATTCTTTAACATAAATATATCCGACTCAGTTTTCTGATGACCTATCAAATCATCAGTGCTAAAACATTTTATAGCTGTCTCCTATTCCCTTTCCATATTTGTACTTAAGCTAAGCATGCCAGAATTCCATCCAGGTTTTTATAATGCCTTCTCGTGAAACAGGTTAAGAAGCTAAGTGGAGGAAGAGAATCTATTTTATGATTCTGGTTAATACATCCAAAGATTGTCATGATACTGCACTGTCTCATGTTCAGTTGTTTATGCGCTTCATCTCCTTCCTTTTCACAATTACTACTTTGCATGATGCAATCTTTAGATATGTTTTACCCTTCTTCTCATATTCTTGGTGACCTTGGGTTTTATTCCCTTCTAAGGTGCATTTCAAGTTCTAATCTTCTTGGTGTTCTTAGATACTAGCTGTTAATGATTTCTTGATCTGTAGTCTTCTAGTAAAGTTCCTGGTTTTCTACACAAATGAGAATGGCTGTGCTTTCTTTGTATACAGTCTGGAGTATGAAGACATTCTGCAGCTGTGGTTCATGTTTCTAATTTAATGAGTTTGCCCTTTTAGGCTTTTGGTGAATTATCTCAAACTTATCCTAGCCTGAAATATAACTTCTTCAATTGTGAAATACAGATTTTAAGTGTTAACTGTATAAAGACATTTTAAACAAAAGTGTTCAGCAGAAATAAGTTCCTCTAATGTCAATTTACTTATTTTTTGACACTCTAGATATCACTTGAAATGCTTTTATTGGGCTGTGATGGATTTTTTTAAGTTTTAAATTTTTTTGCAAGATTCTTTAAGCAAATGGGTATTTTTGACCAGTGTGTTTTGCCAGCAAATATGAAACTTACAATCAAAACTTCCTTTTTGGGTACTCATGCTTAAAGTCCTCTGAAACATCCGCACCAAAAAAAATAATGGAGTAGGAAAGCCATATCTCCTAAAGCTTGTAAACCCTAAAACATGCAGCTAATAGAGCTTAAACAAAAGTCACTTTTTAAGGAAACTGAAAATCTACACTTCTTCCTTGATGGAAAAAGAGCTGCCTCCTATTCTCTTTCTGTGAGTTTTTCACTGGAACTGCTGTGACAGTGACAAAGTGAGCAGGGCTTCCCTTAATGACCTGATATGCAGTAACTATTACCATAAATACATTGAGCTAGGCTTGGTGCGTAGGTGTTATTCTCAAAGTAATTGTGATTTTAATGTGGAGCATCACAAATAGGTCTGCTTGTCGTATTCTTTCAAAGCTGATAAAGATGAAGGGAGGAAGTGAACCTACCACATAAACTTCCTTTTTTTTGAGGGATGGTGCTTTTCTAAGACGCTCTAGGGATTCAGTGCCAGGTCCACATGGCCCGTAGCAATGCCTAACCTAAATTGGGCAGTTCTCTTTTAAATGTTCGTGTAGGTGTAGGTGCAAGACACTGGAGATAAATTTGTTATGCAGAGTATCACTACTCCCACGTAAGAACTGATCTGACATTACACACACAAATGCTAGATTTAAATCAGAGTTTCTAGGTCACTCTTCGTTTTGGTTAGTAACAATGACAGAGAGGGAGCTGGAACTCATTTAATAGCAGATGTAATTCTGCAGCAAGATGTCAGTTTATTATGATTTTAGGAAGCTATATTTTTATGTATTCAGAATCCCATCTTGGTTAGGCATTCCATTCCTAATGCTAAGCTTTTAAACTTTTGTGTAAGCATATTGAAGTGCAAGGAATAGCTCAATACGTGCTGGATATTCATAAGCAAGACACCTCATTCCTTGTCAGAAATAACAGCAAAGTGAAGTGTAATGACATTAACTTAGGTTGCATATACCTGAGACCCAGAAGTGACAAAGAAAACCCCTGAACTTATGTATAAACAAAGGTTTTCTTTGTTAGTCTTTTTCTCCTCTATCCTCTCCTCTTTTTCCTCTCACTTGCCAGTTCATCTTATAAAACCCTTCAGAAGCAAGCATGACTTGGAAGTATTTAGTAGGTTTCTGGACTTTGAGCAGGGCATTTGACCAAATAATTAACAATTGAAGGATGAATTTTTGAATGGGTGGCCTGCTATTCTTTGTACTTCCACACAGGGGAGAAGCTGTTCTCTTTAACATGTTATGTTCTAGTTTCTCATAAAGGTTAGAGGTTCACATCCTATAACTAAATGACTTGTTTTGGCCAACCTACATGCACTCTCTTATCATTTTTGTCCCATCCTTTTGTAAGATGGAGAGAGCCAGGGCAAAGGAATGGATATTGGCTCTGTCTGTAGTCAGTCAGCAAAACCTCAGGTTTGTTTCCTCAGGGAATTAGTCTTGGTTTTGGCTGAACTGGTCTAATAGCTTCAAACTGCAACAATCAAATGCTTTTAACTTTTTAATATCAGCCTTTAAAACCCTATTGCTTTTAGCTTATGTGTGCTTTCCTGAAGTTGACAGGAAAAGTCTACCAAACTTCACTACACTTCCGGCCTAATAGCAAGTGCTGCTTCTGATCGCATATGGGCAGTCCTCTTGGTCTCAGTGTTGTTTTGGTTTGGTTTATTTAAAAAAACAAACAAAAAACCAACAAAACCTTTCCCTGCAATAGTTGAAGGAAGGACAGTGCACAGGACAGAAAAAGAGGTTTTAGAGAAACGCCAGCAAGGTTGAATCGGTTAAAAGCTAGAGTCAGTCAGCTGGCTAGGCTAAGGAGCACTAGGCCAGTGAAACTGTAAGCAGACTGAGGAAGCAGAGCTGGGGCAGCTCTAGTCTCTACTCTGCATCTTAATCCTTCTTCCTCTGTTTCTATTCAGGCTGTAGCATCCTTTTAAAATGATCTTTGGCTGGGTTGGGGAGGTACAGAGCACCCTCGTAATATAGAAAACTGGTTTTAGGTTTGAGTAATCTTAAAGTAAAATCTGTAAGAATTCATTCTTCTCTTTGTTAGGTTGATCTGGACAGGAGGGCAGCATCACTTCCTCCTGATGTGTTTCCTGGCAGATTCAGAGAATTTTGTCACATTTTACCCTATCTGTAACCATGTCAAAACTGCTTTGAGAACAACTGTAAAGGAAATCCATGATTGTGTTACTTCTCTTCCCCCACAGTTTAAACTTTTAGCACTATTTCGTTAGAATGAAGCCTTTCTATGACCTCTGTTTAATAACTTTTCCAAGTACTGACTGTTGAGTAAAGAAATTGTTTCCATCTTTCAAATTACAGGAAACTTTTTTTACTCTTATCAATAGTGGTGTGTGATGTTAGTGATGTGTTTTTTGAAAGTCTAGAATGAGTCACTGTAAAGTCACTGAAAGGACACTAGTTACCACATTTACCCTTCTGAATAAACTTAATTTACATTTTTAATGCAGTGTCTTTTGCCACAGAGTAAGAATTTAAAAGCCTCCCCTGAAAAGAGGCTAAAGCAGATTGTTACCAAGTAAATGTTTATAAGTCAGAAAAGATCAAACTAAGAGTGTCAGAGAAACGTCCTACTTTCTAAACATTTTTAGTAAAGATGATACACTGTTATCTTAAGGACAGCAATCATTTACTGTGCCTGGATTTCGGCTGCCTTTAAAACCATGGTTTTCCTTTTTCTGTGTTTTCAAGTTAGCAGTTATTACAGTGAAAACAACACTACATGCTTTCTTATTATTTAAAATGGATTATTTTTCTTGTTGATTTATATTTCCTCTCTGATGAAAAAAAAAATGGAGTTTTTCCGTATATCATCATCAAGAGTGTTTTGGAGTTTGTGCTCCTCAAGATGAAATACCTGCAATTGAAATATGATTATTACATTGATCTTCTGTATCTCATACCTGGTTGAGCAGCAAAAGCAGGGTGAAGGCGTCTACTGTCTTCCAGGTGGTTTCCATTTATTCATTTATTTGTTGTTTAAACCTTGTTTTATTGTGACTCCTATACTTGATTTTTGGGGAGTACTATACAGGAATGGTTTCAAATCTCTAAGATCAGCATTCTTTGAAGCAGTCTGTCTCTGCACTCTTGTGTTGCCAGCTGTGCTTCCTGCTCCTGTGCTGATTCAGTTTGGAAGGTCTCCACATGCTCAGTAGTTCTCAGTAGGCATCAGGTTTGTTTCTTGAGAATAGCTGCTGCTTTTTCTGAAGGTACAGAAAAGCTGGTTTTCACTTCAAAAGCCACACAAAGGAGGCTTTAAGTATGATACTACAACCATGAATCTCAGCTGATACTTTTTGGTGGGCAGAAATTTTCCTTATTCAAAGAAGCAAATTTTGGTGGAACAGATTCCACACCACCCCCCCCCCCCCCCCCCAGGAGCTCTCTGTGTAACTTGTGGTGTGCACTCAAGCACAGTCACTCTAGTATTTACTTCAGCACAGGATGAGAGAGGTAAGAGCATCCAAAACTGAAGGGGCCTAAGTGAGTTCTGGTTTAGCAGCTGATTTTTTGATCTATAGGGCTCATTTCCTGCTTCACTGCCTGTGCTGCTCCCTCTCTATACACAACCCCTGAGGCCTGAGGCTGGATTAAGTATTGGCTGCTTACACTGTTAGAAGTACCTTTTCCTGGAGCAGAGGTGATACCAGGTCAGTAGGGTGTTTGCTTTCCCAATACAGGGGTTTCTAACCTTATTAGTACTGGTGGAGCTGCTCTGTTAGAAGACATGATAAGACTAGGGGGAATTCTTAATCTTCAAAAGCAGTGAAATCAAGATGATGAAACTTAAATTACAATGTAATACCAACTGGCACTACTTAACCTAAAAATCTTTCTGGGCATAGGAGGTAGGCACTGTGGTGGTGCCCATATGCAGAAGCAGGACCTCGGGGAAATGGGGTACATATAACTGCGGGGGAGGTGGGGGGGATTAAACAACATTCCTAGACTCCAGAATTGGCAAGATTTTGTTATTTTGCTATTCTGATAATACTCTACTTATTGATACATTATCTGGCTTTTCCCCCTCTATAATAATTCTAAACTTAAAATGGCTATTATTTGCCTAGAGACCAGCTCTTCTGTGTTGTGACCTCCCCAGATACCTCAGATTTTCTGTAATAGAGCTCCCCCTCAAAAAAAACCCCAAAGCAATACAAACCAAGAACCCCCATCCTATATGTATAATCTTAGATTTTAAAAAAACCCCGAACCAAACAGAAACATGGAGAGAGATTGCTGTTTATGCTGTTTCCTTTAAAAGTGTGATGTTCATACCTTAAAGACTTATAAATTGTGAGTTTGGAGAGAAGGAGGCTGAGGGGCAACCTTATTGCTCTCTACAGCTTCCTGAGGGTAAGCAGAGAGGGAGGTGCTGATCTTTTCACCCTGGCATCTAGTGACAGGATGCATGGGAGTGGCTCAGATCTGTACCAGGAGAGGTTTAGACTGGACATTAGGAAACATTTATTTACCAAGAGAGTGGTCAAACTCTTGAACAGGCTTCCTAGATTGCTGGTCAATGCCCCAAGCCTGTCAGTGTTTATTAGGCATCAGTTGTCCTGTAGTACATCAACTAACTAAACAAATTCAGCAGCCATGTTCTTGCAGACAGTGGGCTGAAGATGAAATCCACAAGAAACCATCAGTGTTACTGACTAAGGTTCTTTCCTTTGTTTCAGTTCCATTCAGTACCTGTTGTATCTTTGCATCTCAGTTTCTATCCCACTTTCATGTGACTTGCAGCCTAGCTCATTCCCTGTCCCCCTGTTTCTTGGCCAAGTTTAATTCAAATTCTGAGCTATGAACAAATGGTAACTCTGATATTAATCTCAGTTACTTCATGAACAGATTGATCTCAAGAGTTAGAAATTATATCTACATAATATGGTATTATATTTGAAACAGAAAAATCCAAGCTGAATCTGCTCAAGCTTTCTTAATTAAGCTACAAAATGAAACACGAACATAAAATTCATTGTGCAGTTTCCACTGGTGTGTTGATAAATGTTTGGAGCATGAGTGTGCTTGTGCTTGCTGTCTCTGGACTTCTGTGAATCACAGTGGCATACAGCTGTGCTTTGGCACTAATCTAGTGCCATCTAAAGTGGTGGCTGTACGAGTGGGAATCTAACCTGCGTGAAGAAAGAATATAGGGTTTGTTTTGCAGTGCTGGTGATTTTCACTATTGCAAGATTCACACACGCTGTCAGTACTCTTTAAAAGAGACTCTAGGGTGATATTAAGATCACTTGATAAAAGAAAAAAGTAAGAAATAGGCCTTTATGGTAATCTGGAAGTAATAGGTAATGTGTTGTGTAATCTAGGGTATGCTGAGAAGCAAAGACTACAGACTTTTTGGGAGAAAGTATTCTGTCTTTGTGACACATAACCAACAGATGGTAGGGAAGCTGTTAAAATTGTTTTCTGTTATGTTGAAAGGAACTGTTATGTTGAAGTTTTTCCTGCCAACAATTTTTCTTTTTGACTTCCATCAAGCTGCTCTAATGAAAAACCAAATTTTAAAGGATATTACTACCAAACTGAAGTTGCTCACATTAAAATTTGGCTTTGATTAACAAATGCTCATTAGAAGCTGGGAATTGCTAGAAAGTAATCTGAATTTAATCTAAATAGGAAATGTGAAACAATTTTGCAGATCATAGCAATATTTTGTACTTTATGAAAATAAATGTATGTATTAATGAGAAATATCAATCTTTTTTCACAGTTTTAAAGAATCTTCGGTGACATCTGACAGATAAAATTATTTTTTTATAAAATGTTTTGGTTCATTTGAAATGTGTAAACTTTTGGCTGTCTTTATTCTCTAAATTAGATTTTTTTAAGAATAAAAAAAATATTTTAATGCTATACTGCCTAATGCCTGCATGTTTTCCAGAGGTTTGTTACTGCACCTGCATGAATGTCTTTCAAATAACTAATGACATGATCAACTGAGATTATTTTAAATAAAAAAGTAGAAAATATCTTTGCTGTTGCTCAGTGATGAACAGCAGCTGTGACGAAGACCCTGATACCTTGTCCTAAAATTTCTCCTATGTCATCCTTTCAATTAACCCACTGTAGACAGACTTTGTAGCTTATAGAACATGGGCTTGCTTAGTTAGAAATATCTGATTTCTGTTGCAGCCAGTTAGAAGGATAAGCTTCTGGCTTTGAATGTTTTCAGTGTTGCAAGAGGAAGTTACAGCATAACTTTTCTTTGAAAAGTATGTTTGTAGAAAATGACATTGCAAGTTCGTGTGTGTGCGCGCTAAATGCATTTTTGTGAATTGTCAGCTCTACAAAATCTGTAGTTCTGAAAGGAAAACTGAAACCTATTTGCCCCTTGCTAATCATGAGGATGTTGCAAACCAGGCTTATGCCCCACATTCAGCTCCAACTGCTTGGAGCTAGAGTCAGTTCTTCCATGAGCAAATGTACATTTGCATTAACTTTACAGTGTTATTTATGGAATAAAAAGTGATAATAAAACCACTTAAATATCACAAAAGTGTATGACTCCCAATCTGATAGACTCTATATGATATATGCCAACGGCTTTCAGTATTTGTGCAGTGCCAAACTTAATCTAGTAAATATTATTGCTTGGCTCTTAGTTTTTATCAACTTAACTTGGCAATGCCTGTTTCATATGCATTCAAGTCTGAATGTAAGCTCAGCTATTTATTGCACTTTGATTTTAAAAGCGCTATGGCACGTATCTTCTGTTAATGGTAAAAGTCTTCCTTTTTGATATTATGGCATATGGTTATGTACTAATTTGGGGTTCATAGAACAGAGACTGAAATGGAAAAGCCACAGCTTCAGACAGAGGGAAAGGACTTAGGCAATCATTTCTGTCAGATAGTCTTGTTACCACACGAGATCAGGTCCATTCTCATTGCCTGGAATCTTAGCTTCTGACAGCAGTGAAGCTTTTTCCATATACATATGTTAGCAGCATTGTTTTTAGTCTGCAGGTTATGTTGCTTCTGTTTTGGTTTCTCCAATACCAGTAATCATCCTTGTGAAATGCACAATGATGCCTTTGGGGGTGGGGGTGTGGTGTTAACATATTTAGAATAGGAACACTTAGTAATGTTAATTTTAATTATTTTGTGAATTAGAGTCATAGAATGTCTTAGAAACTAGGTTTGCTATGGAATTGTTCATGAAGGGGTCTTGTGCCTTCATTTGCAGATTCTGTCAATTAGTAGTGAACATGAAAAAGTTAATTTTTGAGTAATATTGTAATGCACGCCTTGCTAATTTTAATCTGTACCCCTCTCAGCATTGCTTCTAATGCACATAGCTCTCTTCACTTATGCTCTCTGAAACTTCTGTGTGATAAATACCACAATATTTTATACATTGCCACTTGTCCTATGTAGTGTTTCCCAGCTTGTGTCAAGTGCGAGGAAAGAACATCTTTTGTTTACTTGTTACTTGGAAACAAAGGGAAATTCCTTGTTTCTAAATGAGAATTTTACTGAAAATAACGTGCTCTAAGATATGTTCCATGTATACATAGTATCCTGTAGGGATGATTTACTAAACTGTATATGCAACCTTGTGTACATTGGATGTGAATTCCACCTGGGAAGATTTGTTAATTCCTCATGCTCCTCTGTAGAATCCTGCCTGTAATGTGGTTAGTATTGAGGGGGTCAAACTTGGTCTGAGCTACTGACACCCCTGGATGCCTGCTGTAACTTCAACTGGATGGAAAGTGCTGGATGGTGTCTGTGAATTGCTTCAGTTCATGACAAAAATGCATGGAGTTAAAATTCTAAGATTTTTAGTATAGGATACCCATAAATAATCTGAGTAATTCTTTTTTTTTTTTTTACCAAAACAGAAAGAAGAAGGAAAAATTCAAGGACAGCTTAATAAATCTGATTCTAACCAGTACATCAGAGAACTGAAAGATCAGATAGCTGAGCTGCATCATGAGGTAAGGGAGAAAATACTGTCTCTGATCAGTCTCACCTTTTATCTTGTCTTTCATTTGTAGCAGGTTTTGCTTATGTAATTATTACAGCTTCAGTACCTGTTTTTGCCAACATAGGTTATCTTAAATGATTGCAATAAAACTAACACTCATGTATGAATCTTGCACTTATCTTGGGAGGTAAGAGAACAAAAAATTGCCTAGTTATGTGATTTGACATTAAATGAGGTCAGCATTCATGTTTCATCTTGGTGTTTTCTTTCATGAGTTGATCATATTTACTTGTGTAGTATTTATTGCATTTAGAGCTGTGTGCATGAAAATAAGCCCCTTTGTCTTTATTTGCTACAACTTTCAGGCTAATTTAGTTAGAAACTAAACTGCATTTATGCAAGTAGAAGAGACCACATGTAGATTATCTTTTTTTTTCGTCTCTTGCTATTGTGAGGATGAATTTTATGTGGTAGCCTACTGAGATTGCTTAAAAAGAAAAAGGATGCTTGCTTAATATCAGTTAACAGATTTTTAAGCTTTAAACTGCCAAAACCTTCAACCTATGAAATTTGTGTCTTCAAACTTCCTTGCTCTAGTAGTTGTAGTAACTTTCTGTTAGTTGAAAAGATCAGAAGGTCATGAAACCAAAATGGCTTATGTAACTACTGTGCTCACTGGCTCATTTCAGTTCAGCCTGCATTGTGAAGAAATGTCTTTACCTAATTCTACACTGTGTGCAAAATGCCCAGTCATCTTTGCATTGTACTCTGCTGCTGTTTCCATATGCCTTCTGATACACGGCTCTGATAATGTTGCTTAAAATTGTAATATCATAGAGCAATACAGCCTAATTCTTTGTTTCCTTTTTTGCTTTTGTTAAATGAACACATCCTTCCTTTAACTGTAGATAGTGTTTTCATAACAATCTTAGTGGATTCAACCTTTTAGGACCAATCCCTTGAGAGCTGTAACATGGTGAAGGATCTTGGAATGCTGTCTATGCTATAGATTGAGGATAGTCTCTAGGGCCGTCTGTCCAGCACCTTTACCAATCATTAAGCTCACTTAAAAACAGATTTAAAAATCAATAGCCTAGCTTTTTCCATTAAAGGGCAATAACGAGCTTGCTTAGTTCCTTAGGAGAAAATAAGTTGCTTGTAGAATTCTCAGAAAGCTAGATATTTTGCATTATGAGTAAATAAGTCACTGTACTGACTTATTCCTCTGCTCAGTGTAGCTTGAAAGGTAAGAAACCACTGATTGAGAGGAAAAGTAGAATTACTGTTGGAAAGCTGCTATGTAATTTTCTCTGTACAAGCATTTGTCATATGCCTGGCTGAGTAACTCAATTGTCATGAAGGCATACAATTGAGGATGTGTTTAATGTCTACAAGCTAATGTGAGCAGGTTGAAATGAAGATCAGGTTTGCTAGCTCACAGAAGAATGATAATTCTGAGTGATACTAATCATTTCTATACAGTTATGTCCAGACAGATCTTTTATTAGTATTTCAATGTGATTGAAAGACAGTGTCAGCTGGGGAGAATGTTAATCTCAGCAGTGGCGGAGTGTGAATAATTCTACGCAGAAGAGCACTCCTTTTCCAGAGACGTGCTTTGTTGTGATGTAATTTTTAATTTCCAAACGAGGTAAGCACTGTAAGAAAGTATCTCATTCTAGAGTAGATAGAAACAGTAGGAAGAAATTCTGTTATGCAGGGGCCATATTCTACCTTGGCAGCATATCTGAATGCTTCTTTACACAGAGTTTCTTAAAGCTTGGAAGGACTTGTTTACTAATGACACTTTTTTTTTTTCTTCTTTTTCCTTCCCCTTACTGTTACATATCTGTCTAGTTTTTAAATTAAACTTCACAGGGGAAGTAATACTTCATGGACAATCTTTTATTTTGAGCATAACCTACTGGTCTGATTTTTGAGATAATATATGGTTGTCTGAAATGTTTGTAGTATTTATTATTTAATATGACCAAGTTACGTATAATTAATCCCTGGATTACCATAGCTGTTAACTAAAGAACTCTGCTTGCAATGTTTCCTGGAACAGCAAAATCTCAATAAAATGTCAGTAAGAAGAGGCAAAAATGTTTGCCCTGGACTGCTAAATGTTAGGATTAGTATAATTTAGTCAATACCAATTAAGTAAGACAACTCTTTTAGATCTATACTGAGGTGTCTTCATGTGTAGATCCATTAATGACCACGTGCTTTGCTTTTTGGCTATCTGCTTTTTGATTCTACTTCTGCAAAAGCTAAAAGAAACGTTACAAATTTGCAAATTCATCTTCCTGAAGATAGGGTGATGGTGTATGTGACATGCTGACCACAACCTCCCAACTGGTTAACATGTAAAGCACACTGGTAATGGAACAGAATTTTTGGTGATTGCCATCTAATATATTTCAATTGTGGAACTTTAAACTGGACATAAATTAATGAAAAAGTTATAGTTTAAGATGGAGGTGAGATGTATGTGTGTGAAACAAGACTAAATGTCTTGGTATGGCCATCAGTGTTGATTTCACTTATTGAACTTTTTTTCTCTCCAGTACTGCATTTTTACAGAAATTTATATCAGAAGAATTGTAAGTTCTCCATCTGAAGGATGGAACAAAATAATGGACAAATTCTATATCGAATATAAGTAACTGCAAACAACCCATGTTACGGCCTTGTGATAAACACCACTTCAAGTCTTTGGCCAGCAATCTGAATGCATGTGTTCCTGTATCAGTGGAACCTGGAGGAGCTAGATAATTCAATTCTGTCCTGTGATATGATCAATCAGATGGCAATGGTACCAAGATGTGGCAACAGCATGACCATCCTAAATGCGGAGTTCAAGGGAAAGATCTACTGTTTCTTGAGAGTTTGCATGCCAGGCTAGTAGCCAGGGACAGGACAAACCTAGAACACCAGTGAATGGCAAAGGAGGGGGTCACTGTTACTGCCCAGGGTCTAAAGCTGAATCCTCTCCACTAAAAGGTGGAGGTGGTTGCTGTGGTGTTAGTACCGTGCAAGTGCAATAGGCTGCTGCTGTGACACCTCTTGACTTTGTAGTGCAGGAAACTTTAACCGGCAGATTTCAGATATTTCTCTCACCCATTCCAGTGTGGTATCCTGAATCAGCTGCATATCAGACTTCTGCATATAATTTCAGATGATCAATTTTATTTTTTGAGTTGTATTTATACTTCTAAAAACTTCCAACCAATTGTCCTTTGCTGTAATCTGATTCCATTGATTCATTTTGGTCTTCCTTTTCTGACCTCAAAATTTTGCATGCATCTTAAATGTGGTGTAGCTTGTAGTCTAATGGATACATCTCAAGCTGCTTTTATTACTCAGAGGAATAGTAACACTACTGTCAGTCTTCAGAACATATTATAGGAAGACTTATTTGTAGTAAATTCAAGTTTTTGTGTCCCTGTTACTGAGTAAAAACTGCTCATGCTGTAAATTGGTAGTATGGCATCCAAACCTGAACAAATGAGGCACGTTGCTACTAAATGTACAAGGTAAATTAAATAGAGAAAGGTGGTGCCTTTTTTTATATCTTTCAAATAAGGTAAAATAACTATAAATGGAATTACTGTATTGGATTTTTTTGGTTTCTTCTAACAAGATAGCTGCCTGATTCCTTCTGTACCTAACCAGTGGATTTCTGTAGTATGGTAAGCTGAACTGTGTATTGACCACTCTACAGTAGATCTTAAACTTGTATTTGATAAGCACTTCTGGAGAGAAACAGACAGAATCTGGAGCTTTACAACATTGTAATAAGACTTCTGTTGCAAACTTCTGCTCTATGCACACCATCTTAGATCTTACATGCAGCTCTTTCTTTGCACTAACTTGAGTAACGAAGTACAGGTTAGAATCAAAATAATCATAATTTATATTACTATGTAAAATGCTGAATTAATACTTAAATTCCTCAGTGCAGCCATAACTTCAGAGTTTACATATATGAAGATCAATTATTATTAACTTTCAATTTTAACTGCAGTAAATACATCAATCATTTTTATGTTCATTACCTAGGAAGTTACTGAGAGCTGTCGTTTAATCTCTTACACAGCCTATCAACACTTGAAGGACAGCTGGTGCATTATGAAAGGACACTCAAAGACTGCAGTATCTATATTCACCAATAGCTACTCCTGTGTAAAAGCTGTGTATAGTGTTAGATTAGCACTGAACTTCCTTTCTTATTGGCAGAGTTGCTTCACTAGGTACAAAGCTGTTAGGTGCTTATGCCTTTATTGTTGAAGGCTGAAACTAGCGCAAAAATTTGAATTTTTGAGACTTGTCATAACAGGAGGTGATGAAGTAAACTTTCCAGAGCTTTTAGTATGCACTAGGCTTAGACACTCTGCTCGCCTCTTCAGAAATCTCTGTCCCATTGCCATTTCTTTTCATTAATTGAAATCTTTCCACCTTGCATTTTCTTTCTTCCTCCCCCTTGCTTCCATTCTTAAAGTGATCTCTACATCATTCTTGGCAATTTCTGGCTTAGTAGGTTTTTAATTTATCATGCTTTTCCATTGTGCAGCCCCACCAGGCCGCAGCTTCTGTGAAGCAACTTTGTTACTCTTGTCAGTAAGCACACAGGCTTGCTTCCCCACCTTTGGCAAAAGAGAAACAGGGTCTGGTGAGCACTATGCTCTGTCGCTGGACCTTACAGTTAATGTGCTTTAACTGCTGTAATGTAAATGGCGTGAGTACGCAGGCACTGCAAGATTTCTCCTGGGGGTTCCATACTTTCAGGCTGCACGAGGAGTGCTAGTACCTCATAGAAGTTGTCTTTGATTAGATACTGAAATCTTAAGTGAAAGCAATTTTTGTGAAACATTTTTACTATTCGGAGATTATCCCACTTCAGTAGGTAGTAATGAAGTAAAGCAGTTACTGTATGTGGAAAAGAATATATAGACAGTTTGGACAGTTATGAGTTTGCATTAAGTAAAGTTGAAGGTTTAAGAAAAACTAAGATAAATCTTAAACTAGTTCTTACTCATTTCAACATAAATCACATACTGAGGAAAAAAAACGGAGGTGGTTCTTTGTAGTTTGCCGCTTTTTACTTTTAATTCAAACTGAATGGAATTAAATGATTTATAAACTGCTGAAGTTCTGCATTTCATGCACTACCCCTCTGTACATACAGTCACTTTAGATATATATTACACAGCAGCTGTCTCTGCTTCCTGTTGGATGTTGCAAGGCTTGTGTGTGTTACCTAGATTACAGGAGTGGTACAAAAGATTAGAATTGATGTGCTTACCCACAAACTACACTGGCAGACCACAAGACACCTTTGGAGACAAAAGCAAGTGGTTTCCAGTCTTTCAGACTTTGTGATTTAGGACTGAAGTGCTTAAGTTTATGTTGTATTTTAAGTGAAACTTTGTAAAGTTTGTCTTTGTCATGCTGCTAGCTGATTTTTGTATCTCTTGGAATCCTTTAGTGATTTTGATTTGGGGTTACATTTCAGTTTCTTATTTACATTACTAAAGCATTTCAAATGAAGGCTTGCTTTACTCTTATAACAATTTTCATATTAAAAGCTAAATTCTGCCTAATACGTATTCAAGTCCACAAAAGCAAGTAGTCTCAATTTAGGATTGCAGAACATTTTATTCTATGAGGCTATGGTTCCACTGTGTATTGGCCACCTGCATTAGGGGATAGCTTTATGAAGGGGAGCAGCAGCACACAAACTTTGCACTTCCTTCCCTTAGCATGTTTGGGTTTTTTTCCTTAGAAAACAGAAATCTGGATGTTGAAGATAACTCTTACAAGTAAACTTTTAACAACATTTTATTGTGTTTCCATGTAATAGTAACTTTAAGTGAAATTCTGGTCATGAAATTCTTGCATATTGACAATGCAGAAAAGGGGGGATTTTTTTAATTATTTCTTATTTTCAGTATCTGAAAACTTGATGACTGTTCAAAGTAGTAGTAACCCCTAGTTTTACTACTCTTCCATTACTATATATATAGTTTATCTAGGAATGGATCTGATATTATGTTTTAAGAACCTAATGCAGACACAGAGATTCTGATACAGGTGTTATCTCATGGTCTGATCTTGCTCCTGGTGACCTAACATTTTAAGATTGGCTTAATGAAAAGAGATATAAAAGTTGGAGATTAAATACCGTGCTTTTAGAAGATTTTGCTTGTGTAAATAAAATTCAAGACACTTTAAGTAATTACTTTGAGGATAAATAATGCATAAGTTATGACCAATAGAGTAATTGGTATTGTGGCTGAATTAAGGATACATTTTGCAACTTGTGCTAGCTTTTTGGTTTTTCACTGATGAAACTAAAATGGAGAAGGGAAACTGTAGCCATCAGTATGAAGGATTAAACACACCACCTATGTAGGCCACATAATACAACACCTAAATAAAATTCAGTGCACTGTAGTACACAGGAGGAAAGTTTAAACCACATGAACAGTTACTTTGTTCTTAAATACCATAAACTTGTATGGTAGGTAAGCTGTGTTTAAAAGCTGCCAAATTATTTCCTCTTTGATGTGTTTTTTTTTTAATTATTATTATTAGATAATAATCTTAAATCATTATGGAACAGTGAGCAGTTCTGGTCCCCAGCAGAGTTTAGCTCAGATTGTGCCCTGAGGAGACAAGGGACTATCTTTACAAACAGCTGAATGACTCCTGCATTAGCTGTAGATGAGCACAGAATTATGATGCTGCTTGTGGCCCACTGGAGTAGCACAAGGTGGTCTGGCCACTTCTAGCAGCATTCCTAGCTCCTGTTTCTCTCACAATAGCATTTGGGCTTGATGATGGGATACCATCAGGAAGCGTTATTTCTCTTCTCTGTTGATGTTGTTACCAGGCTTCCTTTGATTTGGTAAGCATTGAATTTGACTCAAATGTTCTCTTACATGAAGCACCACTAGACTACACTCAGAAGCAGGGTAAATAACTCTGAGCTTCATCCTATGGCACTTGGACTGATGGTGTCCAGCTGCTTGGTTTGGATGTGCCTATGTTGTGTTGTAGTCATGACTATGGTGTGGGCATATCTTTAAGTAACTTTTAAAGCTATGAATGAGTTGTACATAGCTTTTTATGATGGAGATAGGAGGATTAACTGGGGAAAGATAATTCTAGTTAAAGTTCAACCTACTAGAGTTTTATTTTAATGTTCTCCTCTGAAGACTTTTTTATAGGGCAGTGGCTGGCAGTGGATCAGATCATATGGGCAAATGAAAATGAGAATTAGATTTATCAGCATTTCGATATCTTGGAAACAGAAGTAGGTAACGTTCCTGTCATCAGAACTAAGGAGAGAACAGCAAGGCCAAAAAGGCATAGTATTCTTGCTGTAATGTTTATAATTAGCCATAATGCTCTTCCACACAGCCTCTTGCCAACTTATTTCCCCTGCCCTTTCTTCTGGAAGAAGTGTATTATTTGCTTTCTGTGTAGTACACGCATATGTACATGTCTTAATAATAGTCATTTTAATTGCTTTCATTAAATGAGGTAGTGTTTGTGGGATTTATTTCAGTCATTGTTCTTGCTTCACAGTTCTAAAACTGTAATGTTTGTTAAAAGTACTGTATTGACTCTTGTGAAGCACATGTTTCTCATTGCTGACTAGAACCACATTAACACCTTCTATTAGTTTTACTAGACAAATGCTTTCAAAATAAGTGGCACTCTATAAATGTTTTCTTACTTGATAAGAAATGTTGTCCCTGAAAGGAAATATGTTAGCCCTCAGATTTACAAAGTAAGCATTTCAACTTGTGGTGGAAGTTTATAGTACAATAAATCATGTGCTTTTCTTTTACCGTATCTTGCAAGCACAGTAGGACAAAAGACCGTCAGATTTTTCCCTCCCCACAAGTAAAGTTTTTGCAAGGCTGCTGGACAGCTAAAAATGTAGTTGCTTTACTAGTACGTGTCAAAGTTGCAGAGCCTCTGTGCTGGCAGAGTCTGATTTAAGTGGTTGTGGTCAGTCTGAGGAACCTGTGATGTGATAAGATAGCGTTTGTGAGGTCATGTGGTTTGCAAACACCCAATCTAATGTAGCAGCTTTGTCTACACAGGATAGTTAAATATATACTATATGCTTTAGAAAAGTGAATTGCTTTAATTTTTTAATTCAGCTTGTCCTTGGGAGTCAGAGATGTTATACTGGCTTGATAATACCAAGATTGTTAAAGAAGTTCTGAGACTGAACAGATTGGGAGTCTTAATTCTCAAATAACATTCTCCAGTTGAGCTACCCTGCCCTTAATAAAACTAGTTTTAGAAACTGTCTGGCTTAAATAAGCAATCACCAGGCAGAAGTGTTATTGCACAGTGGAATCCCTGTATATTTTATGAACATCAGTTGTTTTAATTAAATTAATTTTGGATGGGTGTCCATAGTGTAATTAACACAGCCATGTTACACTTGGCCAAAAGGCAGAATTGATTTTGTAATGATGGTACTCCATTCCACAAATCTTTGACCACAGATTTCACATGCATCTTTGCGTCAGGTAAGGTCCATTCCTGTCCCTTCCCCCCAGTAACACTACCATCAACAAAGTATCTTCTCTCACGAGAGGGAAGGAAATGTCTATATGTGAACAGGGTAACCAGGTCAGTGATATAGTTTGTCCTCAAATGGAATAGGTATGACTTTGTTCACTTTGAGGGAAATGGGTTAGTTATGAATCTTAACTGTTTCACTGCCACTACTGACAGATTTGAATCAGTGATAAAACAAACGAAGATTGGTCATTGTTCTTCTTACAAACTCCCCCCCCCACCCCCCAGCAATATACTAGTTTTTTGATTGCAGCATTAGAGAGGAAAGGAATATTATCTAGCTGCACTTAACTGTACTAAGTCCCTGTTTTAAATTTGTCTGGATTGCTAAAATAAACTGATTATAGATAAAGTTATTTCATTATCATGGTAATAATGCTCTTCTCTTGAGTGTTGAAGCTGTGTGACATAGCTCTAATTAGTACAGCAGACATGTCAGGGTCTATCCTACGTTTCTGCCTATAAGTCAAGTTTTGGGGTTAGACAAGTGGAGGGATTGAGGTTCTACTGGTTTGAATTTATCTGAGTGGTTGTTCCTTGTAAAAAAATTTGTTAGCAACCATACACAGGTGACATCTGTGTGAGAACAAGCTCAGGAGAGGAATGCTATGTATTAGCCTGTAATGTGCATCTTGTACATTTACCTGAATACAAGTGAGGCAAACAGTAGAAATGTGGTGGAAAACCTTACTAAAATTCTTTTATCACTATCAGAATGTCAGCCAGCACAGACAGATGTAAATTCTACAGTCTGAGACAAAAATAAATGTTACTTAGTTCGTTTAAAATGCTGAGTTTAACTCCTGATTTAACACGACAGAGTAAAAGTGCGAAATGATCATTTCCTGTAACAGTTGCCCATAATGGCTACATTTTCGGTCTCTGTATCAGCCATCACATTCAAGTTAATGCTTGAGGTTTCAGTAATGTTTTGTATTTATTCATGCGTGCTCTAGGGAGGATGAGCATTGGGATTTAGGTAGTTCCTTGGATATAATAATTCAAGAGTAATAATGTTGCTGTTTTAAAATACTGTTGCCATGTGCTCACTTGAAATAAACACTTTAATTAGAACTTCTTGTAGGAAGAGTTTCTGGGAACTGTCCTTTCACTTCCCAAATAGATATTTACAGAAACTTCCCAGACCTAAATCAGCTTAGAACTTTTTTTGGAATGGCATACAATCTCACTATAACAAACTTCTCAGATCTTGGAAAACTTCCCTCAATAGATAAAGTCTGACTTAGAGTTACTAAAGACTGATTTATTTTGAGAACAGTTTAAAAGTTGGGCACTTTCTTAGTGCTGTTGCTTCAATTAAATATTTGATACAGAACTTCAGAGTTTAATTTGACTACATGGTACTAGATCAAACCCAGATTCTTTAACCATATAGTGCTGTGATCAAAAAGTCATGACCTCCCATTGATCGCTTTATTGGTTTCCTGTTCTGATTCACTGGAAACCTTCTTGTCTGAACACTTGTTGCTAGTTTTAATCTTTGTCACGTTTACAATATAGCAGACTCGTCTATGGTAAAACTGATGTACAGCATAGATTTAACATCAGATTTCCTTTTGGCTCAAGTGCTCTTTGACTATATTTAAAAAACACTTTTTATAAAAATGTATGTCAGGAAATATAAGACTACATTCAGAGAAATATGAAACAAATAGCAGGACAACTGGAGATGAGCTTGCTTTTAATGCATTAGAACTACTGCGTAGATTTTATTTAAACCTCCTGACATCTGTAGGGATTTTGTAAAGTGTTTTGTATGTGCTGTGAGACTGAATATGACTTCTAGAAGCTGGCAGTTTAAAACAGAGGCCAAATATTTAAGTGCTATTAAAAAACCCAGGAGCCTGAAGTGACTCAGTCTTGGAAATTTCTTGCTGCTCTTTTGCTTTTCACTTATGACACATTGCAATGGTTTGAACTCGTGTCTAGCAATATGGTCAGCAAAATTCATTTGACATTAAATTCTTCAGGTTGTACACCAGTGTGTTACTCTATGTTTTTGAAACTTCTACTTTTAAAAACTAAGGTAATTCTTTCTTAAAGAGGAGAATTTAGTAGTTAATCACATACATGACGTAGGATTCTGAAGAGTTAGTGATGAGTGGGGCAGATTCATCTAATGTTGCAGTACTTCATGACTGTTGCTTTTAATCCTGGTATAGATGACCAAACCAAAACCAAACAGCTCTCAGTCCAGAGACTCTCTGGATTTTTATCTTTTAAGAATTGCAGACATACTGGTACAATCACGAAAGGCAGCCTAGGTCTGTTTGAGTATATAATATTGTTATTACATGTTGTTCTGGTGTGGGGCCACAACAGGCTGATCAAGCCTGGAGTTTAGTATTTGCTCTGACTTCTGATCACCTTCTGTTGTCAGCTTCAAGGTGGTCTGCTGCAGTTACTGTAGCAAGTGGATAGACTATACTGCAACTACATTAGGTTGAATTCCATTTATGAACTCAAGAAACAGTTGTACTCTTTTGAGATAGTGTGGATCAAGAAGTTCAGACACATATGAGATCCTGGAGATAACTGCATACGGACAGGTCTTCCTACCATTAAGTTATACTACAAATCATAGAATGATAGGGGTTGGAAGGGACCTCTGGATATCATCAAGTCCAGCCCCATGCCAGCACAGGAACACCCAGGGCAGGCCACACAGGAACAGATCCAGGTGGGTCTTTAAAGTCTCTAGAGAGAGACTCCACAGCCTCTCTGGGCAGCCTGAAGAACTTTTCACAATAACAAAGTTTTTCCTCACATTGAGGTGGAACTTCCCATGTTTCACCTTGCTGCAATTACCTCTTGTCCTATCCCAGGGCACCACTGAAAAGAGACTGGCCCCTTCTACTTGACACCCACCCTGCAGATATTTGTAAACACCAATAACATCCCCTCTGTCTTCTCTTTCCCAGGCTAAACAGCACCAGGTCTCTCAGCCTTTCCTTGTAAGAGAGATGTTCCAGTCCCTTCATCATTTTTGTAGCTCTCCATTGAAATCTCTCTGGTATTTTCCTGTCCCTCTTGAACTGGGGAGACCAGAACTGAACACAGTACTCTAGATGCGGTCTCACTAGTGCAGAGCAGAGCGGGAGGAGAACCTCACTTGACCTGCTGGACACACTTTTCTTTATGCAGCCCAGGATACCATTGGCCTTCCTGGGCACAAGGGCACATTGCTGTTCCATGGGTAACTTACTGTCCACCAGGGTGCTGAGGTCCCTCTCCATGGAGGTGCTTTCCAGCATGTTTACCTGTAACCTGTACTGGTACATGGTGTTGTTCCTCCCCAGGTGTACGACTCTACACTTATCCTTGTTGAAATTCATTGGTTTTGGTTTTGCCTAGCTCTTCAGTCTGCCCAGACCTTGCTGGATGGCAGCACAGCTTTCCGGTGTATCAGCCACTCCTCACAGTTTAGTATCATCAGCAAGGTACTGAGGGCACATTCTATCCCTTCATCTAGGTCATTGATGTAGATTTTGCGTAAGACTGGGCCCAGAACTGACCCCTGGGGAACATCACTAGTTAAAGGCTGCCAGCTGGACTCTGCACAACCCTCTGACCAATATTGTTCAGCCAGTTCTCAACCCATCTCACTGTCTCCTCTTCTAACCCCCACTTCCTGAGCTTACCCACTGTAATCAGTCACCTTTCAAATTTTCTGCTGTACTGAAAGTACATGAATTTTGTCCATCTGCTTCTTTCTGCTTATCCTATAAACCCTAACAAATCAAATAAACTTTCCCCCAAAATTCCTTTCATCATGCTTCTAAATAAGGAGTCAAATACTCCACCTCTGAGAATTTTTTGGCAACTGATTTTTATCTTTGTATGAGCATTATAAAATTGTTTGGGGTCGGACAAGGTGACGCTATCAGGAAGTAAATACAGCTCCAAACACATCTATAGAAAGCAGAGATAATTTTCTTTAGGAAACTATTTTATAATCTTTAGAAATCCTATTTTACAGAAACCACTAAACTCACACTGTTCTAGAAACTGCTATCAGGGTTTGTTGTTGATTGTGCAGGTTTCCCCCCTCAGTCATGCTAAACTCAGTCTCAAATGGCTGAATGTGCTAAGGTGCATCTTGGGCAGTCTAGAGCATGCTGGAGTACAGCTTGGCTCTTCCTGCAGGAATCCTGCAGGCACTGGCTAACAACTTAATTTCAAAGGTCATGGCTAGACTCCCTAAAAATTGTCATTTTGTTTATCTGACAAATTTCTGCTGGGTGAAAATCTTTAGATGATGAAATTAATTTCTGTATTTAAAGGATATAGAAAATAAAATTGTCTTTAAAAAAAAGACCTCCATGATAAATGAAATTTTAAATAGTGATTTACTGACTGCTAAACAAAGGAAGCAAATTTATGAAGAGATTTTGAAATGCTCTTGCTACATGTTATTTGTAAACGTGACCAAGACATTCCTGCTTGCTTAAGGCACAGTATCTCATGCACTGGATTTTTTTTTAATCAGCAATTTTGGTTTGCTTTATTTTGCTTAACTAGTCTAATTTTTTTAATTAGGATCTTGAGTACTGCCTTACAAACATCACTTTTGGGGGTGTGGGGGAGGCAAAAGCAAAGACAAATTATAAAGCTGTGTAATAGTGATTCCAATCTGCTAAACTTTCAATTTATGTCAGACCCTAACCCCAGACACCTCAGGCTAATTTTATTTCTTGTGTCTTAGGGGAACTACAAGAGGAAAAATATTTCTCCATGTTGTAGTAAAACTTCCCTGAAATAGTTTTCCATTGCTTTTTAATGCATTTTTAAATATATTTGCTTTCCTCCTTATGTCCTCTTCAACAATTGATTAGAATGTGTTGAACAACTTGATTTCAACAAAATCTGACTAATCTGATGGAATTTTTTGAGTTTTGACATTAAATCTTGGGGAAAGGAGCAGTAAAGAGAACATCATAGTAGCACATCCTACTTGAGAATATATAGACAGTTAAAAATTAATTAGATCTTACGCTGAAGCAGAATATCTTCAGGAAATCTGAGAAGACTCAGAGTTTTTCTGGAAGAGTTTTAATCTTAATATTTTAAATGTAAAAGAAAAAAAAATAGACAGCTGTGTGAAAACAAATGAAGATGTAACCGATTTCCTGAATACCTCTACTAAGGATATCTCTGTTGCAGATCCCTTCCATGTCTCTGCCCCACAGTGAACAGAAAAGATGGTTCATTGTGATTTTTGGTTTTTTGGGGTTAACATATTCCTTGGATATCTTTTTAGGTCTATAAAATGTGTTCTAAATCAGTTTTTAAATCTGTGGAGATGGATATGGCACAGGAAGCTCCAAAATTACTTCGGTAAGAGATGTGAGGATGGCCATCTCTGTATCTTTTCACATACAGTCCCCCTCAGCTGTTATCTTCCAAACAGCAAGTCCATGGTATTAGGTAGGGTCCCTTCCTCAGAAGGGGCAACAGTGGTTGGGCAACAGGAGCAGCAGAATAAATGAGAGTTCCTGGATTTGACATATGGTTGATTTGGGCTTCTGGAATCATCAGCAGTTTCCAAGAATGACCCTTGTCTGGAATTGCTCATGGCTGTTGTTTACAAGTTAATAGTCCTCAGTGTGGCTGCTTTTATAGCTATGGCTTCAGAAAAAGAACCTTAATGTTAACTAAAGTGAAACAGGAAATTCACTGACACCGAAATAAAAGCCACAGCTTCAAGCTTTGTCCTAGTACAATTACAATGATAACACATTTCTAATTTAACATATCTTTTTCAAATTTATTTTAAAATTCATTAGGGAATGTGTCACTGTTTATAAACAGGTGATGTTGTCATATTATAATGTTGTCATTGCATATTATATGCAATATGATTTTGACTTATTTTACACATAATCTTATTTTACATGTAATCTTGAGAGCTATGTAAGTTGCCAGGAAGCTCTTAAAAGACTATCCTCTTTCTATTGCATATGGCCCACATGGCTGGGTAAATCTGTCTTGTGTGAGGGAAGTGAAGACTGTCTTTAAAGTTGTTTTTGCATGAAACTTTGTCTTTATTGCAGGATACATTAAGCCATACTTAATCTTTTTTTATCTCAGATTTTTAAAAGATTAACAAATATTGGTTTTCCTTTAAGTGCTCTGATACAGTTCTGTCACAATGCATGCCTAGCAGTCCCTTTCGTATAAGGCAGCCGATTCTGTTGGGGAACTTCAGAAACCCCATTTGCATTGTAGCTGTACAGCAATTAAACTTGCTAAGAATTGTTTTAGGTGATGGATTTCTAATATTAGTTTCTGCAACTATATGTTTAGCTCGTGGTGTCTCCATTTGTGCAGTGTTTGTGATGCTGCGATGGTTTCAGTATGAATGCAGCTTGCTGTGGAGGTACAGACGGATATTTAAAAATGCACTTCAGAGAGCTTGAGGTATTCCAGGAGTTGCTTGTGTTCATGGAAATGGAAAAGTAGGATGAAAAGGACTGCAACCTTAACATCGTTCATTCTTTTTGTGTGTGTGTGCAGAAATGCTTCTGCATTCTACTGGATATATTTGGACTGATCCTTGTCTCCCAAATGACAACCTATTTTCCATTAATTGAGTCTGGGATGCTGCATTTTTCCAAAAAAAGTTACTGGCAGGTTTTTTTTTTGTTTGTTTGGTTTTGTTTTGGGTTTTTTTTTTTTTTTTAGAGAAATGGTAGTGTACTAGTGTGTGCCTTACGCTGGAGTGACCATGTCACAATGGCAGAGGGTCAGCAGTAAGTAGCAGTCAACTGCTGCATATGATAAGGGATCCCATTAGATGGTGCGGACCATTACTTTCGGGAATTCTTAAGAATTCAAATTGCCTTTTTTTCATGTTAAATGTGATTTTAATTTAATAGTTCATAACTGATATTTTTAATTGGCTTTTAATTAGATTTTGACTTCTAAATCTCTCTTTTCATGTTGCTAAGTTAACAGTGGTTTTCTGAATTGTAGGACAGGTATTTGAAAATGCTTATGACTTGTTTCTCTTCAACTGAAGGTGGTAAGATCATACATTCAGCAACAGTCTAGTTTTCTTTTGAATCACGCTTGGTTTTTAAGCAGAAAATCTTACTAAGACTTCCTACTGTTGCTAAGGTGGAAACAAATAAAGAGGGAACTCTGATTTTTAGATTCCTCTTGCTATAAATAAAAGCACCAAGAATTCAGTATCTTTATTCTTTAAATAAAAATATAACATAGTGCCTTCTGCAAAAACCAATTTCATTCACCCAAGTGTGGTCATATTTTTATCATATTTTGATCTCATATGTGTATTGTTTGCTTATCCTACTGTGAGTAGATTGAATATTTACTGGCAAGCTTCAAACTATTCTATGATTTAACGTGGAAGAACTTCTGAATTGTACTAAAAGTTTTAAATTTCTCTTTAATGTCTCTCCTTCATGCCTGGCTTGATGAGGCAGTCAACATCAGGTAAGAAAGTTTATTCTGAGGTTCAATGATCTGATTGTTAGCCCTTTTTTTTCAGCTCTTCTGAATTTCTGAAAGTACATTGTTACCTGTTAAGAGTATGTACAGTTAAAATATTTTCATGTGTTGACCCAGGAGGACATAGTTTGTCTTTAAAATGCTGAATTCTTTAGTTACAGGAAGGTACACAAATGCAAATATTATTCTTAAGATTCTGTTCTTGATTATTTGGAAGGGATAATGATGACACACTTTGGTCACATAATGTTATTAATCCTTTGAAATGTTCTAAAGACCATGTGAATGTGCTGTAGTGAAAACTGGGTTGAAACTGCAGTCATCTAGACGATACGACCTGGATTTAAAAATTAAAAGCAAAACATGTGGGTTTATCAGAGCTGTTTTGGGGTTGTTGTTGTTGTTGGGGGGTTTTGTGGGTTTTTGTGTTTGGTTGGTTTTTATTTGTGTGTGTTTGTTTTGGGTTTGTTTGGGCTTTTTATTTTGGTTTTTTTTTTTTCAGATGTGATCAGATTTGAGATTCTTGCAAAACTGAAGCAGTAAGAAACAGCCAAGGTTCATTTGAATGTCACCTGCTCAAGTGACAGAGATCTAGTTCCCTTAACATGAAGGAGCAGCAGACCCCAAACTGAGGGGATTTAACTAGTATTGTTTCTCTGTACAAAAGAGAACAGAAGTGACAGACCCTGGGTACTAAGTCCATGCTCTGCTCAACATGGCTGCACAAAAAAGGGCTGTTCATTTTCCTTCAGGTGGAATGATAAGGATAGAGTAGAACTAGTGCTGGTGGGGTCTGGTGTTTGAGTTGGGTCCACATGTTCCCCCTTTGAGTCCTTGGTTTGATTTCCCAATTTCTTGATATGCTTGACTACCCAAATTATAACATCTTGGTATAATGTACTTCCTACTTTAAGCTCTTTCTTTTTTCCAATCAAATGACACAGTGACAGCAAGAATTTCAAGAAGCCTCTTTTAAAAAGGTGACAGATGAGCTTAAATGTTACTAGGATAATTCACCAATTGCAAAATCTAAGTTATAGGTATGACACAGTGGCAAACACAGAACTGGTAATTACAAATCAAGAAAGATATCTTTAAGTTGTTGCTGTGAGTCCTCTCGCATCATTGACTCAGTGTGCAGCAACAACCAAAACAGACAAAACAATGCTGGACATCAGTAGGAAGTATATTAAAAACAGAATAAAGGGGTTTATTTTGCTACTACAAAACCTTGGGGCAGGGATGGTCTCTACATCTCACAATGGATGTAGAGAGTTTAGAGAAGGTCTGTAGGGAAGTTAAAGGGCAAGTAAAAAGATCGGTGGTCTTGAGCACTGCCTGTTCTTGAGAGGCTAAAAAGGCTTGGGACTTACATGTTCTAGAGAGAAGGCTGAGGGGAGGTGTTATGATCTAAGTTTCAAAATCATGACTGTGGAACTGCTTTTCACCACTTGTTCCTTGATTACTAGAATTCGGGGGCAATTAGTGAAACAAGTAGGAGATTAGTTTAAAACAAATAAAGGAATTTCTGGGACTTATTGCCACAGGAAGCTGTGGAGGTAGACAGCAAATTAAAAAAAAAAATCATCAGTCATGGGCAACTGGTCTATAAATGGATGCTGAAACAGCTAGGAAGAGGTGCACTCTCATGTCTGCTACAACAGTTTCTGGACAGCTGAGTAGGGGCTTGGGAATATGAAGGGAATGGATTGCAAGAACTGGTGACTGTTTTTTTCAGTAAAAAACCAGTTCTCTGTTATTTTAAGGCATAAGCTCCTGCCCCTTTAACTGTCTTGGTGCCTCTCCACTGAATCTACTCGTTCTTATACTGAGGAAGAAGTGAGGTATAAAGTGTGCAATAGGACAGATGCAGTCTAATAAGAATCAGCTCCCATGATGTACTCCTTATGTTTCCCTAAAAGTCTGATAATTTAGGATCTTGATTACTGGTTATGCCCTTGTCAATACAGCCTTGTATGGTGTTAGCCTTCATCACTGCTTGGGGATAATGCTGATTCATGTTTAGCCCCCTGTGTGTCAGGACCCCCATATGTCCTCTTCAGCAGTGTTGCTATCCAGCCTGTCAGTCACCATAATACAAACCAATTCTATGTTACAGTGATTGTCTGTGCTTCTGGCTGAGACAGCCATTTGTCAGACAGAGAATCATAGAATCATTGAATCATTATGGTTGGAAAGGACCTCCAGGGTCATCAAGTCCAACCTTTGTCCTAGCATTTCTCAACCACTACACCATATCCTCAAGCTCCACATCTAATCGTTCTTTAAACACCTCCAGGGATGGTGACTCCACCACCTCCCTGGGCAGCCTGTTCCAGTGCCTAACCATTCTCTCAGTGAAGAACTTTCTCCTAATATCTAATCTAAACTTCCCCTGATGCAACTTTAGTCCATTCCCCCTCGTCCTATCATTACTAATTTGAGAGAAGAGACCAACACCGGCCTCTCTACAACCTCCTTTTAGGTAGTTGTAGAGGGCAATAAGGTCTCTTCTCAGCCTCCTCTTCTCCAGACTAAACAAACCCAGTTCCCTCAGCCGTTCCTCATAAGGCATGCTTTCCAGCCCCTTCACCAGCCTTGTTGCCCTCCTCTGCACTCGCTCCAGCCCCTCGATGTCCCTCCTGTGCTGTGGTGACCAAAACTGGACACAGTACTCAAGGTGCGGTCTCACAAGTGCCCAGTATAGGGGTACGATCACCTCCCTACTCCTACTGGTCACACTGTTTCTGATACAGGCCAGGATGCCATTGGCCTTCTTGGCCACCTGGGCACACTGCTGGCTCCTCATGTTCAGAAGATACAGAACTATATGACCTCCAATAGACTTGTCGCATATATTCTTTACATTCATATTTCTTCCTAGCAGTCTGTTTCCCCTGGGATTTAAGGAATACATGAGAAAAAGGGGAGGCAAATGTAAAGCTGTAGAAATGTTTCTGGGGGATTGCAAATTGTGTACCCTTTCATTAGAATAACAAGAGATAACAGCGCAGTTTTCCAGGTCTCATTTTAGACACTGGCAAAGGCTGTGTCTATTCATGATTTTTTTTTTTTTTTTTTTTTTACCAACAGCATCTTCCACGGACTCTCACTTGGTGTTTGGAAAGGCTGCTGCCTAAAACCATGAGACCATGATTTTGTCATTTTACCTAAATACATTCATCCAAAGGTATTACACGCTGAAGTCTTCAGGAAAACAACTGAGGTCATTGGCTTGGCTTTCTGAATGTTCAAAATAACTGACACTGAGTATTAGCTTTATAATTTCAGGTGACCCAATGGCTTATCTGTGCAGACCTCAAAGCATATAATTTCTTACTCCAACATGAAATTTGTAGTCACTTGTACAGTGGAGCTTTTTTTCCATGGTGAAGGTGGAGAGAAATTGTTGAGTTTAGTTTTGGTTTTCTGTGGTTTATTTTCTTAGTGACTAAAACTGATAGCTGTTTTGGAAACTTATGGTGGCAGCTAATCTGATCATACTGTGGGGTATTTTTAGGGATAATACTGCTAAATAACACAAGAATCTGTGTCTCGGGCTTTCTGTATCTAGGTATATAAGCTAGTAAAAATTATTATTCCAGATATCTTACTGTCCTGTATCTAATATTTAACATAAACCGGTGTAGCTTACATCGTGAATTCTGCTGTGCAAGTGTGGAACTTTGTTTTACTTGCCTTTACACAAGCGAGTTCCTCATGAAACTATTGCAGCCTATGTGTATGTGAAGAAAATGCGAAAAACTAACATTAGTACATGTAGCTACAGCTGAGGTTTCAATCTGCAGCGTGTACCCCTATACCTAACAGGGATGTTTTGATATGCATTAAAAGTTCAGGCTTTCATGTGCTGTTAACATCTGATTTGATGGTTTCTAGCATGATTACAGCTGTTACTGGTAAGTACAGAGATTTCTTCTTCCCCAAATGGACGTATTGGACTCAATAGCGAGGACCTACACATGCTTTTTATTTGTCAAAGTGAATATTGCTTCAGATTTCTGAAGTGTCAAATAGAGTTGTGTAAAGAAGTTCTTCAGGCGTTTTCTTCTTTCTATTTACCAGGTGCCATTACTATGAAAGGTCATGTACAAAATAGCACTTGGTGCATCTTCCTTATTAAGCTTCCAGAGTGACTTTAGGAAATTTCTGTTAATGGATTTTTAATGTTTTTCTCCATCCTTAGGATTTTTTATCTTAATATTCTTAAACTGTCAAGTTGACCCTGAGATAGTTGCTCCTGAAAACAGGCAAAAGTGAAATTGTGGAAAAAAAATAACCTCAGGAATGTCTTCCATTTGTTGTAGTAATTTTCACTAAATTAATAGGGGACTTGCCACACTTCAGAGATTTAGGTTTTACTTTTGAATAACTTGAATGAATAGTTTTAATAGCTTGTCACCCCACAGTGCATTTCAAAATTAAAATGTTATCATATCTGTCCATAGTGTGACAATCATTTTTTGTCTTGATGTTCTCTTGAAATTGAAAATACAATCTATTTATGCTGTACAAAAAGAAGCTTCTCTTATACTTCTTGATTTGAAATACCATTGGGTATGAACTATATGATGGAAAGACACTCTTGCGGTTTAGACAGAACTAAGCATATTCTCTGGGGTTTTTTCTGTGGCTGTGTGAAACTGGCAATATTCACTGTTTGGGATTGGGGGGATGGCTTTTCTCAAGTGAGATGTTTGATCATAAGGGAAAGAACGGAGCTGTAAAAGTAAGATGTGAAGGCCAAAACCACTGCCAAAACAAACGGGCCACTCTAAAAAACTAACTATAAACCATCCTAGTGGGGATATTAAAGATGCAATAAATGACCTGGAGGAATCGGTCGTTAATGATTCTAGGTACCTTGATTATTAAGCCTGAACACTGAAAGATTCTGGGGATGGAAGGAGAATTTTAGAAAATTCCCAGTACTATTTAAGATGTTCTTTCAAAGTCTTTGCCTGAGCAGACAGAAGTGAGAAGTCACTTTGTTCTGCTTCCAGCTGTTTTGAAGTGCTGCTTCTGGATCTAGCCCTTCAGTTAACCCAATAAGAGTTCAATGAGATGTTTCTTGGAAATGTGGGGGCTTTTACTGTTGGACTTTTCATCTCTGATTAACTGTTTACTTCTGCTTTTTCTAACAGATCAAATGTCTAAAAGGCCAGAGAGACTTCTCAGACCAACCCACTTTTGATGGGATTCACATTGTCAACCATTTCACAGGAGATGATGAATCATTTCATTCTTCTGATGAAGATTTTATAACTAACTCCATACAGGAGAGTGGGGTGAACTTTCATTTACACAGGAGGACTGGTCAGATAGCTTTGGATCACACAGTTGTAGACAGCAGTGACAGTGATACTGAGGAAAATGCCCTTCAGACTGGAAATTCAGACAAGATGATTTCCAAGCAGAGAAGAATGGAATCTTACTCTACTACTGTGTGATTATCACTGTGACTAGCATTGAAGACTTTCATATTTCTTTAAGGGTGAAATTGTCAGATAACTGAAACTATCCAGCAGTTGGTTTAGGTAACTGTTGGATCTGGTCTGGCCTGTAATAAACAGCATGTACTGTCTATCTGCCTTCTGTCTTTGCCAAATCTTACTAATGACATACCATTGCCATAAAACGGGCTAGGAAGAAGTTGATAGATGACAGTTCTGACAGTATTACTGAATGTTCCTTAGTTTAGAAACTGCAAATATACCATTTCTTTGATGCGTAAGAACCATTTTTGCTGTTCACAAACAAAGGAATAGTTTTCCTCAAAAGAAATTGCTCTTGTGCAATATTTTATGCTCTGAACAAATGTGTATGTTTTACATTGTTACCCATTTGTGATCAAGATGGACCTTATTAAACCATCTGATCATGACACACATATAAATATAAAAATATCTTATGCTTCTTGATTACTTTTGTTTTTACTGAAGTTATTGGATGCCCACAGAAGGCTTGAAAGAGGAGCCTTTATCTGTACTACTTCATATATGCAAATAATGGTCACTAATGTCATAAAGGGTTTTTTCACTGTTTTCACTTAAATCTATGTGCATCTGCTTTTGATGTTGCTAAATAATACCTGGTCTGAATATATTAATTACAATAATGTTTATTTTGTACATATTTATATAGCTACACCAAGCTGAAAATGTACATTACACCATTTTATATGAGGAATGTAAATGTTGCGATGTTATTGTCTCTGGTATTCTAACAGGAAAATGAATTCTGTATATACACACTAGAAATGAATTACTAAATAAAGGCAAAACACTAACTTTACATTAAGTTTCAGCCTAGCTACACTAATAGGTTCATGTTGGGAATGCTCGTTCAAAACGCTATTGACTGAAATCTTTTACCTTCATGTATATGTAATGAAAATAAATTTTTCATGATTTAACAAGGTTGCAGCATTTACTGTTTACTCACTTCTAAGGTACAGCCCTTGGTTACTGCATAGTCCCTTGCTGCCTCTATATTAGATTGGTAGTTCAAATAAGGTGAAAAATTATTCATGTCTTACTGTTAGTTCTAATGAAGGCACGGTCAGTGCAGTAAAAATATGTAAGTTCAGTCTCTTTACAGTTATATATTGCAGAGCTGCCTAGGAAATAAGCTGTTGGTCCTGTCACCAACTATCTGTGATTCACCGAAGCAGTAAGAGTGAGCATTCTTCTTTCACACTCTCCTGAAAAATGATCTTGCTACCACTGTGAAGCAGTGTAGTTGTTTAAAATGAGGGATGTGTGGAAGCATACGGCTGAACATATCTGCTAGTCTTGCTCTAGATATCATCTTTACTTGTTTTTACTGTATCCTCACAAAGAAACAGCACAACTGAGGAGGTAACAAATCTGCATGGAAGAAGCCTCTCAACAGTATTAACTACCCAGGTGCAATGTAATTTAAATCTTAAAGCAGGTGCGTGACACATTGCAAGTTACCAAGGTATGAAGCTCCCAACTTGCTTTGGTATTTCTGCAGAATTTCCCCACTTCCTACTAGTGAATGCGTAGTTCCTAGTGTAGCCCGTGCAAATTGCTGTCTCGAAGGTGGATTAGCTGACTGATTGTGAGCCCTGTTGGAAATTTCATGTATGCAAAACCACAGCAGGAGCACTTTTGTTCACTACAGGTAACAGTTGCCTTTTTACCTTCCAATGAGCATCTGGTAACTTATGTTTGCACCTGGATAATTGTTGCCCAAGAGGATAGGTGACAAATGTCTTGTTGCCTGTCATCAATACCAGCTGCAAGTCTCTTTTAAAGGTAATGATCTGTAATTAGTGGGAGGAGCAAAATTCAGTTGTAGAGTCATAAAAATCCTGTCTGTTTGAACAGTGAAGTGTTAGGATTTTGCAATAACTGCCTTACTGTTCAAGTGATAGCAAAAGAGATTAGTTGGCAAGGGTTATTTCCTGAACTTTTGTGGTTTTAAAGTACACTAATAGAATAAATACTGATACTGAATAACAGCATAAATAATATCAAGGGAAAAGCAGAAGTCCTTGCACACCTAACTGCATCCCTTCTAGTGATGAAGGCGAAAATGCTGCAGTTTCAGAAGACTCACTTATCATGCACGGGGCATCCTCGGAAGACAGCCCAAGAGAAGGCTGTTCAAAATCATTCTGCTTTTTCTGCAACTATTCTGCCAAAAATTATACTGATCACTTTGCCTCTGTGTATTATAATTTGAATATGCACCAGAATAATGTCAAATCACCAACAGGATAATACATTTATTCATCTGTAATAAAGCATACTGATTATGCTACGCACCATGACCTTCTAACAAACATTGCACTCTCTTGGATTTGCTCTTACATGCAGGCTGTAACAGCTTCACATGAATGCTAAAAGCATGAGGTGAAAAAACCCCAAACCACATAACCATGAAAACTTCAGATTCTTAAAGAGGAAAGTGCTATAGCTGAGAAGGCAGGTAAAATAGGGAAGGAGGATGCCTTACTATATGCAGGTTCCGTGTAAATGACATTCTATGTTTGACAGTGAAAATGGTTCTGCTTTCCCGATCTGATAATCAAATGTCTTCACTAGCTAGAGAAGCCTTGATATTTACTTTTTCTTATTTCTCCAGGCTCAGAGTGAATATTTTAGGTCCTAATAGCATTTATGATTTAGATCGGATTTTACTTCAGTCTTTTCTTTAACGTATTAGAGGTTTGCAACCTTTGTGAAAAAATGGGAACAAGAGTAGTTGAGAGAAAGTACATCTGTGAAGTCTGGAAGCATGTATTACATTCCCGACTCAACAACTATTTGTTCATGTTGGTCACATGGAGGTTTGCATAAATTTAACAAAACCACTTCGTGGATCTTGTATAATGGAACTTAATCAGTACTTAGCCATTTAACAGAACTGCAACACAAAAGCAATTGCATGTTTCTCAGGGGGCGTTAATGTAATCACTGT
Organism: Todiramphus chloris collaris; assembly: GCA_025345505.1. Classification (NCBI taxonomy): domain Eukaryota; kingdom Metazoa; phylum Chordata; class Aves; order Coraciiformes; family Alcedinidae; genus Todiramphus; species Todiramphus chloris. Next base: position 15,797,153 of record JANVCC010000034.1, read on the forward strand.
TCTCTATCAGCAACTATGCTGGTAACTTAGTGAAACTTGGTGCTCATGTAACAATTAGATTTTAAGCTAGAATGACCTAAAGATAGGTGTAAAAGTACCCACAATTTAGACTGGGTGTGCTGCTCATTCCACTACCTGTAGAGGCTCCAAATAATGTAACTCATTTGGGGGAAGATAGAGGATCATGCAACTTCCCTAGGAAAGCCATTAGAGTAGTCTTAAAGACTAAAATTAAAAAAAAAAAACAAAAAACAAAAAACCCACAACCTTTAAAATGGAAGTTAGTACAATCTAAGTGGAAACTACAGTGTTACATTTAATTATGCACCAGCTACTGATTCTGTGTGTATTGAGAGGGAAGAGGAAAGTTATGTATCAACTAATGGATTTCTGGATTTAGTTAAGTTCATGTTTGTTCTGTGAAATACCTTTATGAGTATAAATGTACTGATATATATTTTTTTGTAATTATATGAGGAGGTTGGTTGGTTTTGGTTTGGTTGTGGGGGTTTTGTTTTTGTTTTGTTTTTAGAAACTAGCTCAAGACATAAGAAAAATCAGTGAAAGACATTTATGCAGTAGCCTGTAGAACCAGAGATTCTAAATGATGGAATGAAAAGTACATGGTAAATTGACTTTCAGCATAGCTTCTATATGGCATGAAATTTCAGCTTCAGAGTGCGGAAAACATGTTAGCATAAGCATGCCTATTTATACATGGACACTGATTGCCTAAAATGCAGCTGTTAGATCCAAGATACAACAGCTTAACACCCTTCTTTCCAGGAATTAATACCTCATTGCACAATTATGAAAAACAAAAGCAATGTTGCATGCTCTTAGAACTGTATACCGTTGTATAAATGACTGAAATTTCTAGTATCCTGCTATGAGAACTAAAATTCTTGAGACTGTTTTGCAAGTCTATATTCTGTAACCCATTGATTCAACTTTCTCCTGTTCATAATGGAGGTTAAGTTCTAGGTCCACTCCTTACCAAAGCTGGAATCCCTCTTTTCATCCCAGCCTTCAACACCACAACCTACTATCACATTCCCTCTCCAGTTTGTGTTCACAGTGATCATTACTTTACTTACTGCTCTGAGAGCAGCACAAATTACTTCAGTTTCCCCAGTGATCAAAACAATTGCTATGAAAATCACTGATAAATGTCTCACATTTACAACATGTGTTTATGCCATAAAGAGAAACATAAAGAAGGTAGGGACAAGATATCTGGTGAAGAAAAAAGAATAAGAGGGATCTGTTTAAAAAAATGTAAATATTTAAATAAATAAAATTAAAGAGACACTTCACAACAGGATGCACAGTGCTACAGGTTCTAGCAGCTTCTCACAGTGAAAGTGTTCCGGAGAACTGTGATCTCCCATTTCATCACTTTAAAGTGTATATGTTACTCAGAATTGCCCTCTTCACTGGCTTCTTCCAATCCTGACTTCCACAGACAAATTGCTTCTCCTCCCCCATATATCAAGCAGCTAACCTGTCAAATCCTATTCTTCAAATCCTTCTGTCACTGTCCTTCAACTCTTCACTTCTGAACATTAAGATCTCTGCATCCCATCACCTTTGGTGCCTTATGTGATGTCGTCTTAGCTCTCATGGTAACATCAGGCAGCTGCTGCAAACAATACAGTAAATTACAATGAGTGCCTCTTCAGTCTAAAACATGACCATAATGTACTCCCACACTAGTTTAAACCCCTCTTTTTATTTATGTATTCCCCTCTTTCGGCACTATGGGGAAATGATCACGTACTTACCATGGCATTCAACTGTATCTCACCAACTTTTTATGTTTAACTTTGAACACAACACTCACACGGGGGGAAGCATTAGAGCAGCTCTGTCAAAACCCATTCCCAGCTTCCGCCGCCTACACTTCCCGTGAATTACCTCCCTGCACCAACTCGGGACCGTTGGGTCTTAGGAAGCTTTTTCGCACTGGGATACTGAGTAGCTGGCATTGTCACGCAGCTCTAGCAGTCCAGCGGTGCCCACGGCATGCACCAGACCATCTTAACGTTACTGAACTGCAGCACGGGGGTCACACCATAAACCAAGAAAATGAGTTCAGTCCCTTCCCCTCTGTTCAGTGTGCTGTTACTACAGATAGTGAGTTCCTCTCGGGGGTGGAAGGAGCCCTGGGACAACGACTGTTGAAGGCTAGGATGTGGAAATTGCCTTCAAGCCCTACCTACGGATTGCAGCAGCTGTAGCACTTTTCTTTCGGTCCCTTGATCCGTAGAGATAGGGACCCAGCGTTATTTCTGGGTTGCAAGATAAAACGAGTGAGGGGAGTGAGTTCCAAGATAAAACGAGTGAGGGGAGTGAGTTCCAGATAAAAAGAGCTAGAAGTCCCCGACACGAAAAAAAAACCCTCACGCGTTATAGCATGAGCCGGAGTCGGCAAAGCCCCGAGAACAGCACCGGGTCCCGTCTTCCCGCGCCGAGGCTCTCGGCGAAGCGCCCGGGCGGCCGGCCTGGCGGCTCCCTCAGGGGGCGAGGCAGGCGCGGTCCCCTCCCGCCTCGCCCGGCCTCGCGCCGCCTTCTGCGGGCACGTGGCGCAGCAGCGCCCGCAGGCGCACGAGGCCGCCCCGCGCCCCGCAGAGGCGGCGAGGAGCTCGCGGCCCGCGGTAAGGCCGGCCCCGGCCCCGGCCCGCACCCGCAGCCTGCCGCGCACCCTCCGGGGACAGAGAGAAGCCGGCACAAGGCGCCTGTGGCGGCCTCGGGTCGTCCTCGGCAGGCAGCGCCCGCGTCCCGCTTTGCCCCGTGCTCACCGGCGGCGTTAGGCAGACCGTCCCGAGGAAACCCGGGGCAGGCGGCGTGCGTGCCACGCACGAGCTGGTTTTGCAAATCGGCAGCCAAGCCGTTTTCATGCGCTTCCTCCTCCAGCCGTCTGAGAAAGCTGGCGGCCCAGGAGCCGGGTGTCTGCTCCTGCTGCCCGCGCAGCACCCGCCCTTACAGGAGCGAGTTAAGCATTCGCTCGATTCAGTCGTTTGATTTCCTTATTTTTGCTGAAGGCTTCTAAAGAGTTGGGGAAGCAGGAGGTGCGAAAGTGCCGTCTACAGGTGGACTACGCATGATGGCGCTTGGCGCGGTGTCTCCCGCGGGAGAGCCCCGAGCCGAGCCCCTTGTCGCCGGCTGTCCAGAGCCCGGCAGCGCGCCCGGCTCCTCGGCAGGCAGCGAGCATCCTCCGCGCGGAAACCGCCGCGCCTTAAAACGCGCAAGAGCACCTGTATAAGCTTTGAATTTACATGTACAAAGAAGAACGTGTATTTTATTGTATCCATGTCAGAACTGTTTATGAGCGCTAATAGTAGTTTACAAGTAATGTATTCTGTTGCTTTCGTTACACATAGTCAAAGTCTTGCCTTTTAGCGAGGTAACCGAAAGGCTCTTGGTTTACCTTCCCATTTTAGAGGCAAACGAGAAACATTGTTTTGCAAAAATTCACAAACAGTGACTCAACAGAGACGCATACATGAAATTACACCGAGTTGTCCTATTCTGGTTAATTCTACTGATTCCAGCACTTCTTTTTGAAGCTGACGGCATGAATAATTTTCAGAATAATCAACCAAAGACGCAGCAAGGAGACTGCGGTACACAGATGCCGTAAGTAAAACTGCTGTGCCCAGCACCGGGAACTTTCCGGCAATAATAAAGGTGTTAAGTCGTGTTCTTCAACACGATTTCCTCAACACGATTTCCTTTTTTGTCGATACTAAAGTATCACGCAAAAGGTTGGACAGTTTTTCTTGTGGTGGTGTTTGCCTAGATTTTGCGAAGTCAGGCTAATCCTATGTTCCACGCGGGCTCAGGGGCACAAAGTGACTAATTTTTCTGTGAATACTTCGGGGGTGGGGGGCTGGTAAGGAAAAGCACCTGTTCGCGAAGGCAGCGTGCTCCCGGGCGTGAGGGAGGCTGAAGTTTGCTTCTGCCTTGTCCGACGTCAGTTTCAGACGTTTCTGAACGGAAAATAGTGTTACACCTCGATTCGCTCACTGCAGAGCCCTACTTCGGGCGGCCCTATAGTCATCGAAACGAAGTTGCTGGTGTCCTGAGATGTCTGAAAGTGAAACCCAGAGCCACCTCAGAAAGATACTGAAGACCGCAGGGGGATTTCCTGGCTTCTTCAGGAATCCGAGGCTACACCTGGAAAACTGTGTTTTGGGGTCAGAAGGTGTGTGTAAAGCGAGGCGAGCTGTTTTCTCTTTGCAGAAGGGAGCAGGACTTCCTGGCTGCACAGCGCGGGGAGAAGGTCCCCGCAGGTGCGGGCGGTGCGGGGCCCTGCCTGCCGCGGACCCCCACTACCGTGCTCGCCGCCGGTGCCCGCCCCACGGATCGTCCCCGGGTTACCAGCCTCAGGACCGGCACGCAGGCGAAGAAGGCAGTCGCTTCTTTCTCTCCTGGCTCCACTCCTCTTTCGCCTTCGCGTTTGAATCGCTCTCAAGCTACAGTAGCACCGTGCGCCGGGGCGGGGGGGTGGTGTGGTGGTGGATCTCGCCTACCCCTTCCATATTTAACCATTACCTAAATCCGAAGGGAAATGAGCAAACCTCTAGGCTTGGGTCTTAAGGTATTTTCAGCGCCGTTGGGCGTATTTATTCCAAAAGAGTTTTCCACAACAAGTTATTTCTAGTCTAGGGGAGGTCTCCGTAGCCTAGGGCCCTGCCTTAGCCCCGATTGTAAAGCCGCGCAGGGCTGGATGACGGCGGGAGGCGAGTTCCCCCCTTCCCGCACCGGGAGCAGGGATGTTGTGCGGAGCCGCCTCGGCTCCTCCGTCCCCTGCCCTCTGCCTCTGCCCGCCTTGACTCAATCTGTGTTTTGAATCTGTGACTTGTTCTCGTTGCGGAAGTTGAAGGGGATCCAAGAATAGTTCAGATAGATGTGTGTAATTTCTAGAGCAGAACCCCGAGAGAAATGAAACGCCCGATTCCAGAATGACACTTTGATGTCACTTCAGCGAGTCCTGTGAGGTGGAATACGGTAAGACATTTTCATTTAAGGAAAAATGAGAAAGAGAGGAGGGGGAACTGCTGATTTTTGAGGCATCTTCTTTTTAAAGCTGGTTTTTTGTTGGGTTTTTTTTTTTTTTTTTTTTTTT